>OX463232.1:11877500-12383234 GCA_949820135.1 Sylvilagus floridanus
GTTGGAGTCCCGGCTGCTCCACTTCCGATCCAGCTCTCTGCTGTGGCCTGGGACAGCAGTGGAAGATGGCCCAAGTCCTTGGGCCCCTGCGCCCACGTGGGAGACCTGGAAGAAGCTCCTGGCTCCTGGCTTCAGATCAGCTCAGCTCCAGCTGTTGTGGCCAATTGGGGAGTGAACCAGTGGATGGAAGATCTCTCTCTCTCTCTCTCTCTCTCTCTCTCTCTCTCTCTCTCAACTCTGACTTTCAAATAAATACATTTTAAATGAAAAAGGAATTCTAAAAGAAAATGAGTTCCAAGGTGAAAGGCAATGAAAATATTAATTAAACGTATGACAGAATGGCAGCGGCGAGCTAGGGGATGCCGCCAAAATCTATCCCAGATGCGAATGTTTGGAAAGTGGGATGGAGCAGGAGGCCGGGAGGAGGGGGAGGCACTGGAAAGGAGAAGCGGCGTGTGATGTCCCCGTCTGCAGTCCCGAAGACGTGGACGTGCTGCACGGAAACCACCCAGGGCAGCGCCCAGGGCTGACCCCGAATGCACCCGAGCGCTCGCGGGTCTAATCGGCGTCGCTCGCGCGGGCAGAATTAAGAAGTAATTTCTGACGTAAGGTCTTAGGAGACGACCCGCTCACTCCAACCCAGTCCACGCTGGCGCGGCCCCACGCGCGCCCACAGCACGACCCATCTCCACGGGGGCTCTCGCACCGCGCGGGGCGCCACGCCTAGAACCCGGACTGCGGAGTCCCCGGGCTTCGCCTCCGGCCGCCTGGCCTCAGCCTGGGCTCGCGCAGCCCCGGACGGCTTCACACCCGGCGTGACCGCGGGGAGTCCCGAATCCCCGCCGCGGCGTGGGCCCCGCAGAGGCGCGGCTGTCCGTCAGGCGGAGGCCCCGCCCCTTCCGCGCTCGGGCCCGCCCCCGCGGGTATTTAAGCCGGCGCCGGCGCGGCGCGTCGCCTCAGGAGCGCGGCGTTGGGATCTGGCGGCCGCGCCGACGCCGGAGCGACGCTCGCCTGGGTGAGGGACTGCGCCCGCCGGCCCGCTGCGCCAGCTCCCGCGCTGCCCCGCATGGCGGCGCTGGAGGGCGGGGGGCTCCCCCCCGACCCCCGCGAGGGCCGCCCCCGGCCCCCGGCCCAGCCCTGGTGCGCCGACGCGGGCGCGCTCGGGCGCTTCTCCGAGGCCGCGGCGGCGTCCACCGTCTACCACGTGTTCCTCCTGCCCTCGTCGCCCGGCCTGGCCGCCGCCCCCGCGCGGGGTCCCGTCCCCTCGCCCCCGCCGCCCGGGCCGCCCCCCGCCGCCCCCCGCCGCTCCCCGCCCAGCCCCGGCCGGCGGAGTGCGGCAGCCCGCGCGGCTCGGGGCCCCCCTGGCTTCCCAGGGACACCGCGGGGCCCCGTCCCCTCCCGCAGGGCTTCTCCCCTGTCCCCCGGCTACTCCCCGCCCAGCCCCGGGTTTCCGCAGGCGACGCCTCGATACCCCCGAACTCCACCGGGGGCCCGCGTCTCCTCTCCCCCCTTCAGGCGCGCTCCCGTGAGGCCCCGCTACGCCCCCGCCACCCCTGGGTACCTGGGGGAGTCCGCTCACCTGACCCCGAGGACACCGGAGAGCCCGGGGACCTTCCCGTGTTCCACCCCCCCATCCCGCGTCTCCCCTCCCCCGCGCTTCAGGCGCGCTCCCGTGAGGCCGCGCTACGTCCCGGCCACCCCTGGGTACCTGGGGGAGTCAGCTCACCTGACCCCGAGGACACCGGAGAGCCCGGGGACCTTCCCGTGTTCCACCCCCCCATCCCGCGTCTCCCCTCCCCCGCGCTTCAGGCGCGCTCCCGTGAGGCCGCGCTACGTCCCGGCCACCCCTGGGTACCTGGGGGAGTCAGCTCACCTGACCCCGAGGACACCGGAGAGCCCGGGGACCTTCCCGTGTTTCACCCCCCCATCCCGCGTCTCCTCTCCCCCGCGCTTCAGGCGCGCTCCCGTGAGGCCCCGCTACTTCCCGGCCACCCCTGGGTACCTGGGGGAGTCAGCTCACCTGACCCCGAGGACACCTGAGAGCCCGGGGACCTTCCCGTGTTTCACCCCCCCATCCCGCGTCTCCTCTCCCCCGCGCTTCAGGCGCGCTCCCGTGAGGCCCCGCTACGCCCCGGCCACCCCTGGGTACTTGGGGGAGTCAGCTCACCTGACCCTTGAGAACTCGGGGACCTTCCCGTGTTTCACCCCCCCATCCCGCGTCCCTTCTACCCCCTTCAGGCGCGCTCCCATGAGACCCCGCTACTTCCCGACCACCCCTGGGTACCTGGGGGAGTCAGCTCACCTGACCCCTAGAACACCTGAGAACTCGGGGACCTTCCGGTATTTCACCCCCCAGTCCCGTGTCCCTTCTCCCCCACCCTTAAGGCGTGCTCACTTGAGACCCCGCTATGCCCTGACCACCCCCAGATTCATTCCACATGGTGGCCGGCAGACACAGTCTACACCGAGTGACTCCCAGCCCTCCTCGTGTGCTGGCCGAGTCTCCCTCACTTCTCCAGCCACCCCCAGATCTCTGCGGGAGTCTGCTCAGCAGACACAGGGAAGGCCTTGTAACTTAGAGGGCCCCCCAGGTCCCTCCCCCCGGTCTTCTCTCGCTCCATCCGGAAGCATCAGGACCACTCCTCTGTCTTCCCACTACTGCTCAGTCATCCCCAAACTTCACAGGAAGTTAGCCAGACACACTCGGGCAGCATCTGGACACTCACAAACTCCAGCCCGGGCCTGTCCTGTGCCCGTCAGTTCCACTCCCCCAGGCCCCAGGGATTCTCCCGTGTCTCTCAGCTGCTCCCCAGCCACCCCCAGATCGAGTAGGGAGCCTGACCAAGAGACCCAGGCAACAGCTAGTGGTGATTCACAGGTCTCATATGTTACCGCTGGGTCTCCTTCCTCTCCCACAGCCCTCGGGGACACTTCTGTGTCACTCAGTCACTCTCCAGACACCCCCAGGTCTCAGCGAGACTCAGCCCAGCAGACACAGGGAACGCCCAGTAGCTCACAGTCTTCACCGGGTGCCTCCAGCGAGTCCTCTGTCTCATTTTATGTGACATTCAACAACTGTCCCATGTCACCCAGTCACTTTCCACCCTCCCCCAGGTTTCAAGAGTCAGCCCGCTATACCCCCGAAAGTCCTGGTAACTCACAGGGGTCTCCACACTCCCCTGTGTCACCAGTCTCCTCACCCCTGGCCCACGGGGACTTTGCTGAGTCACCTAGCTACTCCACCTTCCCTAGATCGCTGGTGGAGACTGGCCGCCTGACACAGGAAACCCCTATGCACTGCTACACCTCACTGAGCCCCTTTCCCATGTCTGAACTCTTGCCCAGAGTCCTCAGGGACTCTCCCAGACCACCTAGCTACTCTCACACCGCCCGTCAGTTTGTGTCAGAGTCAGCCTATCACCCCGGGGAAGCTCCCCATGACTTTCAGACCACCCCTGATGGTTCCCCTCTGCCTGTCACCTGCATAGTAACAGCTCCCGCATGTGCCCTCGTGGCCATACCCTCACCTTCTGCCTCACTGGGACAACCTCAGGGCGGCCAAGCTGCTGTGCCCCGTGACCCTGTGTCTTGTTCCTCTCTCCATGTCTCTGACCGGGGTCACAGACTCAACTGCAGAAGAGACCCTCTTAGCTTTCGTCCTCACCCTCGTGCCTGCCCTTCTAGTTGCTACTGTCACTCAGTGGCTCGCAGAAGAGGCACCTACAATGGCCAGCGTCATCACCCTGGCCATTGTCCCCCTCAGTGGGGCAGGGTCATGTCCCTGCCTACCAATGCCAGGATGTACCCGGCTGCCTTCATGCCTGCAGACCACACTGCTAGTGACAGGGCTGGCATGACCCGCCCTGCCTGGTGATGACACTATTGGTGTGAGCACCCAGCCAAAGATCTCTGGCTTATAAATAAGGCCATTTCCTGTTCTTTGTATTTCTGCCATCCACACTGGTTCTGTCTTTCTGCCTTGGTATAGAATTTTTTCCTACTCTCTGCCCCCAACTTAGTACAGCTGCATTTCATCGCTGATGCCCTCCATGCAATTAATTGATGCATTTGAAGGGCACAGTTCAGTGGTGCTCAGTGTATTCCCACCATTGTGCAGCCATAGCCACAGTCAATTTTTGAGTTTTTTCATACCCCAAAAAGAAACCCTGTGTGCATTAGCAGTTGCCACTTACTCTATCTAACTGCCACCTCTACCCTCAGTCCTAGGTCACAAGGAATCTACTCTCCATTTCTATAGATTGCCTGTTCTTACCAATGGAGTTTATAAATGGAATGCTAGCTTGTGAATTTTTGGGACTGACCCTCTTTCACTTAGCACGTTGTTTCCAAGTTATCCTCATTGGTGTGTGGACCACAGCTTCATTCATTTTTCTGGCAGAATGACATCCCATTTTATGAATATGCCACTCATTACCCATTCAGCCTCTGGCAGACACTAGCTTGCTTCTGCTTTTTGGCTGCTGTGGGTATTCATGCCCAAGATTTCATGTGGGTGCATATTTTTCTCCTGGTACTTACTGGGGAGTGGAATTGCGAGTCACATGGAAACCCTGCATTTAACTTTTTAAGGAATTTGCAGACTGTTTCACAGAAGGACTGCAGCAACTGGTGTTTCCACCAGCCTTGTATGACGGTTGCAGCTTCTCCATTTCCTAGCCAAGGTGCAAAACTATCTTTTTGTTATTGTTATATCCATTCTAGTGAGTTTGAAGTGGTATCAATATTTTTTCACTTGTAGTTCCTGATTCTAATGATGCTGAACATCATTTCATGTGCTTGGTATTCATTTATTTAACTTTGGAAAATGTTTATTCAAATCCATAGCACAATTTAAAAATTGGGTTGTCTTTACTATTGAATTGTAAGAATTATATATATATATATATATATATATATTCTAAATACAAATTGTATGTCAGATACATGATTTGCAAGTATTTTCTCCCATTCTGTGGTTGTCATGTCACTTTTTTGTTGGTATCGTTTTAAACACAAACATTCTAAGTTTTAAAAAAAATTTTTTTGACAGGCAGAGTGGACAGTGAGAGAGAGAGACAGAGAGAAAGGTCTTCCCTCCGTTGGTTCACCCTCCAATGGCTGCTGCGGCCAGTGCACCGCGCTGATCCGAAGGCAGGAGCCAGGTGCTTCTCCTGGTCTCCCATGGGGTGCAGGGCCCAAGCACTTGGGCCATCCTCCACTGCACTCCCGGGCCACAGCAGAGAGCTGGCCTGGAAGAGGGGCAACCGGGACTAGAACCTGGTGTGCCGGCGCCGCAGGTGGAGGATTAGCCTATTGAGCCGTGGTGCCGGCCTAAGTTTTGATAATATATAATTTGTTTTTTATCTCTTGTTTCTTGGTGACATATCTTAAAGAGGCTTTTATTTAACTCAAGGATTTATTCCCATATTTTCTTCTAAGATTTTTATCTTTTGAAGTTTTACATTGATTCACAGTTCATTTTGAGTTAATTTGGTGTGTGGTTTCAGCAAGGTATCCAATGTTATTCTTTTACATGAAGGTATCCAGTTCTCCCAGTATGATTTGTTAAAAAGATAGTCCCTTCTTCCATTTAATTGTCTCAGCACACTCTGAAAATCAATTGAATATAAACGTAAGGACTTAATTTTGAACTCTCAGTTTTATCCCATTCATCTGTGGCTCTTTATCTCGGTACCACATGGTCATGTCTATTGTTTCTTTTACTGCTAGGGTACTTCAAAAATTCATGGAGAGTGGAATTAAGCCATATTTATTTTGGTGCAAAATGGAAATCCATGTTTAGTTTCTTCATAGCTGCATTTCCAGAAGCCTTTTGAAGACCTCTCATTTGTTTAAATACAGGAAGTCTGTGCCATCCAATTCCATTCTTGTTTTGCAAGATTGTTTCAATTATTTGAGGTCCATTGGATTTCCATATGAACTTTAGGATTAGTTTGTTAATTTCTGCGAAATTGCCAGGTAGGATTTTGATCGGAATGTGTAGATTGCTTGGGGAATTATTGCCATCTTAGCAAATTAAGTGTTCTTTTTCATGAGCATGGTATGTCTTTCCATTTATTTATGTCATGTATAATTTCACCAATATTTTATAGTTTTCATAGTATACACAGTACATTTTTTGGTCAAATTTATTTCTAAGTATTTTTTATTTTTTACTTTATTGTAAACCAGATTGTTCTCTTTTAAAATTTTAATTTAAACATAATTATAAATGTTTATGGCATATAGTATGATAATTTAATTTGATACATGTATACACTGGGTAGTGGTCTCTGTCAAATTAAGGTAATTAGAATTTCCATCTCCTCAAATGTTTATCACTTCCTTGTGTTTAGGAATCTTATTAGAGCTTTCTTAATTTCACTTTTAGATCGTTCAGTGTTACTGTATATAAATATGATTTATTTTTGTGTATTATACCTGGAAACCTTGTGGGACTTGATTTTTAGTTCAAATTGTTGTTATAATGGGTTCTTTAAGATTGTCTCTATGCAGAATATTCGAGACTCACAGCCTTCCCCAGGTTCCTCTCCTGCACCCCCTGGATTTTCTCCAGTGTCTCAGCTACTCTGCAGTCATCCCCTGGCGTATTTGGGAATCAGCCGGGCAGACACAGAAAACACTTGGTAACTCGTTCTTCACGGTTTCTGCCCTAGGCTCCTCTCAGTGTTTGTGGCACCCAGTTACTCTTCACCTTCCCCAGGGTTTCTTCAAGATTCGGCCCACTACACCCACAGAACTGCTCGTCAGCCAGAGGTTAGGGTTAGAGCTGTTGGCAGAGTTCCTACGTGTATTTCCACTTTTCATCTTTTTCAAGGGAGGGGAGGTGTACCAGGTGACCCCAAGCTGAACACAGGAACATGGGTCACACCCACCTCCATCTGGACTGTGGGCTGACCCCAAAGGAGATCTCGCACCATGGAGGCCTTTGGGAAATGTAGTCTGAGCCCCTGGGTCTACACTTCTGCTTCCGGCGAGCACAACTCAGTGGTGGTTTCTTAGGAGATGGTGAGGCGCATTGGAGGACCTTAAGAACCAGAGTCATCTGTAGGTCCTGGTGGGGAAGGGCAGCATGTGGCAGAGGGTTGGAGCCAGGGGATTTCAACGTTCTGGGCCTGGCTGAGATACGGTTTCTGGAGGTTGAAGCATCCCAGGTTGAATGGGGCGGGCTTGGGCCCCTGTACCTGACACCTGCAGGCCTGGAGCTCTCAGGTTGAGGCCTGTGGCTCCGGCTTTGGGACAGCCTGGCTGTCTTAGATCCGTGATACCTTGAATTCTTTTGGGGTAGCCACCCACCCTCCACTGTACTAATTCCAGCATTTTCTGTCCCCGAAGTCATTTCTGTAAGCAGCTGCAGAAGTTGATTTTCCTGTTCTCTGTGTATCCCTTTGAAAGGCATTAAGCCCTGTACAAGCTGTAAGATGTTTTGATGTAATGTTGTTGGCTGTGTTGCTGTAGTGTCTGGGGCACACACTGGGTGATGTCCACTCTTCTGTTTTTTTGAAAGAGAGGAAGAGACAGATCTTCCATCTGCTGTTTTACTCTTCAAATGACCACAATGGCCAGGGCTGAGCCAGACCAAAGCCAGGAGCTTCTTCCGGGTCTCCCACATGGCTGCAGGGGCCCAAGCACTTGGGCCATCTACAGCTTTGCCAGGTGCATTAGCAGGAAGTTGAGCAGCCGGGACTCAAACCGCTGCCCATATAGGGTGCCAGTGTCGCAGGCGGCAGCTTAATTCGCTGCACCACAATGCTGGTCTTGATGTCCACACTTCCACGTCATACAGCACGTGAGAATCACAAGCTCTGAGCTCAAAGTCTGGGAGTGTGTCATGCTTCCCATGGCTTCCTGGAAGCTGCAGCGAATGTATGTGGGTTTGTAGACAGGTGGCTTTGGGCAGCCGCAGTGGGATGTGCCTTTCTCTCAGCTCTGTAATGAGGGAGCTCTCTTTGAATTTGAAGGTATTTGTTGATGAATTGGACATAGTGCATGAAAAAGAGAAAAACTAAGGATCACTCCAAAGTATTTAGCTTGTTCATTTGAAAGAAGAGAAGTTCCCCTAGAGGTAAATCTGGAGTTTGGTGTTGCGCTACCAAGTTTGAGATGCTTTTTAGACGTACAAGTGGAGGTGCCAAGTTGGCATTGAGTCATCAGTGTATAGATGCTACTTGAAGCTGAGACTAGATGTGTTCACCCAGGGGTTGAATGACCACAGAAAAAGAACTGCATGGACTGAATCCTGAGGCAGTCCTGACTTACGGAGAGCAGGCATATGAGTGCCCCCTGTGCCAGTCCCATGCCCGGTGGAGGAAGTAAATGAGACAAGCCAGCTCAATTCCCATGCTGGTTCCAAGGTCTTAGCAAGGGAGGCGCTGTGGAAGGTGGTAACCAGCAACTTAAACCAACTGTTCCTGGACGCCGGAGTGAATAATTTAGTGAAGGGTAGTGGGAGAGGTTTCATTTAGAAAATAAGTTCTTGAAATGAGTCCAGGGTCATAATTCAGCAGGTCCATGAACTTGAATGGGAAGAATATTTTTACAGGGTCTCAACTTTAAGTATTTCCTTTAATTATAATGTAGTCAACCAACCACAGTAATAGGAGTACTTGTGATTTGTTACCCATATATATTGTAGACATTTTTATGCCATGTTGTTGTTGAGTGGTATTGCAGACTATTTATATTTTAGACTCTTGTTTTTTATATTTTTTAAAAGATTTATTTATTTGAAAGGCAGAAATACAGAGAGAGAAGCTGGGGGAGAGAGGAGGAAGGAGAGGGAGTTATCGATCTTACATTTGCTGGTTCATTCCCATTCCCCAGGTGGCTGTAATGGCTGGGACTGGGCCAGGCCAAAGTCAGGAGTCAGGAGCTTCTTCCGGGTCTCCCACGTAGGTGCAGGGGCCCACGCACTTGGTTCATCTTCTGCTGCTTTTCCAGGTTCATTAGCAGGGAGCTGGATTGGAAGTGGAGCAGCTGGGATTCAAACCCATGCCCATATGGATGCCAGCACTGCAGGTGGGGGCTTCACTGTCTGGGCCCCAGCACTGGCCCCTGTTTATATTACAGCAGCTAAATTCATACTTCATGCATAAGTGTTGATGCAGATGCACACACTTGGTCCTTTAATTATTCTGAAGATTATATTTTAGTAATTAGCTTTCTGCAAAATCCTGCATGTTTCATATTCATTTAAAGCATTTATTTTGGAGTAGGCATTTTTCCCAGTGGTTGAGATGCCACTTGGAAAGCCCATATCCCATATTGGAACCCTTGGGTCTGAGAAGGGCCCTGTGTCTCCCTGAGACGTCAGCCACCAGGCCCTCTGCAGACACTTCCAGGGCCTTCCCCTGCCCTCTGCTACACTCGTGGCTCTCGGGCAGCGGCTGTCCATCACAGCTTCTCAGGAAGCGCCCCCAAAACCACTGAGCGATGGCATTCAGAGGGTGTGAAGGTTGTGGAGCCTGGAGCTCTGGGGCTCGGAGGACGGGCCTCGGACTTGAGCACTTGAGGTCCTTGGAACACACAAGTGATCGGGCTGTGAACAGTGAAGGTGGACGCAGGGCCTCTGCCCTCCCGCGTCCCTTGGAGTTTGCCCGAGTTTGGAGGCTGTGGAAATGAAGAAGGCCTGCACCTTCTGCCTTGGAACTTTGGGTGATCAGAATAAAGTGAAGCTGCTCCTGAGCTAGATGGGACGAGGAGGACTTGGACCTCAAGGCATGCCAGAGAGGTAAGAGTTAATGAGGTGGAGAATCCGAGGTGAGTGTGGAGAGAGAAAAAGCTGGGTGGGTGAGGAGTTGCTTGGGGTGAGAAGAAACCGGTGGGTAAAGGAGCATAGCCTGCCGCGGTCCAGGCAGGGCTCTGGGAGTGCCAGGCCGGCACCACCACCTCCTCATCATGGCTGTGTTCTCTCCCAGCTCTCATTCTCAGGCCTCCGCCCCTTGCCAAGACGGAGAGGACAAGCCCGGGTTTCCGGCGGATCAAGCTTTCTTGTCTCCCCGTAAGTACTGGCTCGTGCTTCAGGGAGGAAACACGTCTTCCTCGGGGAGAGGAAGAGGAGGAGGCGTGTGTTCTGTGAGGACAGCACAGCTCTCTTCACCTTATCCACGAGAGAGCTCCGTGAGGCAGGGGGTGTGGTCCGGTTTTAGAGAGGAGGAAGTGAGTGAGTGCGGATTTGAAGTCAGGTCAGGAGGGTTCTGTGTTCTGTCTGCCATTCCGCTTGCACACGCTGCCTGGCAGTAATGCCGTTCTGTGGGAGCTTGAGTGGGACCCTGAGCCCCGGCCATGGGACAGGGCCTCTCCACCTGAGGGACTCTCCTTCTCTCCCTGGGATGTTCTACTCCATGGGACAATGCACTTACTTATTTATAGATGTAATATTCTCCGTGTCCAAAGTACAGCACGAACAGTTAAGAGTTAACACATTGAAGACCAAGTGTCATCTACAGCACATTTTTAATATCCTTATTTTAAACAAAGGACTACAAATAAAGACCTAAGCATTTTTGTTTAGAAAGGGAAACAACAAAACCCAGTGGTTGATAATCACATGAAAAGATGATCAGCCTCTAGGATCAAATCAATGGAGACTGAAACAAGGTTAAGTGGGATTCTCTCTCTAGCACAGGGACAAAGAGCTGGAAGACCAGGGTTGCCTGCTGGCCAGGGTGTGGGGAAATGCATACCCTTTCCAGGTGCTCTGTATGCCTGGTCCAGTATTTCCCACTCCAAGAATTTATTCTTTTTTTTTTTTAACTTTTATTTAGGATATAAATTTCCAAGGTACGACTTATGGATTACAATGGCTTTCCCCCCATATTTTCCCTCTCCCCCCGCAACCCTCCCCCCTTGCCCGCTCCCTCTACTCTTTCATTCACATCCAGATTTATTTTCAATTCTCTTTGTATACATGAGATCAATTTAGCATGTGTTAAGTAAAGAATTCGTCCCTTCTTAAAACAAGTGCTCAAGGGTGATCGGTGCGGCCTCATTTAGAATAGCTGCAGTGGCTAGCACTGGGCCAGGCGGAAGCCAGGAGCCAAGAGCTTCAAGCAGATCTCCCATGTGGCTGGCAGCGGTCCAAACACTCGGGCATCTTCTGCTGCTTTCCCCAGGCCATGAGCAGGGAGCTGGATCAGAAGTGAGGCAGCCAGGACCCAACTAGCACTCATTTGGGATGCTGGCATCACAGGAGGCGGGTTTACCCACTGTGCCACAGCGCTGGCCTCATCTTTTTTTTTTTTTTTAATTTATTTTATTAAATGAAAGGCAGCATGACAGAGGGAAAGAGAGAAAAACAGTTCTTCCATCTGCTGGCTCACTCCCCAGATAGCCCCAGTGACTGGTGCTGGGGAGCCTGGAACTGCATCTTTGTCTCCCACGTGGGTGTAGGAGCCCCAGCACTTGAGCAAGTTTCTGCTGCTTTCTCAGTGCATTCGCAGGGAGCTGGATTGGAAGGGGAGCAGCTGGGACCAGAACTGGCCCATTACACCAGTGCTGGTCCTTTCTTGCTTTCTTGTCTAGTTTTCTTAATGATACAATTTGTCTTTTGTGGAGTGGATTTCATGCTGATGCTTTTCATTTTAGGAGCCACTGACCTTCCAGGACGTGGCTGTGGCCCTCACTGAGGCAGAGCTGGGGCTGCTGGACTCTGCCCAGAGGAGGCTGTGCCAGGCTGTGATGCTGGAGAACTTCTGGAACCTGCTCTCCGCAGGTGAGGGAAACCTCTACAGGGAAGAGTACAGATCGGTGCCGCCTCACATGGGGCAGCAAAATGTAAGGGAAAGAGGTGCAGACAGAGAGGAGGCAGGGCACAAATCTATAGCCAGACCGAGTTTATTCAGAGAAAATAAATCCTCAGAGGTGACCAGCTCCCCATGTACACATTTGTTAGGAAAACGGCGCAGTCTTATCTGTGGCGCTGCCTATGCCCCGGACGCATCTTAGGCTCTAGCCATTGCTAGAAGCCAGGTGACCAGATGGCCAAGCACAGGTGTCAGCTTCCCCCCAACCTAATGGGATTTGCTGCTCCTACTTCCCTGCCCGCCCCTCAGCAAAGGTTTAACGGAACCTGTTCCTGGACACGTGCCTTCTCTCTCTCACTCTCTCACCCTCTACCCCTGGCCCATAGGGCTTCCCCCACCCAACAGTAAATCTTCCCGCTAACTCCAGTGTTTTGTGGCAGCCTTACAACATTGACAGAATATGCAGCAGGAGAGACCCAGACCCCAGGGGCTGCTGGGCCTTTTATATCTTAGGTGGGCTAGGGGTGGGGTGGGGGTAGTGGGCAGCAGGTGGAGGTGAGTTCCTCCATACTGGTCTTTCAAGTGGCCACCTAAGGGCATGAGTCCCATTCAAGACCTAGTGACCTCCCAGAGACCCACCTCCTGTACCACCACATGGGGGCAGGACTGTGAACTTTGAGGGCACTCTGAAATTCAGACTTGCATTGTTAGAAAGTGGCTGCGTTTGGCTGGTCCTGTGTGTTTGCCTTGTATGTCTTCAGACCTTACTGCTTCTGACTTTCAGAGGTATGACGGTCAGGGGATTGGGACTGCATTTTCAGATGAATTTTTTTGCATCTTCTCGCATTTTCAGGGCAACGCCCCTTCAAGCTTAGTAAGCTGCTCCATTCGAAACAGGACAGTGAGCGGATGAGCAGGACGTGCCTCCGCAGCCTGGTTTCTGGTAAGTGCCTGCCTTCTCCACAGTGCCTCCATGCTTTTAGAGAGTGATACGCCAGAGGAAGTGAGGCGTCTCTGACCTTTCCTTGGGCATTGTAAGGCAAGCCAATAGTAGAGAGAATGTTCCAGAGTATTTGGAGTCCTGTGGGAATTCCCCACTTCAGTATCTTACAAGTGCTTAGTTATAAACAGATTAGGCTTACTGGAGTCCTAAAAATAAAAATGTTTAATAAAAATGACCAGCAAACACAGACAGATTTTTGAAGTCATCTGGAACTATATGGTAAATAGGACAATTAGGTTGCAGCCCGGCAAGCTGAATATATATATTTTAAAGATGTATTTATTTATTTGAAAGGCAGAGATAGAAAAACCACTGGTTCACTTCCCAGATGGCCGCCATTGCTGGGGCCGGGCCAAGCTGAAGCCAGGAGCCAGGAGTTCCATCCTGGTCTCCCATACGTGTGGCAGGGACCCAAGCACTTGTGCCATCCTCTGCTGAACATCATTAGGGAGCTGGATCAGATAACGGGGTGCCAGTTCTGATCCTGACTGCTCTACTTCTGACCCAGCTCCCTGCTAATGTGGGAAAGCAGTGGTAGGTGGACCAAGTACCTGGGCCCCTGACACATGTTGGAGACCCAGATGGAGTTCCTGGCTCCTGACTTTAGCTGAGACTGCTGGCCATTGCAGCCATCTGGGGAGTGGACTGAGGGATGGAGGTTCTGTTTCCCCTCCCACCTTTCCTTCAGAATAAACCTGAGAAAGCGATGCCTGTGCCTGTACCCGAGAGCCTGTGTTTGAGCCCTGGCTCCAGCTTCCTGCTGAGCAGACCCTGGGAGGCAGCGGCTGTCTCAAGTGGCTGTGGGAGGCCTGGGCTGCGTTTCTCACCTCTGACTTCGACCTGGCCCAGCCCGCTGCTGCAGGCCTCGGGGCAGTGGCCCAGCGGATGGAAGCTGCCTTTTCCTCTGTCTTCTGTCTCTGAAATAAGTAAACAAAAACCTGCCCCCCCCCCCCCCCCCAGAACGTTCCTGATAGCTAAGATGCATGAAACTCATTTTTCCTCTAGGCTGTTGTTATTTGTCCTACTGTGAAAGCATGCCTCCTGAGCATCTCTGAATTACCTTTAACCCCGTAGGAGACACGGATGCATAGCATATGAAGTGCCTTCATGACAGAATCAGGGCTGGCGCTGTGGCGTGGCGGGCAAAACCACCGCCTGCAGTGCCGCCATCCTGTTTGGGCACTGGTTCGAGACCCGGCAGCTCAACTTTTGACCCAGCTCTCTGCTGTGGCCTGGGAAAGCAGTACAAGATGGTCCAAGTCCTTCGGTCCCTGCACCCACGTGGGAGACCTGGAAGAAGCTCCTGGCTCCTTGCTTCGGATTGGTGCAGCTCCAGCGGTTGCAGCCAACTAGGGAGTGAAGCAGTGGAACCAGTGGATGGAAGACCTCTCTCTCTCTCTCTCTCTCTCTCTCTCTGTAACTCTGCCTTTCAAATAAATAATAAATATTTTAAAAAGAATCAAGGTTCCTTTCACACAGAGCCCTGCAGAGATGGCTTTAGAAGTCCTGAGTGTGCAGATGGCCTCAGGACAGTTCCAACCTTCCCGCTCGTCCGCAAGTGCCCGTGAACGAGAAACCCTGGCAGTATCATGGGTTTGCCAGGGGCTGAGGCCTGGCACCTGTCTCGATGGAACCCCGGCCCCTAGAAGTCCCATGACAAATCCTTTAGGGATCTGGAATGGGGCCAGGGCTCCAGGCAGGGCACACACAGGCAGTCTTGTCCCAGAGGCCTGGAGGCAGAGGGTCCTGCTGCTGCGACCCCTGTGGGAAGGGGTCAGGTATAAATCAGTTCTTAATCATCCAGGGGTGCCCATGGGAAGAAAACGTACATCTGAGGAGTGCCGGCAGGCCCCCCATCAGAGGGCGCACCTGATGAGAAGCAGTGGGAATGCGGTGAGTGGTCAGGGCTTCAGGTCCGCCAGAGGCTACAGGTGGGACAGAAGCCCACAGGTGCAGGGAGTGTGGCCGGGGCGTCAGCGGGTCCTCCCAGGAGAGAAGCCCCCCAGCTGTGGCCAGTGTGGGACGGGGTTCGGTTGCAACTGCACCACGGTGGCCGTCAGGACACAGGCCTAAGAGGCCCTCCCGGTGCGACGGGTGTGTGCAAATGCCGCTGCGGGAAGGACTTGGGCTGGAGCGCAGCGCTCCGCGTCCTGCAGGTCCACGCCGGCGAGAACCCTCATGCAGCGAGTGTGGGAAAGGCTTCTGGCGGGACTGAGCCTCGTGGTCACAGATGCTGCACCCGAGCCTTCGTCAACAAGTGCACGCGGACAGAAGCCCGAGGCCTGTGATGAGTGTGGCAGGGGATTCAGTTTCCACTCCAACCTTCGCACCCACCCGAGGCTGCCTGCAGGAGAAAAACCCTACATGCGCCAGGAATGTGGAAAGGGCGTCTCATAGGGCGCCGGTCTCCTTAGTCATGTGTCCACGGTGGCGGACACCACTCAGGTGGGCTGTGTGCAGGAAGGCCTACAGGCCGAGGGCCCACCTTCAAGGTCAGCAGAGGGTCCACACTGGGGAGGAACCCCGTAGTGAGGGGCACGTGGCCAGGGCCTCAGTTACAGCTCCTGAGAGCCACAACCGAGCCTGCGTGGGGAGGGCAGATGGGCAGTTTGATGAACTGGGTCAGCACGCCAGTCACTAGGGTGCGTCCACAAGTCTCGCCCAGCAGGACGGTCCTCAAAGGAATGACCCCCTCGCTTGCGGTGATGGCCCAGGCCGCTGGGGCCCTGCCACCCGTGTGGGAGACCTGGATTGAGTTCCTGGCTCTCGGTACTGGGGGGTGGGTCGCAGATGGGAGCTGAGACAAGTAAAGCATAATATATTCATACATGAATACCTAAACGGGGGAGGGGCACCGGGTGTCAATCAAAACACAGGAACAGTAAACTCACTGAGGCGCTAAGACTGAGTGACTGTTTCCTCCCGTTTCCATCAAGATGGGGGGGAGAAGCTTCCCCGTGCTCCTCTCCCTCTGCCCTGCTCATGCCGGGGCTGCAGATGGGCCAAGACCCCCAAGGCCAGGGCGCTGAGGGGCGGAGGTGGAGCGCCAGCCACGGTCCGCACAGCTCGCCCACAAAGGCTCTCTGGTCCCAGACTGGTCCCCACGCAGACCCGCCACGGTGGGTAGCGACTCGCTCTCATGAAGAACGTCAAGTGTTGTTTTACTGCCATGGCGACTGTCCTTGGAGGAGCGCTTCACAGCCCCGAGGCCTCACTGGAGGCCGTCCCTGCCGCGCAGAGGCTCCTGGGAGTTGTAGTCCCAGGCTGTCTTGCGCATGCGTCTTAGTTCCAGGCGCGCTCTGGACGAAATCGGGCCGCGAAGGTGAGTGAGCTGTCTACCTGTCTTATGCAAGCACAATTTTTTTTTTTTTTTAATGATTTTGATCCACCGTTGGTTAACTCAGGATGTGGGATCCAGGGACACCGAGAGCCAGCTGTGCGTAATGCCGGTTACGCACGTCCGTCTCTAAGTTGACTGCATGTTTGCAATTGCCCGCTAGTGTTCCTGCTCGTCTCTTCTAAGAATAAGGGCGTTGTCCGGTATTTGCACATTGCTGTCATCACACTCAGGAGACTGCACATCCACAACCCGATGTTTAAATGCTTGGGATCCAAATGTTCCCACTCGTCCCAATAATTTCTGTTTTACCTTTAAAAAAACAAACCCAGGAACCCACATCTTCAGTTACCTAGTTTTAGTACCTTTAAAAATTTTTTCTTAATTTGAAAGACAGACTGACAGAGACAGAAAGAGAGAGAGAGAATCTCCCGTCTGCTGGCTCACTCCCCAGATGGCCACAATGGCCAGGGCTGGGCCAGGCTGAAGCCAGGGGCTCCATCGGCTCTCCCACATGAGTGGCAGGGGCACAAGCAGTTAGGCCACCTTCTGTTGCTTTCCCAGTCCTATCGGCAGGGTGCGGCACTGGAAGTGGAGCAGCTGGGACTCGAACCTGTGGTCAAACGCGACGCTGACGTTGTAGGTGGCAGCTTAACGTGCTGCACCACAACGCCAGCCCCTCTTAGTTCTTTTAAATGTGATCGCAGGAGATCAGTGTGCCATGAAAAAGTGAAAAGGCTGAGTCTTGGTGGGTGATGGGAAAAGAATTCCCAGACAGCAGTGGGCTTGTGAATTGGCAGCGTCTACAGGGGCATTTTGGACAATATCCTCGGGTTATAAAATGTGCATATGCAACCAACACAGGCTTGTCTCTGTGAGGGATTCCTTCTGTAGAAAGCACGAAGCTTGGGCGGTGCTTTGTGTGCCCGCGGGTGGTGCACCGGGTGGGTGGTGCACCAGGTGGCACAGACCCCACTGGGAATGTCCTCCATGCTTCTCGTTTCTTCTGTACCAGGCAGGATCTGTCCAGGAGAAGGCAAGCCAAAGCCAGCTGTTTGAATAGGGAGAATACAGTACAGAGAACTGCTAACCAGGGAAAGCTGTTAGCCACATACTGAAAGGGTAGAGAACTCTGGGGCATGATGGAAGTAGCTCCCAGCCTGGTGGAGACCGAATTCCCCGAGCTCAGGTACTGTGGGGAGGGCCCCGTGGACGTGGAGCTGAGAGACCCGGGAGGAGCAGCATGCTGGCTGGCGGGGGTGGCTTTGCGGCTGTGCGGGTCCCTGGTAGAGGGAGGGCCTGGGGGTGAGCTGCTGGGTGTGATGGATTCTTGGGTTCCCCTGGGTCCGTGAATCAGCACTGCCTTTCTTAGCTGCGTAGTGTTGGACGAGTTACTTAATCTCTGTCAATCAGTTTCCAGGCTGCACTTGTATGGCTGGTCTAGGGCAGTTGTGAGTTAAATGAAATCGTGATTTTTAAAATGCTTAGAACAGCGACGACCCAGGGAAGCGCTGGTTGTGTGTGTGGGTGCACAGGGCCGCAGCCAAGGCGACAGCGGTAATGAGCAAGTCTAGAAAAACGTCGACTGCCCTACGCTGAAGTCACCGTAATAAAGACAGAGAAGACACACAGCAAACTGGGCTGAAAGCGCTATGCTTAAAGTCCTTAATATGAATCCTGGAAGATCGTGGATAATGAAACCCCGATAGGAATGTGGGTGTGAATGCAACAAGGAAGAGCAGGAGCAAAAAGAAGCAATAGGTATAGCAAGTAAGTATATGGCAGTGTGATCACGCGTGATCAAGTAAATGATATGTTGGGACCGGTGTTGTGGTGTCGTGGGCAAAGGGGCTTCGGGTCCCGGCTGCTCCACTTCCAATCCAGCTCCCTGCTAACGTGCCTGGGAAAGCAGTGGAGGGTGGCCCAAGTGCTGGGGGCCCTGCACCCATGTGGGAGACCTGGAAGAAGCTTGGGCCGCAGACAACACCCAACGCGGCCAACTTGTCAGTGTGACGGGACCAGTGCATCCGGGTATTTGGCGCCCAGCAGAGAAGTGGGCACTTCAACCTTCTCTTTCGTTTTCTCCCTGTTGAAGGCCGCTGGGTTGAGCCGTCATCTTTCCCACTTCCCTTCCTCCGCAGGACACCGGCGATGCCACAGAGGCTCAGAGGTTTCACGCAGGATCCCCGCTCCCCATACTGGAACTCTGTCTCCGGTCAATGCTGTCCCTCCTCGGCCGCGGGGCCCACATTCACATTCAGCAGCGAAAGCCACGGAGCGGCGGGCACCCCGGCTGCTCCTCTCGGAGCCGGCTCCGGCGTCGGCGTCCAAGCACTTGCGGTCCCGGAAGGGATCCCCTGTGGTAGGTAGAGGTGGCGCTTGTCAGCGTTCTAGAAGCATCCGCACCCAAGAATAGAGCCAGAGCAGACGTGTGCCGTCAGCCCACGGTCGGCTGGGAAAGACGCGGGAATGCTGCCAATTCCGGCGCGCTCTGCAGCACGAAAGCGGAGTTTAGAACTCGTTCCCGGCAGGAATGCTGAGAAACACAACCCAGGCGCGCAGCATGGTGGCCGGCACTTCCGCCCTAGGGAGGGCTGGGAATTCTGGGAAATGTAGTCCGGGAACCTGGCGCCGTGGGCTCACTTCCGCCGCGGGAGCCCCAGGCCGGGCGCCCGCTCCCGTCGGGAATTCTGGGAAATGTAGTCCGGGAACCTGGCGCCTTGGGCTCACTTCCGCCGCGGGAGCCCCGGGGCGGGCGCCCGCTCCCGTCGGGAATTCTGGGAAGCGGAGTCCCGGCGGCCGCTGTGGGCAGAGTCACTTCCGCCGCAGGTGTGCGAGGCCGCGGCCTCGGTTCTTCTCGGAACGGTGAGCCCTGCCCTGCCGGGCGTCCGTGTCCGCGCGCCCACGCCGCTCCGTCCTCGTCTTGCTGTGAGCGCGGAGCAGCCCGGCCGGCCACCCGGGGGAGGAGAAGGCGCCCGCGGCGAAGGGCGGGCTCGGGTCCGCGTGCTGAGCCTGCTCAGGTGCGGCCGCGCTGGCCGGGCCGGGGTCCCGCGGTGCCCCTGGTTCTGTCCCCGCCGGCCGCTGCAGGCCGTGCGTCCTGGTCTCGTCGTCAGTTCCATTTCCCCAGCCCCTTGGGGAGTGGTGGGCCGGAGCCCTACGGTGTGCGAACACGCAGTGCTGTGGCTCTTGCAAGGTGTTATTCTGGCAGTTTTATGCGAATTAGCGAGAGCGTCGGGGGCCACGCCGCGCCGGCATCCCCGCTCCACAGGCGGGGAGACTGAGGCTCGGGGCGCGTTCTTCCAGGCGCGGAGCTGCCGTTTGAGTCGGCTCGTTGCACTGGGCTGCGCTAGTTCTTCATGTGTTTGCGATCAGGCAGGGCGGGCGTCATTTGCCTCTTCCTAGAGGGCCGTGAGAGCTGTGATTCGCGTTGACGCTTTGGAGAATGCTTGTAGACATCTGCGGCTTTTTAAAAGAGTTATTGGGGGCGTGGATCTACCTATCTATCTATATCTATATCGATCGATCGATCGATCTATATGTATAAGACAGAGAGACACAGACATCTTCCATCCGCTGCTTCACTCCCCAGATGGCTGCAACCGCCGGGGCTGTGCCAGGCTGAAGCCAGGAGCCAGGAGCTCCATCCGGGCCTCCGGTGTGGGTTGGCAGGGGCCCGAACACTTGGTCTGTCTGCCGCTGCTTTTCCCGCACGCGTTGGTTGGTGGGGAGCTGGGCCAGGCGGAGGAGCAGCCCCGACACCAGCTGGCGCCACAGGTGCACCTTGGCCCGCTGCGCCCCAGCGCTGGCCACACCCGTCATCTGCAGCGGGGCTGCATTCTGTGGGAGACACTTACGGTTCATGTTTGGGCTTTAGAAATGATGTGGATTCTAGAGGATTAGGAACACCTGTAAAGAAAAAGCATCGGTATCACAGGGCGTAGCAGTAACGTTGTTATTTTTGTTTTCTTTTTCAGTAGATTTATTTTTACCTGAGCTTTAAAGTCGAGGTTTCATTGGTTTTGTTTCTCCCTTTTTTTAAAAATATTTATTTATTTATTTGGAAGTCCTGGGGCCAGTGCTGTGGCACAGTGGGTTAATGCCCTGGCCTCAAGCGCTGGCATCACATATGGGCGCTGGTTTGAGTCCCAGCAGCTCCACTTCCGATCCAGCTCTCTGCTGTGGCCTGGGAAAGCAGTGGAAGATGGCTCAAGTGCTTGGGTCCTGCACCACGTGGGAGACCTGGAGGAAGCTCCTGGCTCCTGGCTTCAGATCGGTGCAGCTCCGGCTGTTACAGCCAATTGGGGAGTGAACCAGCGGATGGAAGACCTCTCTCTCTCTCTGCCTCTCCTCTCTCTGTGTAACTCTGACTTTCAAGTAAATAAATAAATCTTTAAAAAAAAAATAATAAAGTCCGGGGAGAGCTGGACTGGAAGTCGAAGTGGAGCAGCTGGGACTTGAACCGGCGCCCATGTGGGATGCCAGCACCACAGGCCCTGCCTCACCCACAGTTCCCGCTGAGCTTTTCCCTCTCTCCCTTCCCAGTCCCTTCCCTTCCACAGCTGGCCTGGGGGTTTTCCAGGAGCAGTGAATAAGGGACCAAGCCTCGAGGAAGAACCCTCAAAGGGAAACTGCAGGTTTCCGAGTCTCCCCAGGCGGCGGGCGCACATTCAGCCCCGCCAGAGCCCTGCCAGGCAGGCGTTCCCGTCACCAGGGAGATCCCGGCGGGCCTCCGCCCCACTGCGACGAGAGCAGAACCTTGTCTGTGGTTCCCCAGTGAGGCCCCGGACGTGAGGCCGTGCCGCTGCCCAGAGCTGTGCCTGTGAGTGTGTGTGAGTGTGTGTGTGAGCGTGAGCGAGCTCTCCTGGGGCCAAAGAGCATCGTGAGTAACAGGACCGACATGGTAGTCCAGGAGGTAGGGACTCGCTGCAGGGTGCGGGAGTGCTGACGGGGGCGGCCATTGAAAGAGTGGCCCTGGGGGGATGGAGGGGGTGGATTTAGCATCCCGGGAGGTGAGCAGGCCGCAGCAGCCGGCTTCCCACCGTGTGTCTCCTGCTTGCTGTCCTAGGCGATGGTGACCTTCCAGGACGTGGCCGTGGTCTTCAGCGAGGAGGAGCTGGGGCTGCTGGACGCTGCGCAGAGGGAGCTGTACCGGGCTGTGATGCTGGAGAACTTCCAGAACCTGCTGGCCGTGGGTGAGGACGGGCGCCCTTCGCGTCTCAGCGGCAGCTGCCCGGGGTGTGTGTGTGTGTGCGCGCGCGCGCGTGCTCGTTGTTGGGGGTCGCTCTGTGAGGGCGAGGGGCTGAGAGCCTAGTGATCCTGTGCGGCACAGGGAGGAGGTGGGCGTATTGGGGCCCCGCCCCCTTCGCGGTTTGTCTCCAAGCGAGTTCAGTAAAGTCGCTGCCACTTTCTTACAGCGTTAATAGTTATTAGCTTGAGTTTTGGGGAGGCATTTTTTTTTTTCAAAGATTTATTTGAAAGGCAGAGTTAGAAGAAGTAGAGAGAGAGAGAGAGATCTTCCATCTGCTGATTAACTCCCCAAATGGCTGCAGATGGCCAGGGCAGGGTCAGCCAGGAGCCAGGAGCTTCCTCTGGGTCTCCCATGTGGGTGCAGGGCCCAAGCACTTGGGCCATCCTCCATTGCTTTCCCAGGCTTGTCAACAGGAAGTTGGATTGGAAGTGGAGCAGCTGAGACTCGAACCGGCGCCCAGTGCTGGCGCTGCAGATGGCAGCTTTACCCGGTGCGCCACAGCGCTGGCCCCTTGTTTTGTTGTTTTAACAGTGTCTTTGTAAGTAATGTGAAACTCACAGAAAGCTGCAGAAGTAAAAGAACTTCTAGACTTGGCCGTGTGGATAAGGATGTGTCTTTAGGAAGATGTTTTTCCAAACCACTGCAGGGTCATTTGCATACGCCGGGCCCTTTCTTTCTGAGAGTCTCCGGAGGCATTGCCCCCAGGCGGGCTCACCGAGCCTTGGCGTCCAGAGCTTTGACTGAGACTTAGCGGTGCAGGGTGGGTGACACCTACATGGCTGACCGGACATGCCAGCCCCTCTAGAGGGGAGGCGATAACACGAGGCCCCAGGCCCCCACCGGGAATCCCACTCATCGTCTGCCCTGGACTGAGGCCTTGGGGGGAACAAGGAGCCCTCCTGCCCGAGCCCGGCTTTGAGATCACCTCCCAGGAGCCGAGGCCAAGGCCAGAGCTGCCTTTGCATGTGGTTAATCCTCCACTGCGAAGTCTGTTTTGTGGAAACGCGAATGTTCTCTTAGATACCCCCGGTACAGTAACAATACTTCTGTCTGATCCATGAGTTGGGCTCTTAATTTTATCCATAAAGCCAATTACAAGGCACTCAGAAAGTCCAGCAAAGATGTGCGTTATCTTTAAATCCCATTTCCATGAACTTTTTGAAATCCATTTCTGTGTTCCTTAAAGCACATTTTCTCACTTGAGAACACCCTGTAGCCTGGAGTCTAGGCCAGTTGTCCTGTCTCTTTAGCCTCCCTTAATCTGGAACATTTCCATAGCATTTGTCTTTTACAGCAGTGACGTGTTCTGAATACTAGTACCCTTTCCTCTATTTAAACATTTTTAAATTTATTTTCTTTATTTGAAAGGCAGAGAGAGGGCCCAGCATTGTGGTTAAGCCACTGCCTGCGATGCCGGCATCCCATGTGGTGCTGGATCGAGACCTGGCTGCTCCACTTCCGATCCAGCTCCCTGCTAATGCACCTGGGAAAACAGTGGAACATGGTCCAACTCCTTGGGCCCCTGTACTCACATGGGAGACTCTGAAGAAGCTCCTGGCTCCAGCCTGGCCCAGTCATGGCTTATTGCAGCCATTTGGGGGGGTGAGCCAGTGGATGGAAGATTTCTCTCTTTGTATCTCCTTCTCTCTAACTCTGCCTTTCAAATAAAATCTTAAAACAAACAAACAAATGCAGAGAGAGAGGTCTTCCTTCTGGTTCGCTCCTCTAATGTCCGCAGCAGCCAGGGGGTGCCAGGTTGAAGCCAGGAGCCGGAAACCGAGGGTCTCTCACGTTGGTAGCCAGGACCCCAGTACCTGAGCCATCACCTGCTGCCTCCCAGGGTGGGCGTTAGCAGGAGGCTGGAATCGGGAGTGGGGCCGGGACTTGAACCTAGGCCCTCAGATATGGGGTTTGGGGTCTCAGGCTGCATCCTAACTTTTATGCACCCCCCCAGTTTTAATTGGACGTTCCTGATGTTTCCGCGTAATTAGAACCACGCGAGTCATTCAGATGGGTGTCTCAGAGGTGCAGTGTGTCCTTTGAGGGTGCTGTGGCTGGACTCACGGGGTGGCCATTTCTGCTTCACGGGACATGTGAATTTTGATCACCCAGTCAAGGGGTCCAGCTTCTCTTCTGTGTCATTATTGCCTCTCCCCTCCTGCAGTGGCCGGGGCATCCCGAGTGTCCCCCGTAGATTCAGTGTCCTCTCCTGCAGTGGCCGGGGCATCCCGAGTGTCCCCTGTAGATCCAGTATCCAGTCCTGCAGTGGCCGGGGCATCCCGAGTGTCCCCCGTAGATCCAGTGTCCCCTGCTGCAGTGGCCGGGGCATCCTGAGTGTCCCCCGTAGATCCAGTATCCCCTGCTGCAGTGGCCGGGGCATCCCGAGTGTCCCCTGTAGATCCAGTATCCAGTCCTGCAGTGGCCGGGGCATCCTGAGTGTCCCCCGTAGATCCAGTATCCCCTGCTGCAGTGGCCGGGGCATCCCGAGTGTCCCCCGTAGATCCAGTATCCAGTCCTGCAGTGGCCGGGGCATCCCGAGTGTCCCCCGTAGATCCAGTGTCCAAGGGTGACTCACCTGCCGGGGTCTCTACCGGCCAGTTACAAAATGATGAGTTTTGGAGCAAGTGCCTCCTTGCTGTTTAGCCGTCAGTGTTTGGCATTTTGTGGTAAGAGGGACTTGCGGATTCTTTTTTAAATAAACTGTTGAGGATTCATTGCTGCAATTCTTTCGATGGTAAAGTCCCAGTTTGGGCTCCTTCGAGCCAGCCCCTGTGCCCTCGTGCCTCGTGGTGTGCCCCCAATGTTCTTCTGAGCGCGCCCTTCCTTTGTGGCCCGGCCCGTGTGCTGCGCCTTAGCCCAGTTCTGGCCTCAGCCATTTGTCTTATTGGGGGCGAGATCTGGCTGCTGGGCGTGGGCGTGGGCGTGGGCGTGGCCACGATGGCGGCTTTGCGCGTTGGTCTCAGGGAGTGGAGCTGGCCGTGTGCGTGTGTGTGTGTGCATGTGCAAATGTGGGCACCTGAAGAAATGATCAGTTTCATGGAAAATGAAATCTTCATTAAAGCTGTCCTGAAATCCCATTTCTCACCCACGAGACTGGCAGGGAATTCAAAACCCGGACGAGGCCGTGAGGGATAACGCACTCGCCCCAGCTAAGAGTGCACATGATGGCACCCCCTGGGGCGGGGGGTTGACCATGGCTCAGAGAACTGTGGGTCTGCTCCTCCGCCGTGTCCATCCCCGGGCCTGCTCCCTACAGGCAGCCGTGTGCAGGAGCGTGGACGGTGCCCTGCAGCCTGCTCGTGTGGGGGAGCGGGAGGAGAAGCCCGCGTGTGCAGAGCTGCTGGTGCTGCGAGGGACGCGGCAGGGAAATCGTGAAGGCGGGGGAGGGGAGGGCTGGGAGGGAGGTGTCTGTGTCTGGATGTGACGAATTGCGACAAAGCTTGCATGTCCCCAACCTTCAAACCCTTCGCCCTCACCTTTTGCCCAGCACACCAGCCCTTCAAACCCGACCTGATAGCCCAGCTGGAGCGAGAGGAGACGGTCTTGCTGGTGGCGACAGGAGCCCAGCGTGACGGGCGCTCAGGTGAGAGCCGTGCACGGGTGCCCGGCCGCGTTTCTCTGTCCCTGCCCGCCAGGGGCTCCCGCTCCCCTGAGTATTGAATGTGGCCCAGCAGGCCCGGAAGGATCCGTCCCGTGAGCCCCTCGAGCGGCCAGTGTCCGCCTGCCATGGTCGTGGTCCTTGGGTCCCCTCCGGCTTGTCGGTGTGCTTCTCCCGCAGGTTCCCAGGCTCCTCTGGGTGAGCGAGCTTGGTAGTCCATGTGTGGTGTCTGCTGTCAGGCAGAGTGGACAGTGAGAGAGACAGACAGAAAGGTCTTCCTTTTTGCCGTTGGTTCACCCTCCAATGGCCGCCGTGGCCAGTGCACCATGCTGATCTAAAGGCAGGAGCCAGGTGCTTCTCCTGGTCTCCCATGGGGTGCATGGGCCATCCTCCACTGTACTCCCGGGTCACAGCAGAGAGCTGGCCTGGAAGAGGGGCAACCAGGACAGAATCGGCGCCCCAACCAGGACTAGAACCTGGGGTGCTGGCGCCGCAGGCGGAGGATTAGCCTAGTGAGCTGTGGTGCTGCCGCCCCTTTGCCTTTTAAACAAATCTTTTTTTAAAAAAAATAATTGGGAGACAGCCAGTTTATGAAGATCCGCCTGTCTTGAAGTCTTCTGGCAGCTCCAGTGCCCTGCACGCGGTTGGAATGTTCCAGTGCAGTGATGGAAGCCAGAGCCGGTGTTCTGAGAGCTTTGCTCGTGGACCATGAGCTGCTTCGCACATCTGCAGCTGCCACGAGACTTGACCGTGGTCACCCCCTCGGCTCTAATGTTTGCTTAGATCCCTGGAATTAAATGTGTCCCAGCGTCTCCCACGTGCACCGCGGCCCGCAGAGACTGAAATAGCTTTAGAAACAGTCAAGCCTTGGAGGCTGCTTTCCCTTGAGACCGGCCAGCAGGTGTCGCCAGTGCAGGTTCGAGGTCTGCCTCTACCTCAGTAGCGTTCACCCTGCAGGCTTACGACGCAGCCATGACCGAGCCCGGTGCTGGAGAGCAGGGGCGTGTGCGTGTGTGTGTGCGTGTAATATTAGGACAGAAGCCCATGTGCGTGTGTGTGCGTGCATGTGTGTGTGTGTGTGATATTAGGACAGAAGCCCGTGTGCGTGTGTGTGCCTGCATGTGTGTGTGTGTGCGTAATATTAGGACAGAAGCCTGTGTGCGTGTGTGTGCGTGCATGTGTGTGTGTGTGTGTGTGATATTAGGACAGAAGCCTGTGTGCGTGTGTGTGTGTGCGTAATATTAGGACAGAAGCCCATGTGCGTGTGTGTGCGTGCATGTGTGTGTATGCATGTAATATTAGGACAGAAGCCCGTGTGTGCGCATGTGTGTGCATGTGTGTGTATGCATGTGATATTAGGACAGAAGCGAAGCCCGTGTGCACATGTGTGTGCATGTGTGTGTGTGTGTGTGTGATATTAGGACAGAAGCCCGTGTGTGTGTGTGCTTGTGCGCATGTGTGTGCATGTGTGTGTATGCATGTAATATTAGCACAGAGCCCGTGTCCACTGCAGCCGTGACCTTTGCGAAGTGAGGAGCTCCCATTTGCCTTCCCCTGGGGATCTGCAGCGGACCAGAGAGAGAGCCCTGAGAACCCGTGTGAACAGGCCCCTTCCTTGTCCAGGCTGAGTGAGGCGTGCTTGCACGGACGGCCTTCGTCAGGAGGCTCCTACGATAGCTGACGGAGCCGAAGCGAGGGATCCTGTCGGGATTCTTAGAACTCGTGCAGCGAGGTGTCCCCTGTGGGCCCGAGGTGCTGCCGTGATCCAGGTGTAGAGTCTGAGATCGCTGAGCAGAGCCGTCACTTCTGCTCGTTCCTGAATCCTTCTTATCCTTACAGGAGGCCCGAACCAACGAACGCTGGGACGGACCCAAGATCTGGGATTTAGCTCTCTTCTTCCCAAAGGGCTCTCCTGCCAGACCTGGCGACCGGGTGCGGGCGGATTACCCAAGTGTCAGGAGTCCGTGGAAAACTTTCAGGGGAAGAATTCCCAGTCCCAGGAACCAAGTGACTGCGTCTGCCGGGTCTGGGCAGGAACACCGATTCAGATCTCTGAAGATGGGAGCTACGTATTGACGCACACAGGGCCTGGTTCCTGCGGTACCAAAAATCCAGGGTTTTCACCTGTGCAATCCCAGCATCCTTGGAGGGAAATAGGTCTGGCAGGGTCACATGACTGCGGGTGTAAGTGCCAGCGGATTCCCATGAAGAAGAATTTGGGCGAGTGTCCCAGCGCCCCTTGGACGCCGCATCACAGCGATCCTCTGGGCGCGTGCAGGAATGGGGAAAGCCACGGGTGCCGTGACCGTGGAGGAGACATCCTGATGGCATCGCTCCTGGACTGGGGCTCGGGTCGCACAGGACGGAAGCCCTGCGTGTGCACGGAGCGTGCGCAAGGCCTGGGTGAGAACGGTGGCTCCGCAGCTCAGCCGCAGCCCCACGCGTGCAGGTCGTGTGGGGAGGACTGCAGGTGTCATTCCGTTCCCGCTCACCCACGCATTCCGAGGGGAGACGAGGGAGGTGGGGAGAGTCCCCGTCTGCCACCTCCCCAGAGCACGTGTCCCGAGGATAAGTCGTGCCGGCGTGCTGAGTGTGGAGGCGGCCTCGGTCAGGACCCCTCTCGGAGTGCTTGGCCACGTCTCCACGCGGGAGGCGCATCCTGTAGGTGCCGCATGTCTGAGAAGGCCTGCGGCCACGACTTCCATAGCAGTGGTGTTTTTAGGGTCCCCACGGCAGAGGGACCCCACGAACACGAGGAGAGCGGGAGCGTGTTTAGTCAGAGGTCACATCCTTGCATCCATCAGCAAACTGACAGCGAAGCGAAGGCGTCCCCAGCTGTGGAGTGTGGACGGGGTTGCACGCGTGGCTCAGACGTTTGCGTGCAGCGTCTCGGGCACGTGGGGGCGGATCCCTGTCATCCCGAGGAGCGTGGTGCGGGCTTGGGGCTGGCCCCGCCCTTGCAGGATCTTCAGGCGGCCTGCCCTAGGGACCCGCTGGACCCGCACTATGTGTGCAGTTGCAGCCTCGGCTGGAATCCCTACTCGCAAGGCCATGAGGAAGGTCACACTGGAGAAAAGCCTTCCAAGCAGTGTGGCAATGGCTTCCGCTGGCGCGCAGAGCCCGGAGATCGGCCGGGAGTGCACGCTGGCCAGAGGCCCTACAGCTGCTCGGCGTGTGGCAAAGGCTTCAGCCAGCGGTCTGTCCTGAGCGTCCATCAGAGAGTGCACACCGGGGAGAAGCCGTACAAGTGTGCAGCGTGTGCGAAGGAGTTCAGCCGGAGCTCATACCTGCAGGCGCATCAGAGGGTGCATACTGGGGAGAAGCCGTACACGTGCGCCGAGTGCGGGAAGGGCTTCAGCCGGAGCGCCTACCTGCAGGGCCACCGGCGCGTGCACACCGGGGAGAAGCCGTACACGTGCGCCCAGTGCGGCAAGCGCTTCAGCCGGAGTTCGCACCTGCAGGGCCACCAGCGCGTGCACACCGGGGAGAAGCCGTTCACGTGCGCCCAGTGCGGCAAGGGCTTCAGCTGGAGCTTCAACCTGCAGATCCACCAGCGCGTGCACACGGGGGAGAGGCCCCACAAGTGCGGGGAGTGCGGCAAGGCCTTCAGCAAGGCCGCCACGCTGCTGGCCCACCGGCGCGTGCACACCGGGGAGAAGCCGTACCCCTGTGCCGAGTGCGGCAAGCGCTTCAGCCAGAGGTCCTACCTGCAGTGCCACCAGAGCGTGCACTCCGGGGAGAGGCCCCACGTCTGCGACGTGTGCGGGAAGGGCTTCAGCCAGCGAGCGTACCTGCAGGGGCACCGGCGCGTGCACACGAGGGTGAAGCCCTACACCTGCGGGCTGTGTGGGAAGGGCTTCAGTCAGAGCGCCCGGCTCGAGGCGCACCGCAGGGGCCACGCCGCGGGCAAGCCCTACAGGTGTGCCGTGTGCACCAAGGGCTTCAGCGAGAGTGCGCGCCTGCAGGCGCACCAGAGGGTGCACGCGGAAGGGCGGCCCTACAAGTGCGAGCAGTGTGGCAAGGGCTTCAGCGGCTACTCGAGTCTGCAGGCGCACCAGCGCGTGCACACCGGGGAGAAGCCGTACACGTGCGAGGCGTGCGGCAGGGGCTTCAGCCAGAGGTCCAACCTGCAGGCGCACCAGCGCGTGCACACCGGGGAGAGGCCCTACACCTGCGATGCCTGCGGCAGGGGCTTCCGTTGGAGCTCGGGGCTTCTGATCCATCAGAGGGTCCACAGTGGCGAGAAACTCGACCCCCGCGAAGAGCGCGGCCAGGGCCTGCCTCCCCCCGAGGGTCTGTAAAACGCTGCTCCGTTTTGCAGCCCTCGACTGGGGGACGGCGGCTCCTGTAGGAGAAAGAATTTTTTTGGTGGTGGTGGTGGGGTAATGAAAACGTGATGTTTTCTTTCCCGCTTCAGCACTCAGGACGGGCAGGCCGTCGGCCGCGGAGCCCTCTGACAGGGTCCGTGAGGAATCCTGCCGGCGCCTTAACTCGAGTCACTGCGCAGGAGCCAGAGCCTACAGAACGCAGCTCTGGTCAGGGATTTGACAGAAGGACGGCCCACGCCCACGCCCGCAGAACGTGAGCCTAAAGAGGGGAGGGCTTCCGATCCCTCCTGGGCTGCCAAACCACGACATTCCGTAACTCCATGCAGGTCAGTATTTGCTAAATGAGTAAAAGAGCATAAAATACGTGTGTGTGTAATGTTTCAAATTTTCTGAAGCTCACTTAAAACTTACTCAAAATTAATTTGGAGAACTGTAAGTTCTTAATATAACTTCAGATACAAAAGCATCATTCGAAAGGTAGAAATAAAAAAAAAAAAGCGTGTCTGAAATCATGGGGGTTTGGTTACGGCCCGGTCGGAGCTGTTTCCGGCTCTGGTAGGAGTGTGCAGGCTTGCTCCCCACCTGGCCTCCTTCAGTTCAGTATACCATCTATCCGTTTCAGTTTAGCTTTGTGTACATGTGTGCATACACGTGTGGGCGCTTTAAATGACAGTGGAAACGGATCATGTTTCTGGGTAACTGCACTTTGCATTGTTGAATTTTTTGCTCCTGCTCTGTGTGTTAAGGCAGAGTTTTGCTGCAATGTTTGGAAAGCGTCGGAAACGATTCATGACAGCAAATACTTCGAAATAAACATTGAAGTGATAATATTGGTCATTTCCGTCTCCGTTTGATTGACGTCTAAGGATTGTAGTCGGTTCAGTGTAAACCTCGCGCGGCAGGGTCTGTGACAAGTTTGAAGAACTTTACTTCTGTTTGCTTCTCCCACGCACACCAAAAAGAGGGACCATTTGGAATTTTTCTAAGCATTTTATGAGATATATTTGCTGTGTACTTGCTGGTCTCTATCTTAAAGGCAATACATCTTGCTGATGACAAGACTGCAGGCTTACTGTCTAATAGACATCAAACTCCCTGCGGTTCCACATGCGGAGCAGGGCGTAAGTTGTGCGTAGCCGTCTGGACCTCGCAGCGCACTTTGTGATTAAGCAGTTTGAACTGAGAGGATTGTGCAGTTGTGGTCACTTTTTAAAACGGAATAAACGCCCATCCAGAGGAGTTTGGCTAAGTTTCTCTGTTCCTGTATTGTGGAGCTACAGAAAGTGTGAAACAGATCGAAAGTGACAGGACAGAACCAGGGACATTGTGCAGTGGAATGAGGATCGTGTCTGCGTAGAATTTCCTTCATTTCAGTCTGTACTCGCGGTCGAATATGTGATCGTGGAGAATGGGAGAAAGCCTGCTCGTTTCTATACGTCCTTTTCTCTAGCGAGAAGAATTGTGGCTGGGTTTTTGTACTTCGTTAACCATTCTATAATGAACACTTACCAGTTTTACCAGAGCAGTGAACAGATAGTCAGGTGTTACCCCCTTCACTTAAGAACTCAGGATACTGACGGCTTTATTTCACTATAAGACATTTTGGCCAAAATGACAGACTAAGAGCCCTGAAGTTAATTGTCAAGACTGTTTTGGCCGGCGCCGTGGCTCAACAGGCTAATCCTCCGCCTTGCGGTGCCGGCACACCGGGTTCTAGTCCCGGTCGGGGCAACGGATTCTGTCCCGGTTGCCCCTCTTCCAGGCCAGCCCTCTGCTGTGGCCCAGGAGTGCAGTGGAGGATGGCCCAGGTGCTTGGGCCCTGCACCCCATGGGGAGACCAGGAAAAGCACCTAGCTCCTGGCTCCTGCCATCGGATGAGCGCGGTGCGCCGGCCGCAGCGCGCCGGCCGTGGCGGCCATTGGAGGGTGAACCAACGGCAACGGAAGACCTTTCTCTCTGTCTCTCTCTCTGTCCACTCTGCCTGTCACAAAAAAAAAAAAAAGACTGTTTTAAAGTGGGGTTCTTGTTTTAAAGTGGGGTTCTTGTTTGGAGTCCTCAGGCTCTCTCGTGTCTGCAAGTCTGGACCAGGTCCTTTACTGCAGATGTTGGTGCCCGTCCAGCCCCTCTGCCCGTCAGCGGTGTCTGGAAGAGCAGCAGTGTGAATTCTGGTGAAGTCCCGTCTGTCCATTTCTTTTTTTTTTTTTTTTTGACAGGCAGAGTGGACAGTGAGAGAGAGACAGAGAGAAAGGTCTTCCTTTGCCGTTGGTTCACCCTCCAATGGCCGCCACGGCCGGCGCGCTGCGGCCGGCGCACCACGCTCATCCGATGGCAGGAGCCAGGAGCCAGGTGCTTCTCCTGGTCTCCCATGGCGTGCAGGGCCCAAGCACCTGGGCCATCCTCCACTGCACTCCTGGGCCACAGCAGAGAGCTGGCCTGGAAGAGGGGCAACCGGGACAGAATCCGGCGCCCCGACCGGGACTAGAACCCGGTGTGCCGGCGCCGCAAGGCAGAGGATTAGCCTGTTGAGCCATGGCGCCAGCCTGTCCATTTCTTTAAATTGGGGTGACTAGGAACACTTTCTCCTCTAGAAGTCTTCTGTTTTGGATTTACACTGTGGTCCAAGAAGGGTTTTAATATTTTATACGGCACCGTGTGTAGGCTGAGAGTCAGTCTCTTGCACGTGGATGTTAAATCATTCTTGCACATTTTGTTGAAAGGCTGTTCTTACTGGGTTGCCTTGGCTCTTTTCTCAGAAACCAGCTGCCTCTGCGTGTGTGTGCACGCGTGTTGCACGTGTGTGCCTGTGTGTTTCTATTCCTGCACTCGATCACGTTCCACTGTTCTCAGTGTTATCCTCTCTAACACTGTGCTAATTAAAGCATTTTTCAATCTTGAGGTCGGATAGTTTGTCTTCCAAGACTGTTCTTAATTTGGCTCTTTCTAAGGCTGCTTTAGTTCTTTTACGGTTTGCAGTGAACCAACCAGACAGCAAGACTTGATAATAAAATCCTCGAGGCGAGAGGTCTAAGCTGCGGGTAAAAGGTGTCCCCCCTCCCCCAGGTTCCTGAAGGCGAGAACGTTGTGATGACACTTCACGGGCTGTGCTCCCGTGAGCTCCAAAATCAAGAGTCCGTCTAGAACCAGCTGGGATTTCGGAAGCGAAGTCTGTCCGAGAGTCTGAGAATCTTCAGAATACGTTGACGCAAACACTGCGCCCTTTAACCGTAGCCATTGTGCACAAAAGAAAGGACTCTTGTAGCCACGCAACCGTGGACAGGGGTCATGAAGAACTCGCAGTGTAGGGGAGTACACTCGGCAGAGCAAAGCTGATGCGAGTGGAGACGGTCTCGGGGCTTGGCTCTAGCCTTGAACTCGGTCAGCAACCACATTTACATAAAGGAGACCCTACAAGGGTGTGGGCCCTGGCTCAGCGCTTCCCATGCACCAGGAGAGAAAAGCTTAGAAGAAGAATGGGTAGGTGAGGGCCGCCGTCCGCTGTTGCTCAGAGTCCGCGCTCAGGAGGAGCCCTGCGGGTGTCCTGTGCGCGCTCCGTGACTCAGGGAGACCTGCTCTTCCCCCGCGTGTGCGGTTCCCTCGGGAGCCAGGCTGTGCGCGTGGGCAGGCGCGTGGAGGGCTTCAGGGGCACTCTTACCCAGAGGAGTCACCGTGTGGCCACAGTGGGGTGATGTGTGCCGTCAAGGCTGCAGTGAGACATCTCAATGGCAGCCCAGCAGAGAGCCCACCCGAGGGACCAGGCACGAGGGGAGGCATGGGACGGGGTCCTGTGCCCGAGTCCTGAGTTCCGTAATGGAGTTTGCACAGAGGGAGGCCAGGCGGCGATAAGGTGATAAGGGGTAAGTAAGGTTTCCATAAGGCTGATCTCCCCGCCGGGTGGAGGAGCGAGAGTTCTTTTTAAAAGCAGAGTCATGGCAGGCGCCGTGGCTCCACAGGCTAATCCTCCGCCTGCGGCACCGGCACACCGGGTTCTAGTCCCGGTCAGGGCGCCGGATTCTGTCCCAGTTGCCCCTCTTCCAGGCCAGCTCTCTGCTGTGGCCCGGGAGTGCAGTGGAGGATGGCCCAAGTGCTTGGGCCCTGCACCCCATGGGAGACCAGGAGAAGCACCTGGCTCCTGGCTTCGGATCAGTGTGGTGCGCTGGCCGCGGCGGCTATTGGAGGGTGAACCAACGGCAAAGGAAGACCTTTCTCTCTGTCTCTCTCACTGTCCACTCTGCCTGTCAAAAACTAACTAACTAAATAAATAAAAATAACTAAAAGCAGAGTCATATGCTGTTGAATACACACTCTTACGAGGGTACCTCAGAAGGGAAGACGGAATTAAAAGATAAATTCTGTTTGGTGCAGAGTTTTTAAAAATCCATGCATATTTTTAAATGAATATTTTTTTCTTTTAAAGTCACTGTTTATTAATATAAAGAGAACAGATTTGGTGTAGTTCATAGAATTCTAAGAATATAATGATACTTCTCTTCCTCCATCTTCCTTTTTGTAAATTTTGCTACAACTTTTTTAAAAAAAATTATTTTATTTGAATGACAGAGTTACAGGGAGAGAGAGAGAGAGAGAGAGATAGAGATAGAGAGAGAGAGAGAGAGAGAGATCGTCGGTCTTCCATCTGCTGGTTCACTCCCCAGTTGGCTGCAATGGCCAGAGCTGCGCCCATGCAAAGCCAGGAGCCAGGAGCTTCTTCCAGGTCTCCCACGTGGGTGCAGGGGTCCTAGGACCTGGGCCATCTTCTACTGCTTTCCCAGGCCAGAGCAGAGAGCTGGATGGGAAGTGGCGCAGCTGGGACTCGAACTGGCGCCCATGTGGGATGGCGGCACCGCACACACGGCGCCGGCCCCTCCCTGGCTTTTATACACTCCGGGCTGAGAAGGGCCAGCTGGAGGCTGGGGGCTGCCCTGCCGATGTCTGAGGAGGCTGGAGAGGGGCAGAGAAAGGCGGGGACTCGGCCCTGACACTGTCTCCTGACCCGGGAGGAAGCATCAGCGCGCAGCCCCCGCGGACCCGCCCCGCCCAGGCCGCTCCTGCGTTGCACCTGCAGGCACTCGCGTGGGGGGGCGGGGCTCTACGGACTGGGAGTTCCTCAGCTGAGGCGATTTGTTCAGCCTCTCCACCCCCCCCCCCAGCGGCTGTTCAGGGGTTTTCCCTTTACAGAGACAACGAGGGGCGGGGGCACCGCGGGAGAGCGCAGCGTGGGGGCCCCCCGGGCTGGAGGCTCCACGAGGGAGCTCCCGCAACCGCGGCCCGACGGCGTCCTGGGCTCTCCGGCGCAGCGCCGGGCCCCTCGTGTCGTGCCCCTTGCTCCTCGCGGTCGCCCCCGGAGATGCCCGCAGCCCGAAGCCTGGAAGCTGCGAAGGCGCCGCGTCCCGCGGGCACGGGGAGGCCGCAGGTGTGGGCGCTGCGAGGCTCCGCCCACGGGGCGGGCGGCGCGGACCCAGGTGGGCCCGGGGCAGCCCCGGGGCCGGATAAGAGCAGGCTGGGCTGGGAGCGCGGGAGCGCGTCTCTGCCGTGGCTGAGGGGAGGTCCGGAGCGGCCTCCGACGACGCGGCCGCCTTGACCCCGCGAAGGACCCAGCCTGGCCGAGCCCTGGCTCCCGTCCTGTGAGCCCGCCGCTGTCTCCTGCACGGTGAGAGAGACTTGGCTGGTTCTTGGTCCCGGCTCTCCGTGGGTGGCCCCTTAGGACCCCCTCCCATAGCGTTTGTCCGGTCCAGGGACGCGGGGAGGGGCACAGACTCTGGAGCCGGGCTGGGTGCAGGCTCAGTCCAGCTGTTTGCAGCCGGGTGACCCGGGGGACTCGATCTCGCCGACCCGCAGCCGCCGCCTCCCTTCTGTGGGAGCGCATCGGCCCTATACCAAGTCCATGGCTGCGTTAGTGACCGCGCCCTTTCCATGGGCGGCTGATTCAGAGTTCAAGGGAAGTGAAATGGTGAAAAGATGAGTTAATTTTTGTGCAAAAAGTCTTGAGATCCATGCATGTGTGAAATCCTTAACAATCTCATGGAAATGTGTTGCGGAAAACTAGGTAAGGGCTCCCGTTTCTGCACCAGGAATGCCTTCATGGATGGGCTCACCGGGTCTCCCAAGCTGCAAGGATTGAAACAATGTTTAATGAACCCGCACTCCAGGGATGTTTAACCGAGGGAATACACACAGCGCCTCTTCTGTCTTAGGCAGGAATTGCAACAGCAATAAAAGTTCCTAAGGAACAGGTAGGCGAAGCTGCCTGGTAGAGCCCGCGCCTGTGGAGGGTGAAAGGCGGTGACCAGCAGGTGTTTGCAACACTGCCAGGGTGGCTTCAGATGCAGGGTTACCTCCAGGAAACAGCGCCCCCGCCCCATGGCGGAGGCATGGCCCTCCCCTCTGCTCGCCTGTGCGACCTCGCGACAGCCCAGTGAGGGAGGCGCCCTGAGCTGCAGCAGACAGAACCCAAACGGGATGTGCTGGGGAGCGAGGTCACGATTCCAGCTCGGGCAGGTCCGTCTGAGCGCTGGCTCTGGGGACCACAGCGTCTTCCTGCCCTTCCCCCAGAAGGAGGAGAAGGTGACCCGGTCCCAGGTGAGCTGCATTTTGCGGCTTATTTTGCAGTGAGTAGGCACGTCTGTTCTCCGACTTACTTTCACAAGCAGTAGTTTAAAAAGGAACATGGAACTGTAAAATCTTACATTACTGTGGTGCTTAGAAGTCGGCTGTTCTCCGTGCTCGTCCTAGGAGATACGCGTTCATATCTGATTTACGATAGGAAAGCAGCTACAGTCTGGAAGTGTGATTTTAGTTTGTCACAACAGCCTCCTTGAGCGACTGTCAATCACACAGCACACCACTGGCAAGTGGAGAGGGAGGCAGAGCGTGGCTCAGCTGCCACTGCGCGCAGGCTGTTAGAACTCGCTCGTCGCCCGGAAAAGCAGCCCTGTAGTGGGCAGCTTGCTCGCCCCCACAGCCCACGGCTCCTCCAGCAGTGACTAAGGGCTGTCTGCTTCGATGGCTTTGCCTCTGCATGCGAGCGGAACCCCGTGACACGCAGCCTCCCGTGGTGGCAGCGTCGTGTTTACGGGCTTGTGTTCACTCATCTTGTGAACGTGTCACGACTTTGTTCCTCTTTGTGGTGACTGCTCGGTGGATGAGAGAACGTCTTGTTGACCTGTGCGTCATCTGATGGCCGGTTACGTCTCCACCGTTTTGCTGTTACGTACGATACTGGTGTTAACGTGTGTCCAGGCTTTTCTGTGAGCGTGTCTTCACTTCTCGCGTGTGAGCGTGTCTTCACTTCTCTCGTGTGTGTAGGAGTAGAATTGCGACGTTTGACAGTTCTGTGTCTGATCTTAAGGAAACGGCTGGATTGATTCTTCCCAGGTGGTGGCACTATTTTACGTCTACACTCGCAGTGGATTGACACGGTTCCAGCTCCCTCCGTGCTCGCCAACACTTGCTGTGATGTCCCGAGTCTCGCCAGGCTGCTGGGTGTCAAGCGGTGTTTTGTAGTCATTTGGGTTGGTGTTTTTCTAATGACTAATCTCATTTAAAACAATTTCTGAATTTGAGAGGCAGAGAGCTCCCATCCGCTGGTTCATTCCCCAGGTGCTCACAAGGGCTGGGGTTGAGAAAGCTGGAGCCGGGAACTCCATCCGGGGCTTCCGTGTGGGTGGCGGGGACCCAACGACAGGAGCCATCACTGCTGAAATGGCACCGGAGCCGGGACTGGAGGCTGGAGTCCAACTTGCCTACGCTTACGTCGGATGCAGGCCTCCTCCCCCGCACCACCGCTGCTGGACCAAATGCCTGCACAGTCTGCTTGCTTTGAAAATGAGTTGTGTGACTTTCTATTACTGATTTATGAGTTATTTATATGTTCTAGATACAAGTTCCTTATCATATATGGGATTTGCAAATTTTGTCTCCCTCTGTAGGCTGCATGTTCACGTTCTTCATAGTGTTGATTGCCCAGAGCATTTAGCTTAGAAAGTCTCTGTGGGACCAGCATTGTGGTATAGTGGCTAAAAGCTGCTGCCTATGATGCCGGCATCTCAAATGGGTGCCGGTTCAAGTCCTGGCTGTTCCTCTTCAGATCTACTAATGTGCCTGGGAAAGCAGTGGAAGATGACCCAAATGCTTGGGTCCCTGCACCCACGTGGGAGACTGGGAAGAAGCTCCTGGCTTCACTTGGCCTGGCCTCAGCAATTATAGCCATTTGGAGAGTAAACCAGCAGGTGGAAGATCTCTGTCTCTATCATTCTGCCTTTCAAATAAAATCTTTGAGGAAAAAATTTAAAGTTTGTTAATTTGAACTATTTATAGTCTGTATAAACATAGCATACAGATTATATTTGGATGTGTTTTCATTTCTTATTTTTTAAGATTTTACTTGAAAGGCGGAGCTACAGAGAGGCAGAGGCAGAGAACAATCGTCCAGCCACTGGCCTATTCCCCAAATGGCCACAAGCTGGGTTGATCCTGAGCCAGGAGCTTCTTCCAGGTCCCCCAAGTGGGTGCAGGGGCCCAAGGACCTGGGCCATCCTCCAATGCTTTGCCAGCCCACAGCAGAGAGCGGGATGGGAAATGGAGCAGCTGGGACTCGAACCAGCGCCCATATAGGATGGCATCGCTCCACCCGCTACACCTCAGTGCCAGTCCCTTCATTTCTTTTGCGTGTATCCCTAGAGTGAGGTTACTGGGTCTTAGGTAAATTTTTAATCAGCTTTATAATCAAAGACTGCTTTCCAAAGTTATGTTCCATTTTGCTTTTTTCCCCCCAAAGAAACCTTTTACTCCAGGAATACAAACTTGAAGCGTCTCATAAGTACAACACTGGGCCCTCCCCGCCCTCCCCCCACACTCCCACCTGCCGTCTTCCCTCTCCCGTTCCCAGTCCCATTCTCCACTGTGTGTGCGTAGTAATGGCAAGGAGGTGGGGCTGGTCCCAGTGGGGCTTCTGTTATTCTGCATTAGGGAACTCCTAGGTTTTAGTTTGTGTAGCACAACACACTGGAGAAACCAACCCCCCAGAGTTCCCCAAGTACTGCCAGTGCTCCTCACCGTGAGTCTTAGCCACAGAGGGCGGAGCTGCACAGCGTGTGTGGGGCTGGTGCCTCTGAGCCAGAAAACACAGGTCTTCGAGGGCGATCAGGGTCTTGGCGTCTGCTGGATGGTTTGGTTTCAAGTGGGCGGGCGGAGTCTCAGCTCAGAGAGCAGAACCTCAGTGCCCGGTGGGCGCAGGGCTGGCCGGGAGAACTCTCACGGGAAGATCTGGATGTGGTGGGAAGACCCGGAGCTTCTGCTCGGCTGCACTCAGAAGAATCAGTTCAGAGTCCCCACTGGCCTCCCCAGTCTGTGTCTTATGTATTTCTGGGCGGTCTGTGTAGGGTTGATAAGGTCTCCAGGAGGGTGTGCGCAGACCGTGGGTGGTTCTCATCGAGTCCAGAGGCTGATCTCCTGTGGTTAGCTTGGCTCTTGCTTAATTTAGTTAATGTTATGGTGAAACTGTTTAATTTTCTGCTCCTTACATCCACTAAGATCAGCTTTCAACTAACTTTATGCACAGAAGGCCAACTGTATTCTAAGAATTCAACAACTTGCATAGAAAACTTTTTCAACAGTCAAGACAATGCTGTTCAAAGTCATTGCATCTTGAAGTTAATTTTTCTTTTATTAAGAAAATTAAAGCAGCCCCCAGGAATGATACATATTTTGCGAGCACTCAGACATATCTCTAACTTATGGGACATAAGAATATCCTCCACTTATACATTAAAAGAAAGTCCTTGAGAATGAGTTTTGTCATTGAGGAAGCACCTAAGAAAAGCAATGGAGGTGGACCCTTAGGCATAACTAAGCTTATGTGACATAAGAATATCTTCAATACACTAAAACAAGTCTTTGATAACAAGTTTTACAATTAACTCTCATAACTCTTTGAGGAGAGAGGCCCTGCATGGGAAGGTGGTGCACAGGGACTCCTGTTGCTAATTTAACAATTAACACTCTTATGTATGATGTCAGTGATCACCCGAAGCTCTTGACATGAGCTGCCTAGGCTATGGAGGCCTTTGGAATCCACAAACTCCATCAGTATTTAGACAAGGCCATAAGCAAAGTGGAAGTCCTCCCTTCAGAGAAAAGCACCTCCTTCTTTGACCACTGGGGTCTCGCCCACTGAGGTCCTTCATGTAGAACACTTTTTGCCACACTTGGCTTTCCATGCCAAGCATGCATCCTTGTGAGATGTGTTTCTTGTAGGCAGCAAATAGATAGGTTTTGTTTTTAAATCCATTCAGCCACTCTGTCTTTTAACTGGAGAGGTGCGGCCATTTACATTCAAAGTGACGATTGATAAGTAACGACTTTGCCCTGGCATTTTTCCATAAATATCCCTATTTTTCACTTCGGATTTCCTTTGTATTTTTACTGGGAGACTTTCTTCCTTTCCTTTCCTTTCACAGTGCTGGCCATGTTTCTGTGTGCAGCACATCCTTAAGCATCTTCTGCAGGGCTGGATGATGACAAATTCTTTCAGTTTCTGTTTGCTAAGGAAGGTCTTCATTTCATCTTCAATCATAGAAGAGAGCTTACAGGGTACAGTAGTCTCGGTTGACAGTTCTTTTCTCAAGACTTGAAATATATTTCGCCATTCTCTCCTAGCCTGCAGGGTTTCTGATGAGAAGTCCGCTGTGAGTCTATCTGGAGATCCTCTGAAAGTAATCTGGGGGCTGGTGCTGTAGCGCAGCAGGTTAACACCCTGGCCTGAAGCCCCGGCATCCCGTGTGGGCACCAGTTCGAGACCCGGCTGCTCCACTTCCTGTCCGGCTCTCTGCTGTGGCCTGGGAAAGCAGTAGAGGATGGCTCAAGTGCTTGGGCCCCTGCACCTGCATGGGAGACCCGGAGGAGGGTCCTGGCTTCAGATCGGTGCAGCTCCGGCTGTTGCAGCCAATTGGGGAATGAAACATCAGATGGAAGACCCCTCTCTCTCTCTCTCTTTCTGCCACTCCTCTCTCTGTAACTCTGACTTTCAAGTAAAATAAATATTTTTTTTAAGTAATCTGGTGTTTCTCTCATGCACATTTTAGAATCTTTGTTTTACTGCAGAGAGTTTGATTACAATGTGTCATGGTGAAGGTATTTTCTGGTCATGTCTATTAGGAGTTCTGTGCTTCGATGTCCCTTTCTTCAAATTGGGGAAATTTTCTGTTATTTCACTAAAAAGGGTCTTATAATTCTTTCTCTTTCCATGCCCTCAGGAACTCCTAGAACCCGTATGTTGAGTTGTTTGATACTGTCCTGTAGATTATCAGCAGTGTCTTTAGTTTCCTAATTTCTTCTTGTTTTTTGTCTGACTGTATAACTTCTTTTTTCTGACAGGCAGAGTGGACAGTGAGAGAGAGAAAGGTCTTCCTTTGCCATTGGTTCACCCTCCAATGGCTGTCACGGCTGGCACATTGTGCTGATCCGAAGCCAGGAGCCAGGTGCTTCTCCTGGTCTCCCATGGGGTGCAGGGCCCAAGCACTTGGGTCATCCTCCACTGCACTCCCGGGCCACAGCAGAGAGCTGGCCTGGAAGAGGGGCAACCAGGACAGAATCTGGCACCCCGACTGGGACTAGAACCCGGTGAGCTGGCACTGCAAGGCAGAGGATTAGCCTGTTGAGCCATGGCGCCGGCCCTTGTATAATTTCCTGTGCTACATTTTCTGAAGTCGGATATCCTTTCTTCTGCTTCCCTGATTCTGTTAAGGCTTTCCACTGCATTTTTTCATTTGTTCTATTGAAGTCTTCACTTCCAAGATTTCATTTTGATTTTTCTTTAAGATCTCAATTTTGTAGGGGAAATTTTTTATGTCATGTACGGATTTCATTAGTTCATGCATTTACTTCTGATTCCTTCTAAGTAATATATTGATCTAGTATTGAAATGATTTTTGGGGGATTTCATGTTGTCTTCCTCATTCTTGTTTCTTGAATTGCTGCATTTACTTGGCATTTGTGGAGATAACCATTGGTTTCTTTTTTTTTTTTTTCACTGTGGTAGCTTTTATCTTCGGACTGTGCCTCTGTGGATTAGTGGAGTGTCTGCTTTTTCAGTGTATACCTAGAAGCTTGTGGTGGGTGTGTCCAGGGAGGTCCTGTCCAGAGTGAAGGGAGTGTCCAAGGTGACACCCAGGTTGGATGTGGTAAATATATATATATATATATATATATGTATGTATTTATTTTAAATATCACAGTCGAGGTTTGTTCTGCTCTGTTGGTAATTAACTCAGCTCACCTCCTCTTCTCGAAGGACACCAGTGCCTGGGCACAAGCCCCAGTGGGTATAATATTTGTATGTGCTGCCACAAGGACCACACAAAGGATCTGTGCAGTCCTTGGTGTGAGCACAGATCCAGCAGCAGTGGCCCTCACCAGGGAACCAGGGAGCCCTGAGTGTGTGAAGCCTCCCACAGTGACTGCCCAGAGTTCCAGCCACACCCCGAGTCCTCCCATGAAACCTCAGTGTCGTCACAGTCCTGGCACACAAACTCTCACAGTCGTGAGTCTCCAGCTCCATCAGTTCTCCCCACCAGACGGGAGTCTCAACTCAGCTGGTTGCTGGGTGCAGACGAGAGCTGGCTCAGCTGTTATCTATGTCCAAGATAGCGCCTGCTTGACCAGTGCCGCAGCTCACTAGGCTAATCCTCCACCTGCAGCACTGGTACTCCAGGTTCTAGTCCCGGTCGGGGCACCGGATTCTGTCCCAGTTGCTCCTCTTCCAGTCCAGCTCTCTGCTGTGGCCCGGGAGTGCAGTGGAGGATGGCCCAAGTGCTTGGGCCCTGCACCCCATGGGAGACCAGGAGGAAATACCTGGCTCCTGGCTTCAGATCAGCTCAGTGCACCAGCCGCAGTGTGACGGCCGCAGCGGCCACTGGGGGGTGAACCAATGGAAAAAGGAAGACCTTTCTCTCTGTCTCTCTCATTGTCTAACTCTGCCTGTCAAAAAAAAAAAAAAAAAGTAGCACCTGCTCTCTCTCAGCTTGTTACAAGGATGCTGTTACAGGTGATTGGGGAGAGGGAAACATGCTCCCCACCCCCTTTTCCTCCTCTAGTTTGGCAGGTACACTGTCCCCCACAGATCCTCCTGCATCTTTACCACCAGTGGCTTGGGCTGCTCAGTCTGGTCTCGCCCCACTCTCCAAAGCTGGTGCTGAGGCTCTCGGCTGCTGGGTCCTGAGTTGTGCGCGTCCACACCCTCCAGGCAGGTCCACGTGTGCCTCTAGTTTGCATGAGTTTCCTCTGCCGCTTTCTCCCTAACTCTTCCCTGAGACTGCACTCTCTACAATTTTTTTAAACTATCTTCTCCTAGACTAGAGCAGTGATCTCCCTCCCTATTCTGCCATCTTAATCCCCAGTCTCCCCGATACTGATTCTTGTATTTTGATTTTCATATCCTGCAACTTTACTGAATCTATCAGTTTTAAAGGATTTTGGATAGAGCCTAGGTTTTTCTGTATAAAAGGAATCATGTTATCTGCAAACAGGAAAGACTTGATTTCCTATTTGGATGCCCTTCTTTTCTTTCTCTAGTCTAATTGCTCTGGATAAGATTGCCAGTACTATATTGAATGAGAACGCTTAAAATGGACGTCCTTGTCTTTGGTTTCAAGCCTCAGCTTTTCCCTGTTCAACTTCATGCTGCTTGTGGGTTTTTTACATAGAGATTGTATACCTAACTTTAAAAAAATATTTATTATTTGAAAGGCAGAGAGAGAGAGAAAGGAGATAGAATGAGCGAGCTTCCATCTGCTGGTTCGCTCCCCAGATGACCACAATGGCTGGAGCTATGCCGGACTGAAGCCGGGAGCTGCTGCTTCCAGGTCTCCCACGTGGTGCTGTGGCTCAAGTTCTTGAGCCATCCTTTTCTGCTTTCCCAGGCACATTGTTAGGGAACTATATCAGAAGTAAAGTAGCTAGGTGCTGTGGTGTAATGGGTAAAGCCGCCGCCTGCAGTGCTGGCATCCCATATAGGTGCTGGTTCAAGACCCAGCTGCTCCTCTTCTGATCCAGCTCTCTGCTGTGGCCTGGGAAAGCAGTAGAAGATGGCCCAAGTCCTTGGGCCCCTGAACCCGCGTGGGAGACCCGGAGGAGGCTCCTGGCTTTGGATCAGCACAGCTCCTGCCATTGCGGCCAACTGGGGAGTGAACCAGCTGATGGAAGACCTCTCTCTCTCCCTCTCCTTCTCTCTCTGTATAACTCCGACTTTCAAATAAATAAAATTTAAAAAGTGGAGCAGCCAGGATTTGAACCGGTGTCCATATGGGATGCCAGTATTGTAGGCAGCAGCTTAATCCATTACATTGCAGTGCCAGTTCTATGTACCTAATTTTTTTAAGGTTGTATTTTGTTTGTTTTTAGCATGACAAGATACTGAAATTTACCAAATGCTTTTCTCCATCTGCTGAGGTGTTCAGTTGCTTTTTGTTTCCGTTCTGTTGCTGTGATAGTACATTTACTTGGGTATGTTGAACCATCCTTGCACCCCTGGGATAATCCCATTTGATCAGGATGTAGGATTCTTGTGATGCGGTTTTCCAGTATTTTCTTAGGAATTTTGCACTGATGTTCATCCGGATGCCAGTCTAGTTTTTTCTTGTTGTCTCCTTGTCTGGTTTTGGCATAAAGGCAAGGCTGCCTTCGTTAAGCTCAGGAGAGTCCCCTCTCTTTCTGCTTACTGGAATGAATAACTCGTGTGGCGACGCCAAGGCAACCTGGGCGGACAAGGTCACAGCAGAAGGGTGTCTCAGCAAGGCGAGAGGACAGCTGCGGGCCTCCTGGTGGTTTTAGGTTTGCTGGGAACTGCACTCTGTGTAAGAAAGCCGGAGCTTCCTGGTGGTCCCGCTGATGATCGCTGTATTCCTAATTTTAGGGAAGAGTGCTTAGTCCCACAATCCCCCAAATGTCCGATGTCTTGTAGGATTTTTGTAACATCTTAGAATGTTGGTGTGGGAGAGGGGGTTGATGCTTTACACATGGTTGAGCTGTTTGTGGGAAAGAATTAAAAGGCAACAGGCTCCCTGGTGTATACATCCCACTAGATAAATGTTATTCAAGCTTTAATTCAACATATGCTACAAATACTACAATGTTAGGATGCCAAACTGTAGAACAGATCTCCGTGAACCATTAGGTTAAAGAAATTGAAGAGTTACAGAACTGCAAAAGAGGGGGTACATTTAAAGAAGGGCCTGCTTTGAACTTGGGGCTTCTAGGAAAGATTAGATCAGGAAGGTAACACTCTAGCCTGTGTAGCCAGTTTCTGCGTGGCTCCACAGCTCCCCAGGCCTTGGCTTGTGTGGGCAGCCCGTTCTCTCTCACCTGTCTGTGCTAGTGACCCATGCTCTGAACATGCCCTTGAAAAATCAAAGAAGTTGTAACTGGTTATAAACATAGAACCTTGGCCGGCGCCGTGGCTCAACAGGCTAATCCTCCACCTTGCGGCGCCGGCACACCGGGTTCTAGTCCCGGTCGGGGCGCCGGATTCTGTCCCGGTTGCCCCTCTTCCAGGCCAGCCCTCTGCTGTGGCCCGGGAGTGCAGTGGAGGATGGCCCAGGTGCTTGGGCCCTGCACCCCATGGGGAGACCAGGAAAAGCACCTGGCTCCTGGCTCCTGCCATCGGAGGCCGTCCGCGGCGGCCGTTGGAGGGTGAACCAACGGCAAAAGGAAGACCTTTCTGTCTGTCTGTCTCTCTCTCACTGTCCACTCTGCCTGTCAAAAAAAAAATAAATAAATAAACATAGAACCTAAAGGCAACGTAAAATACAAGGTCAGTGGTTCTAAGAAAATGGACAACAGGCTTGTTATTGTGAGAAAAAAAGAATCATTATGTGTCTTATGATATAAAAACCAAGTCTGGTGCTCGGGAGCCAGAGCCGTGCCCTCAGCCTTGCTGTGAGTGTCTCTCATTTCTTCCTGTGCCGACCCCTCCCACACCTTTGGGAACCCTGGACCGGCTGGAGCTGGACTCTGGCAGTGTTGGTTCTTCTGAAGTTTAATAAAACTCTGAAGTGAGGGCCGGCGCTGGGGCGCAGTGGGTTAAGCTGCCGTGTGCAGCACCAGCATCCTGTGTGGGCGCCAGTTCGAGTCCCGGCTGCTCCACTTCCCATCCAGCTCCCTGCTGATGCGCCTTGTAAAGCAGTGGAGGATGGCCCGAGTGGTTGGGGCTCCTGTCACTCAAGTGGAAAATGTGGAGGAAGCTGTAGCACCCGGCTTTAGCCTGGCCCAGCCTTAGCTGTTGTGGCCATTTGGGGAGTGAACCACCAGTGGAAGATCTCTCTCTCTAATCTCTCTTCCTCTCTAACTCTGACTTTCAAATAAAGTAAATCTTAAAAAAATTCAGGCCGGCGCTGCAGCTCACTAGGCTAATCTTCCGCCTATGGCTCCAGCACACCGGGTTCTAGTCCCGGTCAGGGCGCCCGATTCTGTCCCGGTTGCCCCTCTTCCAGGCCAGCTCTCTGCTGTGGCCTGGGAGTGCAGTGGGGGATGACCCAAGTCCTTGGGCCCTGCACCTGCATGGGAGACCAGGAGAAGCACCTGGCTTCAGATTGGCACAGTGCCAGCCATAGCGGCCATTTCGGGGGATGAAACAACAGAAGGAAGACCTTTCTCTCTGTCTCTGTCTAAATCTGCTTGTCAAAAAAAATTCAGAAGTGAAGCTACCAAGTCTTCGTCTTGTCTTTGCTGATTCAGTCTGTCTGTTATTGGTCTTTCCAGGCTTCCTGTGTCTTTGCAGTTCAATTTCGGTGGGATCATGTGCTTGGAAATGAGCCCACATCTGCTAGGTTGTACGATTTGTTAGTGTGTAAGTATTCAGAACAGTCGCCAGTGACACTGTGTGTTTCTGTGGGGACAGGTTAACGTGTCTCTTAGTCTCTGGTTGCGCTCGTGTCGTCTCTCTTTTTCTTGGTTAGTCTAGCTAAACAAACTTAAAATTGTTGCTTTTTGTCTATTTCCTTTATTTGTGTTTTGATATTTATAATTTCTTTTGATGCTTTCCTAGTTCCTTTAGATGCATTGTTAGGTTGTTTCTGTGAAATGTTTGTATCTTTTAAAAATAGATGCTTATTGTTATAAGCCTCCTCTGTAGCACTGCTTTGCTGAATCCCGTTGGGTTTGGTACGTTGTTTCCATTCTCATTTGTTTCAATAAATACTTAGATTTTTTTCTTGGTATTTATTCCCTAACATGTTCATTTTTTAAAAACTCATATATAAATTTTTGAAAGTACAGCTTTTGGATTATAGCAGTCCCCCTCCCCATAACCACCCTCCCACCCACAAACCATCCCATCTCCTACTCCCTCTCCCATCTATTCTTAAGATTCATTTTTGTCTTTATATACAGAAGATCAACTTAGTATACTAAGTAAAGATGTCAACACCCACACAGATACACAAAGTATAAAGTACTGTTTGAAGACTAGTTTTACCGTTGATTCTCATAGTACAACACCTTAAGGACAGAGATCCTACGTGGGGAGCAAGTGCACAGTGACTCCTGTTGTTGATTTAACAAGTGCCATCTTATTTATGACGCCAGCACTCACCCAAGGCTCTTGTCTGAGCTGCCAAGGCTACGGAAGTCTGACAAGTTCATTGTTCAAGAGCACGTTGACTTTGTATGTTTTTGCCTTCTCCATGTTTTCTGCTTTTACTTCATTGTGATCAGAGAAGTTGCATGAAATGATTTGACTTTGAATTCTCTGAGACTTGCTTTCTGGCCTGACGTGTGGTCCATCCTCAAGTGAATTACACTTTGGTATAGTTTTATCCTTTGTTCCTGGACAGAGGACTCTGTCCCGCACGTCGTGTGAGGCTGGTCCGGGGGGATGAGTGCCCTCGGGTTTTGCTCGTCTGAGACGGACTTTTTCCTTCATTTCTGCAGATGTCTGAGCTGGCTGGGATTTTTTTTAAAGACTTTATTTATTTTGAAAGAGTTACACAGAGGAGAGGCAGAGAGGGAGGCAGAGAGGGAGGGAGGGAGGGAGGGAGGGAGGTCGGTCGGTCTTCCATCAACTGGTTCACTCCCCAAATGGCTGCAATGGCCAGAGCTTCGCCGATCTGAAGCCAGGAGCTTCTCCTGGTCTCCCATGGGGTGCAGGGCCCAAGCACTTGGGCCATCCTCCACTGCACTCCCGGGCCACAGCAGAGAGCTGGCCTGGAAGAGGGGCAACTGGGACAGAATCTGGTGCCCCATCCGGGACTAGAACCCGGTGCCGGCGCCGCAGGCAGAGGATTAGCATAGTGAGCTGCAGCGCCAGTCCGGCCTCTTAAACAGGTGGGCAGAGAAACTTCGTATAACTTGGCAAGGGAGGAAGTGTGAACTCCGGTGCCCACCCTGGTGAGTCCAGGAGGGTCAGGAAACGCAGCCCTGCAGAGTTGGCTCTTTGGAGAAACCACAGCTTAACAGGAGCCCCGCCGCGGGGAGTCCTTGCCAGTGTCTCCTCCCACTGGTGGCTGAGGAGGTGGGAGAGTGGGACGCGTGGCACCCTTGAGCGGGGAGGGCCGGGTTAGACAGGTGCTGGGCTGAGCACATTCAGTGTCTCCTCCCCCATCCACAGAGACACTCGCAGACGCACGCGTGCACACACAGACGCACGCGTGCACACACAGACGCACGCGTGCACACACTGACACTCGCGTGCACACACTGACACTCGCGTGCACACACTGACACTCGCGTGCACACACAGTAGAGTAGTGAACAGAGCCTGGGCAGATCGGGCAAGCCAAGGTCGGGCGGGCCTAGGTAGAGTCTGACGGAGAGTAAGCTGGCCCGAGATCCCTAGAAGCTGGCCCGAGTGTGGCCAGGAGGCTTTGGCTGAAGGAGAGAGGGTTTTGTCTTCCCACGAGAAAGGGTTTGGGCGTGAGGCTGAGAGCAGCCGCGGGCGGGGAGCAAGGCGTAGGGATTGATGAGGTGCAGACCCTGCGCTGGTCCCCATTCGCCCTTGGGCTGGAGTGGTGCAGGGCCCGCTGTGTGGCTGTGAAAACCCCCACACGTGGTCGTCTGCTGTGGCTCTCGGGCTTTAATGGACGTTGTCTGTGGGGGGCCAGCAGGACGGTGTTCACGCTGAGCCCCCTCCCCCCCCAGCCTTCTCCTGGACGCTGCAAACTTCGGCATGGAGGTCCATCTGTGTCCGAGGGTGGGGTCGCGTCTCCCTGCTCACGTGAGAACTGTGGTCCTCATCTGCACCAGGAGGTCCATGCCTAGGAACGGCGCTGGGCTCCCTGGGGCGAGCGAGTGGACGCTGGATCGTTCCAGAACAGCCGCAGTTTGGGTGACACGGTAACCTGGGGGTATCCCGAGGCAGCTTTATGGTCGCTGTATGAGGAGAGAGGGCCAAGGCTGGAGCAGAGGACAGAGGAGTTGCTCTGGCTTTCTCTCCACCATGAGAAGCGCCGGGGCTCATGGGTGCCAATCTGGCGTCGCCGGAGCCTGTGAGCAGGACCCGGGCCCCGACAGTCCCACGTGGGAGGTGGATCGGAGAAGCCTGACCCGGCGTCCGTGGTCACCAGGGGGCAGTCCCACCTCAGCGGTCCCCTGGGGGTCTTTTCGACAATCCTTGGTGGTGTGTCCACTGTCTTTGCAGCGAACACACTTGGAAGGCCCCGGGGGTCTCGCTGCAGCTGAGACATCCCCAGGAGTGTACCCCTCCTCTTACCCCTTTGCTCCTGCTGTTGGGGCCCCTCCTGCCCTGTTCTAAACGACCGCGGTGGCTGGCTTCCAGCTCTCGGAGCTGTCCAGGATGCTCTCTGCTCCCCCTGCAGGGCTCTGCGGCTTTTTTCCCAATGTCTGGGGTAGCCTGGCTTAGGAATCTGTCTACACTGCCTGCCCTTCCAGAGTCAGTATCTAATGGAGTGTATTTCTTTAAAGGCTCCCTCAAACATTTAAGAAGGTGGGAGAATTTTCCTGTGGCCCTGACCTCTCGGGGACAGTTCAACAGAAAGACTGGATGTAAGGGACCTCCGCTCGCTTGACTTTGTCCATCCTCTGGCTGTGTCCAGGCCCTGCGGGGTGCAGCAAGAGATCAGGCATTTTGGCTTGAGCTCTGGGGCTCATGGGATTCCCACTGTCCGAGGAGGCAGCCAAAGGAAGGCCCGCTGCAGGCGCTCTGCGCCCCGTCTGAATGGAGGGTAAAACCGGAAGCGGCCTTCAGCCCCGACCTCTGCTGAGGTGGGGACGGCTCTCGGAACTCCCTCCCGACTGAAGCCCCCAGCAACCGGCAGAAGGTGCAGGTGGCCACGCGTGTCGGTGCTCTCGCTCGCCTCCCACGCCCATCACACCGAGGATGTCTGTCTGTGGGCACAGCAGGGAGGGGAGTGATCGGTTCCCGTGACTGCCGGCGCCCTTGAACTGGGCCTCTGCCTGGGCGGACTTGCACTGTCACGTGTGGAGAAATAGTTGTTCTACACCTCTTAACCTTGACCTTTATTTTTTTAAGGTTTTTATATATTTATTTGAGAGGTAGAGTTACACAGAGGCAGAGAGAGAGAGCTCTTTGATCCCTGGCTCATTCCCCAGATGGCATCAATGGCTGAAGCTGGGCTGAGCCAGGAGCTTCCTCCAGGTCTCCCACATGGGTGCAGGGGCCCAAGGGCTTGCATCGTCCTCCACTGCTTTCCCAGGCCATAGCAAGAGAGCTGGATCAGAAGTGGAGCAGCCGGGACTCGAACCGGCGCCCACATGGGACGCCGGCGCTGCAGGTGGAGGATTAACCTGTGCCACAGCGCCGGCCCCGAGCTCATTCTTAGGGGCCTAATTTTGACAGTGTGCCTTCACGGGCGCCTTGGCAGAGGTGTTGAGAGCTAGAGTTTGGAGAGGGGCACCAGTGCTGGCCGCCGCTTGGGCTGGTGACTAGGCAGGAGCGGACAGAGGAGCCTGGCGGAGAAGAGATGTTCTCCCCAGTGAGCTTTCTCCGAGGCACAGACTACATCGGAAGGACCTGGCACAGGGGACCTAAAAGAGGACGAGACCTGAGGAGGAAGGAAGGGGACCCCGGGGCACAGGTTGGAGGACCCGGCTCCCCTGGCCCCGGTCATGCCGGAGCTACGCCCGGTGAGGAGTCCTGGTGGAAAAGCCGCCTGTCTGTGGAAGGGACGCCTAGACTCTGACCCAGAACCTGAAAGTACTGATGGACAGGACCAGGAATTGAGGAGATTGGGCGGGGCACGCAGAAAGACGGAGATCTCGTCAGAGTCTGGGGTAGAGAAGGGACCCACTGGGGCCAGCACTGTGACGTAGTGGGCTAGGTCTCCACCTGCGGTGCAGGAATCCCACATGGGCACTGATTCAAGTCCTGGCGGCTCTGCTTCCGACCCAGCTCTCTGCTATGGCCTGGGAAAGCAGGGGAAGGTGGCCCAGGTGTTTGGGCCCCTGTGTCCACACAGGAGACTCAGAAGAAGCTTCTGGTTTCAAATCGGCTCAGCTCTGGCCATTGTGACCATTTGGGGAGTGAACCAGAAGGTGGAAGACCTTTCTGTCTCTCCCTCTCAAATAAATCAAATAAAAAATCTTGGGGCTGATGCTGTGACACACAGGGTTAAAGCCCTGGCCTGAAGCACCGGCATCCCATATGGGCACTGGTTCAAGTCCCAGCTGCTCCTCCTCCAATCCAGCTCTCTGCTGTGGCCTGGGAAAGCAGTAGAAGATGGCCCAAGTGCTTGGGCTCCTGTATCTGCATGGGAGACCCGGAGGAAGCTCCTGGATCCTGGCTTCAGATCGGCGCAGCTCTGGCTCTGGGGAGTGAACCAGTGGGTGGAAGACTTCTCTCTCTCTCTCTCTCTCTCTCTCTCTCTACCTCCCTCTGTAACTGTCTTTCAAATAAATAATCTTAAAAATAAAAAGCCCCAAACTCACTCCCTCCAAAAAAAAAAAAAAAGGACCCATTGGGGCATGGAGCCCTTGACCTCGCTCCAAAACTTGCCCAGTCTTGCCAACAAACGGATCCCCGAGGAAGGAAGGCCAGAGTACGTTCAGCCGGACACCCTCGTGGGCTGTCGGAGACTGGTTTCTGGGAGCTTCTGGAGAAACAGCAGAGTGTTGCCCTGACTTGAATTTCGCAGTTACCCCGAGACCTTCTCCCAGTCATGCAGGGGCCAATCCCCGTGAAGAGTGGGACAGGGCCAGTACTCCTAGAGCTGAGATGAGAGGGAGGACTCCCAGAGAGCAGCCGGTGAGCCCTGGAGGCGCGGGGCCATGGGCCACGGAGCCACGGGGCCACGGCACTGCTCCAAACCACAATGCTCTCAATAGTGTCGCTCCCTGCCCCACAGCCCAGCGCCCACAGGGGCTTGTTGGAGACTAGGCTCCAGCCAAGAGATTTTTTTTGGAAAACAATGGAGTGTGCCCTGGCCAGAATTCTTTGGTCATCTCGGGGCCTTCTCCCAGTCCCTTGTGAAGGGCCAATCTGGGAGAGCGAGAGAGAGGGAGAGGGAATGGGTCCCAGCCTGACCCCCGAGTCTTAGGACCGGCAGCCACCCAAGCTGCTGCTAACCGGGGACAGGGAGGCGTGGAGTCTCTCCAAGGACACAGGAGCGGGAGTCCTTGCGTGCTCACCCGAGGGGCGGGGCGGTCGGATGCTGGCTGGAGTCGAATTCGCATTGGATCCAAGTCCGGTTGGAGTTGGATTCGAGTCTCAGTGCCAGGCTGTTACAGGTGAGGACGACCTCCATTCTCGTCTCGTGTGGGGGATTCCACGGGGACAGGACAGTGAGCAAAGCACGGCTGGTCTAAGTCCGAGACCTCCGGGCACGGCACCAGGAGCAGGGCTCGGGAGAGGGGAGCCCTCCTCGTTTTTCCTCCCGACTTGATGTGCCCAAAGGTCCTGAAGCACGGAACCTCTCCATTTGGCTCATCCTGTTACGTGGTTGGTTTACACAGTCCTTGAATTCTTCAGCTGCAACATTCCTGTTTGGTTCTTTCTCAATGATATGAATTGATTTCCTGATCTTTTTTTAAACCTCACTGAATTTTCCTTAAGATCCTTATACTGGATTCCTTTGCAGGCACTTCATGAATCTCCTTTACTTTGGAGTTGCTAAAGAATCACTGTGTTCCCTTGGAGGGTCATTTTTCCTTTTTTTCCATGTTTCTTTGTGTCCCTATGTAATCTGTCATCTAATTCAACAGTTTTTTTAATTTGATGGAGTTATGGGTATTTTTTTTTTGGATGGGGCTGGAGAGAGTTTGCACCCGTGGCTGGGTGCTAGAGTGTCCGTCGGTGGTCGTGTGTTAGTTTCGATTCATTATGGGCTCGGAGCGTCGTTTTAGTCCTTGCTGGAGGGAGGTTGAGTTGTCGCCTCCTCATCTGTTTGCAGTAGCCTCGGCTGTACGTACGTGAGACTCCAGTGGCGTGGTGCAGTTTTCCTGGGCGTGGGGCTGCACCTGGCTGGCTCATGGCGGAGTGTGGGCGCCTTCAGGCACTGCAGAATGGCCCTGTCTGCCCAGGAAGCCTGCTACACAGCTGCCCAGCCCACAACACCCACAAGCGCCCAGCAGCCAACCGGGAGGCTGGGTGTTGAGCTGGGCTCAGGGACACATGGGTGCTGTGTGCCACTGGTGTGGTCTCTCTGGGGGAGGGGCCAACATTCTGGCCGCTGCCTACCCAGGCACAGGTGCACACAGGCTTCTGGCAATGTGTCCGCTGCTCTGTGCAAGTCCGCGTGTTTCCCAGGGAAGCACGTGCCATAAGGGTTTTTTTTTTTTTTTTTTGACATACAGAGTAGACAGAGAGAGAGAGAGAGAGAGAGAAAGGTCTTCCTTTGCCGTTGGTTCACCCTCCAATGGCTGCCGCGGACAGCGCGCTGCGGCCGGTGCACCGCACTCATCCGATGGCAGGAGCCAGGTGCTAGGTGCTCTTTCCTGGTCTCCCATGGGGTGCAGGGCCCAAGCACTTGGGCCATCCTCCACTGCACTCCTGGGCCACAGCAGAGGGCTGGTCTGGAAGAGGGGCAACCGGGACAGAATCCGGCGCCCCAATCGGGACTAGAACCCGGTGTGCCGGCGCCGCAAGGCGGAGGATTAGCCTGTTGAGCCACAGCGCCGGCCTTTTTTTTTAAGATTTATTTTTATTTATTTGAAAGTCAGTTACAGAGAGAGGGCAAGAGAGCGAGCTTCTATCTGCTGGTTTCACTCCCCAAATGGCTGCAATGCCCAGGGCTGGGCCAGGCCGGGGCCGGGAGCTTCTTCCAGTTCTCCTATGCAGGTGCAGGGGCTCGATGCTTGGGCCGTCTTCTGCTGCTTTCCCAGGTGCGTCAGCAGGGAGCTGGAGCAGCCGGGACTAGAACCAGCACCCAAAAGGGATGCCAGCGGCTTTACCCACTACACAACATTGCCTCCCCCAACCTCAGGATTCTTAACTGGGTTCTCGCTCTTCCTGCTGGGCCCCTGAGGCTGTGGTGGTGCCGACGCCCTGTGAGTGAGGTGGCTGAAGGCAGAGTGTCAGTAGTGGAAACCTGGTCCCCGCACGCGGCCTACTCCAACGTGGGCCTGCGTCGAAGGTGCCGTGGAGCGTAGGCTGTGCAGTATGGGCTCTTACTCTGTGGCGATGCCACCACGTGACACTTAGGCTGGAGCTGGATGAGAAGTGGAGCAGCCGGGACGAGAACCGGCGCCCATATGGGATGCCAGCGCCGCAGGTGGAGGATCAACCCACTGCACCATGGCGCAGCCCCCCCCCCACCCAGCGCACTTCTGCCTTCCACTCTTGAATGCTCTCTGTGGTTCTAGCTGAGCATTTTGTCTAGCCACATTTCCTCTTGTTTCATAGTGTATCAATTGTACATATTCTTTTCAAAATCGTTCTCCAGCATTTAAAACACACATTTACAACTAGTCCAAGCCCTCTTTGGGATAACGCAGTACCACTTGGAGCCTTGTAAATGCCTACAAATAACAAAATCCTGTTTCCCTTTTTTCTATCATTACTGTAATTTATTTACATATAAAAGGTCTTCCAGAAGTTCATGGAAACGCATGCTATGAAAAAGCTGTATGGGCGTCAAAAATTTTTGCACCAAAATCAATTTCCCTTTTGATCCCTCTTTTTTCTTTTTCCTTGTGGAAGTGCCCTCCTATAAGCCTGTATAAGCTGTGTGTGCATGTATGAGTGTGTGTGCACATCAATAATCAAATGCATTCTTTATTATTTTGAACCCACGTAATAGATCAATTAATAAGAAAAAAGCTTAACATTCCTCTCATGAAGCTTGTTCTTTTAAAGATTTATTTTATTTGAAAGCCAGAGTCACAGAGAGAGGTAGACAGAGAGGTCTTCCATCTGCTGGTTCACTCCCCAAGTGGCTGCAACGATCCGAAGCCAATCCTGGCTGATCCGAAGCCAGGAGCTTCTTCCAGGTCTCCCACGTGGGTGCAGGGGTCCAAGGACTTGGGCCATCTTCTACTGCTTTCCCAGGCCACAGCAGAGAGCGGGATTGGAAGTGGAGCAGCTGGGACCAGAACTGGCGCCCTTATGGGATGCGGCACTGCAGGTGGTGACTGTACCCCCTGCGCCGAAGCACCGGCCCCTAAGCAGGTTACATCTTTGGATTTACTCGTGTTCTCGGATTCCTGTTCCGGGTTTGTGTTTCAGCTGAATCCAGTCCGCTAATGTGCCGGTCAGGTGCTTCGTGTGTTTCTGTTCCAGCATGTGTAGTTCTTCCTTGGGATCCCGTCTTCCGGCTTATACTGCCCGAATGTCTCGCCTGCTGTGTACTGTGTCCATTAGGGCCCTTAGCATGTTAATCACGGGGGTCTACAATTCTAGGACAGTTCCAACATCCTTGCCGCGTGTGCTTCCGACCCTTCACCACTGCGTGTGTGTGTCTGCCATCGGGTGTCGTGTAAGCAGACGTGGTGTCTGTCCTACGGGACCGTGGCAAACAGGCGTTGGCAGTGCAGTGGAGGGGTGAGGCGCCGGCTCTGGCGGGCAGCGTCACACGTTTCCTCTCGTTCCCCCTCGGGTAGCACCGTGGCTGCCCTGGGCTGCTGCTTCCGCCTTCGCTTATGGTTCAGGTGGGGCGGCGACATCCACGCCTCCTGCACCTGGAACCGGACAGCAGAATCCCCCAGCTGCCTGTTGAACGCCGGATTTCTATGCTCTAACTGCTGTTCTCTCGGGAACCACTGAAAACGGAGCTCTATGGAGACACGACAGTTTCCAGCTACTGTTGAAACTCAGTATTGAGTCTCCCGGTTCTCTGCTGGCTGTTAGCTGGCCGACTCCTTCCTGACCCGGCGGCCCAGGGGCCGTGCTTGGCCAGAAGAGCAGTAGGAAGCGGTTCCGGGGTGGACGCGACTCCCTCCCACAGCCCTGCCACCCCCGGTTCCTAAGCCAGACGCGAGTCCCCGCCGCCCGTGCAGCTCCCCTGAGCCCAGGAGGGTGGGGACACACGGGGTGGGAGCGGCTGAGCTGTGGGCCCCGCCCCGCCCCCCTGAGCACACTGGGTGGCTGCTGAATGCATCCCCACGCGGACTTCTTATGGGAGAGGTGAAGCTCGCTTTGCCGACTTACACCGAGTTCTGTCCCCCGTGGGTTATGTGGGTGACACTCGCTTGATGCGTGCTTGGCCTCAAGTACCCGCCATCGTCCTGCCCAGGGAACGGTACCGCGCCCCGGCGGAGGCCTTGTCGGTCGGCTGCACTCCCTCTGAGCAGGCTGTGTGAACCCTTCCGCCGTCCTTACGTTTCTGTTCACTCGGGGGGCAGTCCGATGTCGGTGGACTCGCTGGCTTCGGTAGCTTGGCTCACGTGTTTTTTCTGCTTCTAAGATTTTTTTACTTTAATCGTAGGATTACAGGATCCTGCCAGGATGTGCCTGAGTGGATATTTTTCTTATCAGTCCAGCCAGGACCTTCAGAGACTTAAGGATGGCGTCTCTCTTCAGATCAGGGTTGTTCTTCCATTATCTAATGCTTGCTCACATACCTATCAAATCTGCTCTTCATATCATCCCCATCAGGGTATCCAACTGACTATATGATCTACTTACTCATTGGAAAGGCAGAGACCGGAGGGAAGAGAGATTCCATCCAATGGCTGCAGTGGCCGCGCCTGGGCCAGTATGAAGCCAGGAGCCCGAGACTCCGCCCTGGTCTCCCTCGTGGGTAGCAGGGCCCCCAGGTACTTGCACCAACCAAGGCCAACACGATGCAGGAACTGAGACTCAAGAGCACTTTGTCTCCCAGCCAAGTACTAACCAGGCCCGACCCTGCTTAGCTCCCGAGATCAGACGAGGTTGGGCGCGTTCAGGGTGGTGTGGCCGTAGGCAGTACAAGCGCGCTTTGTAAGGAGCTGCATACCCTCTATGAGCTACTGAGGCCCGGAATCAGGGCTGGGCCAAGGCTAAGTCTTTGTCGGAGCACCACCACGGTCCTGTCTCCCGGCCCTGTGTCAGGCGTGAGCGTAGCTCTGCTTATGCTATAAACTGGTTGCCATCTTCATGAAGCGTATCAAAGTAGAGTGACTAAATTCTTTTAAAGACATATCAACTAGAGAGTGAGTGAGCCCACGCTGCCCTCTGCTGGCTCGCTCCCCTGACGCTCACAACACTTGTGGCTGGGCCTGGGATGAAGCTGGAGAGACGGGAACACAGCCCGGACCCCCCTCTCGGCGGTGGCTGGACCCGGTCAGTGGGGTCATCGTCACGCCTCTTGGGATCTGCACTGGCAGGAAGCTGGAGTCGGAAGCTGGCGCTGGGAGCTGAGACGCGGTGCTGCACCTAACGCCACCTCTGTTCTCTTGGCTCAGGGTTGGGCAGGGCTCAGCCAGCCCTTTGGCTGTTTTCTAGAATTCGCGGTGGGAGGTGATCAGGATGCCCCCTGACACTCCGGAGGGAGAAGTTGGTGTTGACTGTGGAGTTCAGGCTCCCCAGTGCTGCGCTCTCCCCAGGGCGTGGCCCCTCTGCAGGCTGTGCTCAAGACCGGGACTGGGGCCAAGCATTTGTTGGCGTACAGATCCCACCAGCTGTGGGCGGGCTCGGAACACATGAATCACTAGGAATCATGGGTAGAGAAGAGGAGGACGCTTCGGGCCATCCTGCTCTTTGAAGTCTCGCCAGTTTTTCTGTTGGCATGCTTTTTTCTTTTTGATTGTTGTAACAGTTCTTTTTCTTTTTAAGATTTTATTTGAGAGCTAGAGTTACAGAAAGGTCTCCCATCTGCTGGTTCACCCCCCAACTGCCCGCAACAGCTGGAGCTGCGCCAATCCAAAGCCAGGAGCCAGGAGCTTCTTCCAGGTCTCCCACGTGGGTGCAGGGGCCCAAGGGCTTGGGCCATCCTCCACTGCTTTCCAGGCCACAGCAGAGAGCTGGATTGGAAGTGGAGCAGCCGGGATGAGAACTGGTACTTATATGGGACACTGGCACCACAGGTGGACTCTTAGCCTACCATGCCACAGCACCGCCCGATGCAACAGTTCTTTCTTTTTTTTTTTTTTTTTTGACAGGCAGAGTGGACAGTGAGAGAAAGAGACAGAGAAAGGTCTTCCTTTGCCATTGGTTCACCCTCCAATGGCCGCTGCGGCTGGCGCACAGCGCTGATCCGATGGCAGGAGCCAGATGCTTCTCCTGGTCTCCCCATGGGGTGCAGGGTCCAAGCACTTGGGCCATCCTCCACTGCACTCCCGGGCCACAGCAGAGAGCTGGCCTGGAAGAGGGGCAACCGGGACAGAATCCGGTGCCCCGACCGGGACTAGAACCCGGTGTGCCGGCGCCGCAAAGCAGAGGATTAGCCTAGTGAGCCGCGGTGCCAGCCGCAACAATTCTTTATCTAATCTGAATATAATCTGAATGTAAGCCATCTGTCAGTATTTAAGGGCTCTTCAAAAAGTTCATGGAAAATGCATATTATGAAAAAACTATGGGTAATTTCAAATTTCTTTGCATCAAAGTAAACTTTTTTCTATGAACTTTGTGAAATATCCTTATGTATTCTACATCTTCTCCCACATTGGTTTACCTTTTCACTGTTTTATGACTTTTAAAATTGCACACATGTATTTAATGTGTAAGATCAAATTGGTTTAATTCGCATTTCTGTCTCCTTACACATTAAAATCGTGACTTGTAATAATCATTTACTCCTGTGGGGTACAGTGCGATGTTTGGGTAACTCTGCACTGATCAGATGAACCTCCCTCTCTCCTCGTCCTTACTCACTTGGCCCCTTGAGTGCCCATCTTCTGTCATTCATAAGATGTACACTTGAGTCCGGCGCCGCGGCTCACTAGGCTAATCCTACGCCTGCAGCGCCGGCACACTGGGTTCTAGTCCCGGTTGGGGCGCCAGTTCTGTCCTGGTTGCCCCTCTTCCAGGCCAGCCCTCTGCTGTGGCCCGGGAGTGCAGTGGAGGATGGCCCAGGTGCTTGGACCCTGCACCCCATGGGAGACCAGGAGAAGCACCTGACTGCTGGCTTCAGATTGGCGCAGTGCACCGGCCATAGCGGCTGTTTGGGGGGTGAACCAATGGAAGGAAGACCTTTCTGTCTCTCACTCTCATTAACTCTGCCTGTCAAAAAAATGTACACTTGGTTCTTGGGAACTGAAGTCACCACACTGTGCTGCAGGCATTAGAATGTGTTTATTGTGTGTGAGCTGTTGTTGATTAGAATTCCAAGTGCATAAGTAGCAGAATCGTGAACTGTCATTTACTTATGGAGTTTGGTATTGAACTCCTCACGGTCACCGTCACCTGTCCCCTCACCTGATTTTCCCATCCCTTAATTATTTTGAAGCCATTTCCATACATCTCATCTGTATGCATCCCATCATTATACTGCCTCCATCTCTCCCTCCCTCTTCTGTCTCATACACACAGATATGCCATAACATCATCAAATGTCCAGTTAACATTCACATTTTCTCAAGCCTTAGAATTTTTTAAAAGTTGTTCTCTTAAAAAGAGGTCTCGTAAAGGTATCTTGTGATAAAGAAATGTGTTAATTTCAACAGTCAAATTATTCAGTTTTCCTTTTATGATTAGGGATGTTATGTTCCTATTAAAACAAATTTTCCTAACCCGAGGTTATCAACATATTCCCCTGTATGAGTTGTAAGTGGGAACCTTGGGCTGATTACCCACAGTTGGATCCGTGACCTCGGACCAGTGACGCACGGTTGGATCTGGACCCCAGTCTACACAGTCCTCACGAGACTTCCGTCACTTCACACTGCACAGGGTCCCAGTGCCACTGTGGCTTCCGCCCAGTTGATCTAAAATGACTCGGGGAACTTGGGAAGGCACTGCTTCTGTGACTTGTAGTCTTTATTGCAGCAGAAGGACACACATCAAAACCAGCCAAAGGCAGAGACAGAGGGCGAGGTCTCGGAGGGCAAAGCTTCCCGTCCTCTCTGGACTCGGGACACGTTACCCGCCAGCACCTGGGTGTGGGACAGTACTTGCTAATCAAGAAGCTCGATTAGGAGCACACAGCTTTCCCGGGGCCTCACTGCGCAGGCATGATCCATGACTAGGCCCCAGAGACTCGGTCCCCCGCCTCCTGTCCCTGGGGGCTCGAAGTGCCCGCTCCCTGCTCCTCGGGTCGGCCTGTGTGGCGGGGGCAGCACCCACCCTCTGTGCCTTATTAGCCGGGACCATCTGAAGCCCACCACGCGTGGCAGAAACACTGCTGTCCCCCAGATACTCGGGGTTTGCAGGCCGTGTCCCGGGGTCTGCGGGAGACGTCGAGAATGTGAAACATCAAGACAGCTGCCCTGATTCTGCCGATGGTCAGGGTGGCCACGTGGCGAAGTGGTTGAGTTTAAGCAAATAGTGAATGGACTAGGTACTGAGGCGAACAGGCCGGGGAGGGTGTTTTTTGGTTTTTTTAGGTGATCACGAAAATTCGAACAGGAGTTGAGTGTGAAGCGTTGAGCATTTGTTAGAAGTTGTGGTTTTGTAAGAAATGTTTCTATTTTTAGAAATAGTGGAGTCTTGAGCAGTTGGCACGGCTGCTCTGTTTACCCTTTAGCCCCGAAGTCTCCCGCCCAAATATCTTGATGGATCGTTACAGAGCTTCCACGGAGACTCGTCGACCTTCAGTCTCCCCCAGAGTCTACAGATGCGTGGGCTCGAAGTCCTGTTTCCAGCGTCCGGGCTGTAGGAACGGGACCCGCTCCCTCCTCAGGGCGCCTGCAGGACGGGCCTCGGTGCGTCTGACCTCGGCCGCTGCAGTCCGCAGCCAGCCCCGCCTCTGCGCTGCAGGCACTCAGGCTCCTGAAGTTTGCTGTCCACTGCGGCTCAGCCTGTCCCTGTCAGATCTGCTAATTTTTTCCCCTCCATTTTATTGTTTCCCTAAAAAATCTTAGTTTTTAACTTATTTTCATAATGCAAACTTCGCCTCTCTATGTGGCTGAATTTTTTAAAATTCGTCATTATGTTCTCATGAGCTTTAAAAAAAGGAACGGAACCAAAAGGAATCTGACAGCTAAGGGCAGCAGAGCTCAAAGGAATTCCGCTTAAAACAGAAGCCACCCGTTGCAAGCGCTGCCCGCGAGCATTCTGGGAAATGTAGTCCCGCAGGCGCATGAACGCCGAGGCACTTCCGCTCGGGCATTCTGGGAAATGGAGTCCAGGAGCGGTGCAGCCGGAGGCACTTCCGCTCGGGCATTCTGGGAAATGGAGTCCAGGAGCCGTGCAGCCGGAGGCACTTCCGCTCGGGCATTCTGGGAAATGGAGTCCAGGAGCCGTGCAGCCGGAGGCACTTCCGCTCGGGCATTCTGGGAAGTGGAGTCCAGGAGCGGTGCAGCCGGAGGCACTTCCGCTCCTGGCTGGCGAAGTCGGCTCTGGGGTTGCTCCCGCGGAGGTGAGTCCACCTCGGGTCCCGCGACCTTTCGGAGCTCCTGGGGCCTGGGCGTGGGGCCCACGGTGACCAGGTCGCCGGCCCGGGGAGGTGGAGCCCGGGGCCGCAGGGGCAGCGCCCGCTCCGCGGAGCCTCTGGTGGAGTCGGGGGTCTCCTGCCCTCGGCCGGCCCAGCCCTGCCGCTGCTTGGGGCAAACACTGGGCAAGTCAGTCCATCTCGGGGCATGTGCCTCCCCGGGGCGTTAAAGGACACGTCCTATACACACGGGACGCCCAGAAGCAGGACTGGCGCCCGGGGAAATGCTGGTGGCTACCCCAAATCCCGTGCCCCAGGTGGGGCTGGAGCCGCTGCCCTCCTGGTCCTCGCCCGCCCTGGAGCCGCGGGGCCGGGTTCCCGCACTGGTTTTTCCCCTCTAGGTCTAGGGAGAGGGGATAGGGCTCCTGCATGACTTTAACCCCCGACGCCACTTCCCGGAGAGGTTTGGGTGCTCGACCGTCCAGGGTCTCCCGGGTGCGCGTTTGCAGGTAGCGGCCGGCCCGGCTCGACTGGCCTTCCCCGGGGGGACCTGCCTGAGCTCCGGGGCTCCCCGGGGGCTTTGTGGAAAGCGCACGCGTGTCCGGAGGTGCAGCGCACGGGGCATCGTCCCTGTTTGCCGTGACCGAATTGGGAATGGAGTTCACGCTGCCCGTCCGCAGAGACCAGTGGAGACGCGGGACTTGGAAGCCCCACGTTGGCCTGGGAGGAGCGCGCTGGGGGCCGGGGAGCCTGTGGGTGGGGTTGTGCACAGGGGGTCCATGCCCCTGTCCTCGCCGAGCCGGGACACCTGCGCCGCGTCGCCCTAGAGAGGGGGGGTGGCTCCGTCCCACGAGGCTCGTGGACTCATGGCCCCTTCCCCTGTCTGTCTCCCGTCCCCAGCTCGGCCTTGGAAGAACGCTGCCCTCCCTCGGGAGGAGGAGGAGGAGGAGGAGGAGGAGGAGGAGGAAGATGACCAGGCTCCAGGTGAGTCGGGTTTGCCTCCCGTCCTGAGGACGGCCCCTTGCTCCAGGCTGGAAGCCGTCTGCCCCGGCTCCGGAGGCAGGAGAGGGACCAGAGGCACTGGAGGCCGATGCGGGCTCTGCCTTGATTTCCACAGACGGAGTAGAACCTGCCCCGTGGGGAGGGAGAGGGCAGCTAGCCTGGCTACGAGCCACCAGGTCCCGGCTCCCTGCTGATGTGGGCCCGGGCAGCAGTTGTGACCGAGCAGCCACGTGGGGGACTTGGAGCTCCAGCCCGGCCGTGGGGGCGCCGTCGGGGGAGTGAACCAGTGAGGGGGAACTGGCTCCCTCTGTCCATCTGTTTCTAAGATCAATTTAATAACAAAAAGGAACTACATTTTTTCTAAGTGAAAACCCACCCCTACATATAAACGTGTTCACATTCATTTGCAATAGCAGGTGTGTATTTGATTTGACATTTGATTGACATTTTAAATGGGACATCATTTCCATAGTTTGATCTTTTCCCTCATTTTCCATATTTCTGGGGTTTACGACTCTTGCCATTTTAAAGACATTGACGGTGCATTTTTCCTACATGCAACTTCTCAGAGGATTTGACCATGTTTGTCCTTAATGTCGCGGCCTCTCTGTGTGGCAGGAGTGAGTGTGACCTGATGAGGTCGGATCCAGCTGGGGTTGAATTCGGAGGGAATTGGAGTCAAGAGCTAGATTTTTACATTTTAAAGTCAGCAGCCATGTGTTATGTTTTATTAACAGGTTAGTATTTTTAAAGTACTACATAGTTTTAAAAATCTGAGAACTCTGTGGTGGAGTGGGTCAAGCAGCTGCCTGCAGTGCCGGCATCCCATGTGGGCGCCGGTTCCAGTCCCGGCTGCTCCTCTTCCAATCCAGCTCTCTGCTATGGCCTGGGAAAGCAGTGGAAGGTGGCCCAAGTGCTTGACGTCTGCACCCACGTGGGAGACCAGGAAGAAGCTCCTGGCTTTGGGTTGGCACAGCTCTGGCCACTGGGGGAGTGAACCAGCAGATGGAAGACCTCTCTCTCTGCCTCTGCTCTAAGTCTGCCTTTCAAATAAATTTTTTTTTTAATCTGATAGCCCCAGAATCTTGCCAAGTATTTACTCTATGTGACGGCACCCAAGTGAGGATTGAGATGTTCTTAGCTATGGATAGATTTCTTTTTTCCCTTAAAGATTTATTTATTTGAAAGTCAGAATTATACAGAGAGAGAAGGAGAGGCAGAGAGAGAGAGAGAGGTCTTCCATCCGCGGGTTCACTCTCCAAGTGGCTGCAGCAGCTAGAGCCGGGCTGACCCAAAGCCAGGAGCCAGGGGCTTTTCCTGGGTCTCCCACAGGGGTATAGGGGCCTAAGGAATTAGGCCATCCTTCACTGCTTTCCCAGGCCACAGCAGAGAGCTGGATGGGAAGTGGAGCAGCCGGGCCTCGAACCAGCGCCCTCATGGGATGCCAGTGCTGCAGGCTGGGTGGGGCTTTACCCACTATGCCACAGTGCCAGCCAGCTTACCGTTCTTGATGGGAATCTTTCCTGATGCGTGTTGTACTCCAGTCAGGTTGAGTAAAGGAATTGCACACACAGTATTCGGGGGCTATGATCTTGTAACATGTTTAAACTTGAGCAGCAGCCAGCCTCAGAGAGCTCTGACCTGCTGGTTCACTCCCCAGGTGCCCACACCAGGGCTGTGCCTGGGGCTGGGGCCGGGAATACAGTCCAGGTCTCCCCCCGGAGATTCGGGAACACAGTTACTTCGCCATCACCGCTGCCTCCCAGGATCTGCGCTGGTGGGAAGTGGAGTTGGGGGCCGGAGCTGGGAATTGAACTCGGGTACTCTGGTGTGTGATGTGGGCATTGTCACCTTGGGCTAAACACTTGCTCCATGGTCTCTTAAAAGTAAGCCAAGTAAGGTAACGTCCACTAATAATCTCCTATAGAAGAGTTGGTTGGGAAAATTTCAAGATATTAGTAAATAAGAGTGGATTTGACAGTGCGGGTGGCCTCTCTGGGCACTCGGCCACCTTGTCAGGTTCTCTCCTAGCGGAATGCAAGGATTTTTTGCAGCTTTGACTTTAACCTGTAAGTGATCAAACTGCACATCACTTGCATGGTTAAACGCAGGTCACCGCTTCCATGGAGTGCGGGCAGTCAGAGTGGGCTGCAGTCGACGACGTGCTCGCGGCGTTTAGTGAGCAGTGGCTACATGAGGCACTGGGAAAAGTCCTCAAAGAGGGGTATCTACCCCCCCCCCCCGACCTATGTTCCATGAACTTCTGGAAGTCCTCATGTATCCACTCGTTGGATCCTTTGAGGGCTCCTAGAAGTTAGGCGACTCGTCCAGGGTCATGAAGTTAGTGAACAGAGCTTTGCAATGTGAACGGAGGGAGCTTCCAGGGTGTGTGCTCCTGACCTTGACCCTGACCGCCTGCGTCTGCTGGACATGGCTATTCCCGGACACGGAGAATGAGCAGCACGCCCTGGAGGGTTACCGGAGGCTCACTGGAGGGGCAAGCATGGCCGGAACAGGCGCTAGAGCAGGTGGAGAGGCTAGGGAGCGAACACGGTGCCGAGTTCTGTGAGATTCTGTCCGTGTAAAGGGTGAGCCCCGTGACGGAACCGACAGTTGGAGAGCTGTGTGCCACGTGGAAGGTGTTTTCTTTTCCTTCTCCCCCGGCAGCGTTTTGATGTTTTTACGGGGGAAAGAGTAGGAACTCTACCAGGAGATGCTCGCGTGCCTTTTGGCCATTGGTCCCATGATGGAGGTTATGTGCGCTCCACGCCGTAAGAGGTGGTGAGGTTACGTGTGCATCATGTGGGAGGAGGTGGCAGGGGTCCATGTGCATCATGTAATAGGAGGCGGTGAGGTTACGTGTGCATCATGTCATAGGGGGCGGTGGGGGTCTGTGTGCGTCACGTTGTAGGGGGCAGTGGGGGGTCCGTGCACTCCACACTGTAGGAGGCGGTGAGGTCACATGTGCGTCATGTCGTAGGAGGCGGTGACCTTCCAGGACGTGGCCGTGGTCTTCAGCGAGGAGGAGCTGGGGCTGCTGGACGCTGCGCAGAGGGAGCTGTACCGGGCAGTGATGCTGGAGAACTTCCGGAACCTGCTGGCCGTGGGTGAGCGCAGGCCCCTGTACCGGGGGTGGCGGCATGTTCCCAGGCACACTGCCTCCCGGCAGCACTCGGGCTTGGCTGCTCCGGGCTCCTTCCTGTTTCCCTGTTGCTGTGGGCGGGTCCCGGGGACAGGTCAGCACCAGCGCCCTGGCTCTGGGAGTGAGATGTTGCAGTCCCCGAGGAGGCCGGCAGGCCTGGGGTAAGGCGGGGCAGTTAGCGCTGCCTGCCTCGTCCGGCACGGACGTTGACTGGAGACGAGTCACCACATCTTCTGTGTCGGTGGCCTCTGGGCACCAGTGATGGGTCCCTGATGTATTTCCTCCAGCCGGTCTTGGCACAGGCCCGGGTTTGAGAAACACTGCGGGGGGGGGGGGGGGTGACGGGATGGGTGGGATTGGGGCTAAAGTTTTCTTAATACCCTCCCCCCTTCTTTCCACAGGGCATCAGTCCTCCAAGCCAGATGTGATCTCCCGGTTGGAGAGAGAGGAGAGGCTTCGGGTGCAGGGGATCCAGACCCACAGAGGTAGGCTGCAGGGGGAGCTGCCGTCGTAGACGGCGGCCCCGCTCCCCTGCGGGGTCCCTGAGAACAGCGCCCTCACGTTTCTGTCTCGCGTCCCCCTTGCTCGTGTCCTCCAGGGTCTGACGGAAGGCGCCCGGGCCGCAGAGCTGGGCTTGCCCGCCAGGCCCTGGCTGACCCTCCGCTGTGAGCGTGTGGTCCTGCGTCAGCCTCTTAGCTTCTCTCCCTCTGGAGGGCGCTCGCCCAGCTCACGTCTGAGGGGCGTCCTCCGGCCAGGCCAGCCCCTGCGCTTCTGTCACAGCACCGCACCTCCAGGCTTAGTCCCCTGTGTCTGTTCATTGGAAACACTACCACCTCGCAGAGCGCACCCGCTCATTTTTAGTCGACGGTGGCGGTGCGCAGCACTCGCCTCCAGCACCTGCGAGCTGCTCCGGCCTGACGCAGGGACTGCCCACTCTCCGCTCCCTCCACCCGTCCCTGTCCTGCCTGCTGCCTGTGGCTACTTCCTGTCGGGGACCCGGATGATACTGTCACTTGGCGTCATCGAGGGTCACCTGCGTGGCAGCACGCGTGGGAATCCCCTTGAAGGCTGATGTTCCATTGCAGTACACGCGTGCCTTACGTTCCTTCGACTGTGTGGACGTCCCGTTGTCTGTGTGTTCACCGTTGTGAGTAGCGCTGCGTGACCTTTGCTGTCTGAATGTCTGAGTCCCTGCTTGGCTGTGTGTGTGTGTGTATGTGTGTGTGTGTGCGCGTGCGCCTGCAGACGTGCTGGGCGACACGGGAATTAGGCGTTGAGGAGCAGCCGCCCGGTCTGACGTTCCCACCAGCCTCGCACAGGGGCTCCCGTTCCCCCCTCCCTTGCCTGCACTACTTCCTGCTTCGGTGACAGTGGCCACGTGGTCGATGTGGAGTCACCTTCGTCGTGGTTTTGATTGCATTTTTCTAACGACTGGCATTGTGTGTTTGGTCATGTGCTTGTTGGCCATTTGTATGGGAATGTTGAAGCCCCTTGCCTGTTTTATTTCTTTGAGCTAACTCTTTATTGAATAGAGCCATTAAGCCCATGACTATGATGTAAATTTAAAGAGTTTATCAAGTGAAAAGTAGAAAGCCCATGGTCCAGTGGGAAGACGGACAAGGGCCGTGGACGGCAGCGAGGATGTTCAACTTCACTCACGAAGGGGATTTTCAGATAGTCACGGAAACGGTAACACGACAGTGACGGACAATCCCGATCAGATCATTAGACAAATATCTCAACGTTTTGCTAAACACTGTATTTGATTTTTGTCTCTTTATTCTGCTCCGTATTTCTTGCTAATTTGGGGTTTGATTTGTTCTTGATTTGTTCTTTGTTAGGTTATTTAGAATCTACTTTTGTGATGCGAGGGAGGGCTTATTACTATAAATTCCCCTTACTACTGCTTTTGCCCCATCCCATGCCTTTTGGTATGTTATGTTTCTAACTGTTTCAAGAAATGGAGATAGTTTCCTTTGAATTTGTTTTTTTATTCAGTTATAGTCAGAGAAGAATGTGTGTAATGAGACGAGCGTGTGTGATGAGATGAGCGTGTGTTCTGCAGCTGGTGGGTAAAATGCTCTGTAGAGGTCTGCCCGGCCTTGTGCTCTGCAGCATGGCTGAAGTCTGCCCTTTGCTAAAAGAGGGGTGAAGTCCTGGGCTGCTGGCGCCCTCTCTGCCGTTAGCTACAGTCGAGCGGGGGCTGTGGCAGGAGGCACCTGTGCCATCACTGTCGAGCGGACTGATCGTTACACTAACTTTGTCTGGTCTGTGTTAGGTGTCGATACCCCAGTCTTTGTCTTCCCTGGGAGAGTCTCTCACCGCAGCACGGTTTTCCGTACAGGCAGCCAGTCTGTGTGTCGTCCTGGGGGATTTAGAGCGCTGACACTCGTGGTTCTTCCTGAGAACCGGAGACGCGCGTCCCGTCGCTCGTGAGCCCCTGCGTGCTCTGCTGCTCCTGGCGTCTGCCAGGGCCGTGGTCGCTGTAGCTCTGCCTGCTGTCCCACGCTGCCGGTCCTCTCTGTGCCGGCTCCTCCCTCCCGGGTGGACTCCCTGAGCTGTCCGGAGTGGCGCTGGTGGGTTCCGTGGATTTTCCTGGGGAAAGGGCTATGGCTCTCGTTCCTGGAGGACTCTGCTGGGCGTCCTGTCCCCGTCGGCAGAACGTACGCCTCACTCCCTACGTGTCAGGTTCCGAGGAAGCCGCTGGAGTCCCTTCCTGGCCTAGACCCGGTGCTTTTCCCTGGCAGTGTTGAGCGTCCTCGTGTGCCGCTGACGGTCTCGTTACGTGGCGTGGTGTCGCGCTTTCCTGGCCCTGTGGTCTGAGTCTGTGGGCCCCTCGCGCCTGCGTGATCAGGTCTGTCTCTGGACTGGGGGGTCTCAGCTGCTCTTTCTCGGAATAGACGTTGTATACCCCTTCCTTTTTTCTTGGCGCTTCAAATACTGGCTCATCTGGTGGTGAGCCCCAGGTCTCGGAAGCTGGGTTCTGAAGCGCCCCCGCTCTGCCTTCTGGGTTCCCAGGATGTATACGTTTATCCACCTACATCCCGTAAGCTTGATCACTTCCCTTTTCTCCTCAATTTGACTTTCACATGGCCTGTCCTCAGCTTCGCAGTTCAGTTACTTTCTCTCTAAGCTGGAGAATTTCACCTGATTCTTTATGTATTTTCTTTCTGTTGATTTTTCTCATTCACTTCATGCATTATTGATAATGCTGACCTCCTATAGTTTAAAATTATTATGGCACAGCAGAAGATGGCCCAAGTGCTCGGGGCCCGCTAACCCCGTGGGAGACTTGGAAGAAGCTCCTGGCTTTGGCCTGGTGCAGGCCCGGGCATTGCAGCCTCTGGGGAGTGAACCAGCGGATGGAAGACCCGTCTCTCCCACTCTGTAACTCTTTCAGACAAATAAGTAAATCTTTAGTCTCCCTATCTTTTTTTAATACTGCAGAGTCTAACCAGAACTAAATTCAAAGTGGTCTACTGTTCTCCTAATTTGGTTTAAAATGGTTTTTAAATCTTGTTAAGGCAGAGCGCTGTTTCCGCAGACTTTGTTCCTCTGAACGACTTCTTTCTTCGGGTCTTAGTGTGCAGAAGTGCTGGCCGGGCTTTTCACACTTGTTCCTTATCAGGAGAGCGCTGCCCGGGGTAAGAGGCCATCTAAGGCCCCTCAGGTCGCAGCCCCCCATCCACACAGATGCCTTCAAGGTCTTCGTTACCCAGAGTCCCCCGGCTTCTCGGGACCTTCGCTGTCTGGGGAGTCCCTGCGCTGTGGAGCCGTCTCCGGGCCCCTGCGGCCCACGTGTGGTCACTGCTTTCCCTCTCGTGGCCCCAGGCAAAGCCAAACAGTCCCTGTTCATGTAGCTCCTGGAAGGATGTTCGGAATAAGGTCTGCTCCACCGCCCCGGGCCGTGCCGAGCTCGAGGGAATGGCTGTGACAGCCTGCGGGTCGCCTTGTCTCCGCTGTGACCAGCGGGGTTCTCTGGTGCAGGCCTCCACGGGCGCTCTGGGAACCTCAGGCAGTCTGCCGTCGGTGCTGTCACGGGCCTTGGCCTCCCGGCTCACCCAGCGATGTCCTCCTCTCGCTGATTCCTTTTTTTCTGTCCTGTCAGGAAGCAAGAATGAAAACAAGACGGGGACGTGTCACGATGCAGAATCGAGGTGCCTGGCCCTGGGGGACCTCTCACGCTGGCGCATGGAGCAACGTCCTGGAAGCCAGTTATCCGGAAGTCAGGACTCCGTGGTAGACGCGCGTGGAAGGAGCGCTCGGCTCCCCAGGCCAGATCGCGGCCCCTGTCGGCTGGGAGCAGGACAGTCCCCTCGGGCGTCTGAAGATGGCGGCTGTGCAGGGGACCTTCCAGGGGACCATTCTACTGTTGGAGACCAGCAGTTTGTACCCAGGGGCGCTCGCAACTCCCGGACTGAAGTCTCCCTGGGTGAGACGCAGAATTGCCAGACGACGTGTCCGCAGACGCAGGGGAGGAGCGGAGGGCGCATATTGGCTCCGCGTGTCGACCTCTTGAGTTGCATGTCACGCCACCACGCCGACACCCACGAAGGTGAGGAGGCCCGCGGCCTGCAGGGCCCGCCTCCCAGCCAGCACAGTATTCACCCAGGGCAGAAGCCCCACGCGCGTGAGGAGTGCGGGAAGGCCTTCAGCGACAGCCCGAGGCTGGCCCTCCGGCAGCAGGTTCCCGTGGCCACCGAGTCCCCTGCCTGCTGCAGACCCGGGGAGGGCGCCGGCGCCGCCTCCGCCACGCCCCTCCAGGCCAGCGCGCGCGCGGGGAGGAAGCGCTACTGGTGCCACGAGTGCGGGAAGGGCTTCAGTCAGAGCTCGAACCTGCAGACGCACCAGCGCGTGCACACCGGGGAGAAGCCCTACACGTGCCGCGCGTGCGGGAAGAGCTTCAACCAGAGCTCCCACCTCTACGCCCACCTGCCCATCCACACCGGCGAGAAGCCCTACAGGTGCGAGGCGTGCGGGAAGGGCTTCAGTCGCAGCACGGACCTCAGCATCCACGGCCGCGTGCACACCGGGGAGAAGCCCTACAAGTGTGAGGCGTGCGGGAAGGGCTTCACGCAGCGCTCGCACCTGCAGGCGCACGAGAGGATCCACACCGGGGAGAAGCCCTACCGCTGCGCGGACTGCGGGAAGCGCTTCAGCTGCAGCTCCAACCTGCACACGCACCAGCGCGTGCACACGGAGGAGAAGCCCTACCGCTGCGCCGAGTGCGGCAAGGCCTTCAGCCTGAGCTTCAACCTGCACAGCCACCGGCGCGTGCACACCGGCGAGAAGCCCTACCGCTGCGCCGAGTGCGGCAAGGCCTTCAGCTCGGCCTCCAGCTTCCAGAGCCACCGGCGCGTGCACACCGGCGAGAAGCCCTTCCGCTGCGGCGTGTGCGGCAGGGGCTTCAGCCAGAGCTCCTACTTCCAGGCGCACCAGCGCGTCCACACCGGCGAGAAGCCCTACAAGTGCGAGGTGTGCGGGAAGCGCTTCAACTGGAGCCTCAACCTGCACAACCACCAGCGCGTGCACACCGGGGAGAAGCCCTACACGTGCGCCGAGTGCGGCAGGGGCTTCAGCCAGGCCTCCAACCTGCAGGCGCACCAGAGCGTGCACACCGGCGAGAAGCCCTTCAAGTGTGGCGCGTGTCAGAAGCGGTTCAGCCAGGCCTCGCACCTCCAGGCCCACCAGAGGGTCCACACCGGCGAGAAGCCCTACACGTGCGACACCTGCGGCAAGGCCTTCAGCCAGAGGTCCAACCTTCAAGTGCACCAGATCATCCACACGGGCGAGAAGCCGTTCAAGTGCGAGGAGTGCGGGAAGGAGTTCAGCTGGAGCGCCGGCCTGAGCGCGCACCAGCGCGTGCACACCGGCGAGAAGCCCTACACGTGCCAGCGGTGCGGCAAGGCCTTCAGCCAGGCCTCGCACTTCCACACGCACCAGCGGGTGCACACCGGGGAGCGGCCGTACATCTGCGACGTGTGCTGCAAGGGCTTCAGCCAGCGGTCACACCTCGTGTACCACCAGCGCGTCCACGCGGGCCCGTGAGGCGGGGCGCGGGACGCCGGTCGTCGTGGGGAGTTCCTGCAGCCCCGTGAAGTGCCGGAGCCCTCGGGGAGGAACTCTGCTGCGTTTCAGGGACTGGGTTGAGAGGAGTTCTTTGCAAACATCCGATTTCAGAGGAGAGGAACTTGGTGTTAGCGATGTGATGTTTTAATCAAGTGCCCACATTCTCAAGATACAGTAGGGCAGAGGCATCTTGAGGAGGGGCCTTATAAATAAAGATCGTGGGCAGGACTTCAATGATTGACAAAGCCGATGGCCACTGAAATGTAACTCCGTGTAGGGAAAGGATTCTCGCTGCTGTGCCTCTACCACGTAGAACTGTGCTTGGCTTACACAGCCGGCAGCTCCTGAGGAAGGTGAAGGCAGGCTCCACGTATTCAGAACCTCCAGTGCAGCCCTACCCTGAGTTCACATCTGCAGTCAAAGGAAAGCCTCAAGTAGCCTTAACAATTCCAGGAAATACTCAACTCTAGGAAATCTGGTAATGATACCAGAAGTAACAAATCTGGACCAAAGACTTGTGGCTGACTCCCTTCCTTCCAGCCTTGGTTCTTTGTAGAGTGTATCCTCAATTACACAGAATGAATTTTAATATTCATTTGTATCTTATAAAAATACTTTTTAATATAATTTGGCACTACAATTTATATGAGTGGCATTTTGAACCGTAATTCATTCAAGGTAGGATTACTATACCTTTTAAAGTGTTATAGTAGTTACAGATGACAGAGTTTCTTAGTGACCTTCAGTTGTTAGGAATTCCTGTCTTCTCATTGTTGCCATTCCGCTTGGCTCCTACAACCTTCCTAGAAGTCCTTGCTGCAGGACCTTCTGAGTGAGAAGGGGTCTTGGCGGAGTTGAAGGGCACGGGTTCTGTCCCATTCCTCACTCCCGTGACCATCTCCCCCTAAAGGGGCGGGAGGGGGGGAGACAGGACACCTGTTGGATTTGGATGGAAATGTCAGTTAAACATAGAAGGGTGCAGCATGAAAGCGACGGTGCAAAACGCTCACAGGAAAAGGACTCACGTGATGAAAAGCCAAGATGTGGCCATCCGCACAGGGATGGCGCATGGAAGAATATTAATTGCCAACAACAGTTGAACAGGGAGGGCTGAATTTTTTCAAGAAATTACTTACAGGGACTGTTAACAGCTGGGCCAAAGCAGTGGGACTATGTCATTGAAAGTCCTTGCACATCTGTACTGTAACGGCGTTCTCTTCCATGCCACGTGAACGTGTACAGATGCTCACTGTGGCGTTTCTGCCAGCCAGCGATTGTATGGCAGACTCACGGAGGGAAGTGTGCAGACTCCGCTGAGGGAAAGGAGCATGGATCGTAACTGCTGACCTTGTAAGGTACTAAGAGTATGTTTAGAAGATCGGGCAGAGAGGATTTTGTATGACCATTATGTGATAAATGTATATGTTACTGTTAAAGGACTAATTTTTATGCTTCTAAATCTTTATTTTCAGTGCATCCTAGCCATCAGGACAAAGAATAATATGAAGAATTCCCGTGTGTACTAGGGGTCTCTCATGTGATCGGTAAGATACGCTTGTTTGCACCTGCAGTGGTTTCGGCTCCAGTACCTTGTCTTCCCCTTACAGACGGCTGTACCGCTGGGCAGATAGGGCTATCGAGGCCGCAATGCCAACGCTGCTTTTTAGAAGCCCCAGAAACGTCAGGCTTCAGGATCGGCCAGTTGCTACAGGAAGGCGTCTGAAGCAGCTGGGGACACTGTTGTACAGATTCATCACTCCATAGAAAGGACCTATGAGGGCAGCTTTAAGAGTTGATGGAAATGATGGAATGAAAGCACTTTGGAACAAATTTTGAAATTCATGCATAGTTTTTTTTTTTTTTTTTGACAGGCAGAGTGGACAGTGAGAGAGAGACAGAGAGAAAGGTCTTCCTTTGCTGTTGGTTCACCCTCCAATGGCCGCCGCGGCTGGCGCACCGCACTGATCCGAAGGCAGGAGCCAGGTGCTTCTCCTGGTCTCCCATGGGGTGCAGGGCCCAAGCACTTGGGCCATCCTTCACTGCACTCCCGGGCCACAGCAGAGAGCTGGCCTGGAAGAGGGGCAACCGGGACAGAATCCGGCGCCCCAACCGGGACTAGAACCCGGTGTGCCGGCCACATGCATAGTTTTTATTGTGCATTTCCATGAACTTTTTGAACGCTGTTCAAGTGTCAAGAGTGTAAGAACCCTGGGAATATTTTAAATGTGCCTGGAAGCAGGGACTTCCAGTTGTGATGGGTGAGCAGTTTTAGTTCCCGTTGCACCAGAATTCCTGCTGACATCAAACGAACTCCAGACCGAATATTAAATGTTTCACACATTTGCAGTTTGATGCGCATATATTGATGTGATAGAGGAACCACACGTACACTTTCCTACGTCTGTGTGCTCATCCTGCAGCACCTCCATGGGACTGGTTCCAGGACCGTGTCCTCCTGTACACTTGGAGTCTTTTCTAAAACCTCGGATGCTACAAATACTGTGTAAGCTGTTGTTTATACCGAGAAACAGAAAATGAGGCCTGTACAGGTATAGTACAGAGCTTTTTTTAAAAAAGATTGAGTGGTAGAGTTATAAACAGGGCAAGAGAAAAGAGACTTCCATGTGCTGGTTCGCTCCCCAAAGGGATGCAACACCCAGACCTGAGCTGATCTAGAGCCAGGAGCCGCTTCTAGGTCTCCCATGTGGGTGCAGGGGCCACTACTTTCCCATACCATAGCAGAGAGTGGGATGGGAAAGGAACAGCTGGGACACAAACCATGTTGTTGCCAGCACCACAGGTGAGGCTTAGCCTACTGTGCCACAGCACTGCCCCAGAAAAACTCACCCATGGGTGCAGAACCTGTGGACCCAGGATCCAGAGGCCCCACGGTCTCTGAAGGCACTAGCGAACCAGCAGAGGCGGGCAGATGCTGGGGGCGGTTTCAGTACTGTGAAAGGAATGACGCAGGGCCAGCTTGCTGGTTTTCTGGCTTTGAGTCTAAGCGCAAGTCCCAGTCTGCACCGTTCAGGGCAGTTAAAGCTGATGGAAAACTTCAGTTTGCTGGTTCAGAAAGCGAGAAGAGTTCAAGGCCTCCAGCAGCACTGCTGGGAAACAAATGCTCCGAGGAGACGCCGCAAGGTCAGGTGTGAGCGCTGACCGAGTGTGACCGACCCTTCAACACGGGGCAGGGAGACTTAGCCAAGCCAGCCAGCACTCATTGGGCTGGAGAGTGAGCTGTCTTAGCCAAGCCAGCACTCAGTGAGCGGAGTGTCAGCCGTCACCCACAGGAAAGCAGTGTCCACCCAAGTCCAGCTCGGTGTCCGACAGCCTTTTAACAACTGGTCTCTGGGGGAAGAGAACATGATACCCAGGATCCAATCCTAAGTCACCTGAGAGGAAAACATGAGCCATTCTCTAAGGGCGACAAAAATCGGTGGAAATCAACCTTGAGGCAGTCCCGATGTTGGAATCAGTAAGCAGAGATTCTTAAAAGTTCCAGCTCTGTTTTAAAATGCGAAGTAAACCTGTAAAAACGACAGGAAATAGCGCAGAAACAGAGGCTGAGAAGGCAACCCAGCGGAAATTCCAGAACTGAAAAGTGTGATACTGAGATGAAGTCACTACCTAATGGGAGGCAGTGAGAGCGGTGTCCGTGAACGGGAAGACACCCTCGAAGAAGCACCAGTCGTCTGAGACTCTGCCAGGGCTCACACATAGGACAGTTTGTGATCCAAACGGATGGATGTTGAACCAGTAACTCCAAAAAGGACACACTTGACCCACATGGCCTCACAAGGGCAGTCTACCAACTATTTAAGGAGCAGTGAGCCAACGCTCTATAATATCTTCCAGAAAATAAAAGCAGAAGGAGCATTCTTCATCTCAAAGCCAGACACTGTAGAGATTAATCTACACCCTCCTTAAATAATGAATCGAGATAAAAACTCCTAGAATGTTCACAGATTGAGTCCAAGAGTGTACAGAGCATTACATGCCATAACCAAGAGGGAATTATCTCAAAGTGGAAATTCATGCAACCCATCACATCAGTAGGCGACAGAAAAGTCACATGATCAAAGCAATAGGAAAATCTGCACAAAGTCTAGGAACAGGAGGACTCTCACCTCGAGGGAAGCCATTAAACGGAGCCTGTAGGCAGCACAGTGCCAAGAGGCTTCCCCCTTCCCCCCAAACAGCAAGGCTGTCCCTACACAATTCCTATTCAGTACTGTGCTAGAAGTACTAGCTAGTGCACTAAGACAAGGAAATTAAAGAAACAATGATTGTGCAGGACGAAATGAAGCTGCCATTGTTCACAGGTAACATGACTGTTAGTGGAGAAGAGCCCAACAAACAAGGAACCAAAACTTGCAACTAATAAGTAGTCAGAAGACTATGTTAATACACAGGCCAGCTGCTAGCAGTGGGCACGTTGGGGCAGCCGTCCAGCCGCTGTTTGGGCTGCCCGCATTCCATACTGGAGTGCCCAGGCCTTATTCCCGACTCTGCTTCCTGCTAATGCACACACTGAAGGCCGCAGGTGCTGGCTCTAAGGACTTGAGTCCCTGCAGCCTACGTGGGAGACCTGAATAGAGCTGCCAATGCCTCACTGCAGCCTGACCCAGCTGTGGGGGGCATTTGGGGGGTGGAGCAGTGGACAGCAGGTCTCTAGCTCTCAAGTAAAACTCAGTTTGTGCTACTACATAGCAGCAATGAACAACTGGAATGCAGAATCAAAACCAGTACTCCACGTTCATGGACAGAAAGACTTCATGTTGACAAGATGGCCGTTCTCGCAGACTGATCCAAAGATGGAATGTAATCCCAGGCAGTATCCCAGTCAGTTATCTTGTGGTTATTGACAAACTGATGCTAGGGCTCATGAGTGTGGAGAAACCAAAGGCCCAGAATCGCAGCACATGGCGGGGAAAGCAGGCCTGGCGCCCTCAGACCTCAAGACGCACTTCTGAAGCCACAGGAATCAAGACCCGGTGGTGCTGGTGAGAGGGTGCACAGGCACCTGAGCAAGCAGGGCCCTCTGCCCAGGGCCACTTAGATGTTTTGCACATCAGCCGCAGGCCATACAGAATCACAACCTCAACTTCACCCTGCTACAGACTCCCTGAATTTTGAGTCCCATATGCGGTAGCCTTGCCAGGATCAGACCATGTGACTTCTGGGTCTTATGTGGCCCACAGGCCAGATGTTCCCCACCCCTGGATGGAACAGAACAGAAGCCAACTGACTCAGTGAACAGCTGAACGAACGACATGCAAAATGAAGGGGGAAAAGGTAGACCTAGACCTTAAACCACTCACAAAGAATCAGAGTGGGCCAAAATTAAAACCCTGCCCGTAGAAGACACTATGAAGAGAATGAGAAGGGGCTGGCATCGTGGTGGAACAGCTTAAGCCACAACCTGCAATGCTGGCTTCTCACCTGGGCACCGGTTCAAGCCCTGGCTGCTCCACTTCCAATCTGGTTCTCTGCTAACGGGCCTGGGAAAGCAGCAGCAGACGGCCCAACTTCTTGGGCCCCTGCCCCATGTGGGAGCCCTGGGTAGAGCTGCTGGCTTCGGCCTGGCCCAGCCCCGGTTGTTGCAGCCTTCTGGGGAGTGAGCCTGTGGATGGAAGACCTCTCTGTCTCTCATCTTTCAAGTAAATACATTTTTTTTTAAAAAAAGAGCTATATGCCATCTTCAAGAGCTATACCTTAAATATAAAGACGTAGCTAGGTCATAGTACATAGTTGGGGCCGGCGCTGTGGCATAGTGGGTAAAGCTGCAACCAGCAGTGTCGGCATCCTATGGGGCGCTGGTTCTAGTCCTGGCTGCTCCATTTCCGATCCAGCTCTCTGTTATGACCTGGGAAAGCAGCAGAAGATGGTCCAAGTGCTGGGGCCCCTGCACTCATGTGGGAGACCCGGAAGAAGCTCCTGGCTCCTGGCTTTGGATCGGTGCAGCTCTGGTCGTTGTGGCTAATTGGGAGGTGGACCAGTGGATGGAAGACCTCTCTCTCTGTGTAACTGACTTTCAAATCAATAAATCTTCACGTGGACTTTTTAAACAATGACTTTAAGAGTCAGCACCGGTGGCTGCCAGTGCGTCGGGCAGGCTTCTTCACCAGGATTCTGCCCGATGTGAAAGCTTTACAAAGACGCGAGGGCTGGTGCCCCAGCAGCACCTAGGAATGTCTGCGCCGACACACTTTCAACCTGGGAGAAGCCACACTTGGGAAACTACAGCGAGAAATGGGACAGTCCAGAAAGGTGGAGGGTGTAGCCGCTCTCCCGGGAACTTAGAACAACCAGCCTTGAATCAGGAAGGTCCAGCGTGGGTATCAGCCCCTGGGCCTGCTGGAGACCCGGGGAACGCTACGCCAAGAACGACGGAATACGGCTCACTCAACTGGGCGCTTGCACAGAGATCTGTCTGCATTTTACAGAAACCCAAGTCGTAGGTTCATCCCCTCAGTATGTAACTCATAGGGATTTGTAGCTTATACCTCTTCTAAACCACGGGACAGGTTATCTGGACTCTATGAGGATTTTCAAGACCAATTCCAAGTTTCACCAGTTTGGGGGGGGAGGAATGACCGTGGGAGGCCCGGAAGAAGCTTCTGGCTTCAGATAGGTGCAGCTCTGGCCCTTGTGGCCACCTGGGGAGTGAACCAGCGATGGAAGATGCCCCCCACCCCCAGCCCATCCTGTCTCTGCCTCTCTGTTAAAAAAAACACTACAGAAAGCACATCGCAGTTTCTTTAAAAGCCAAACGTGAGGGGATGGGTGACGTCGGCCTCCGCACTGGAGCACCAGTTCCTGCCCCGGCTGCTCTGCCTCTGACTCAGCTACCTGCTGACACACCCAGGAAGGCAGCGGAAGATGGCCCGAGTGCTCAGGGCCCTGCACCCGCATGGGGGACCCAGATGGAGTCCTGGGTCCTGGCTCCAGCTCGACCTAGAACTGCTGCTGCAGCCCAGTGGGGCGTCAACCAGTAGACGATCTTTCATATATGTGTATGTGCCCCCCCCCACATATCCATCACTTTCAAATAAATTAAACGTGAAGCTATCATATTGACTTGGCAATTGTAGTCCTGGGTATTCACCTGGGAAAATGAAACCCTATCTGTACAAAACCTACATCCAAGTGTTTGTAGCTGCTATAATTTTGGATATTACGAATATATAGCTAAGAACAATTTTGTGGCTTCCCAGGTTAGGGTTGGGGAGCAGGGCCTGGCTGCACTGGGGTGACGAAAGGAGTTTCTTTGTAGTTGCACTTCTGTCCCCTGCATAGATTTTGGCATGGTATCTCACATACATACCTACGTACGTGTAAACTCCATAAACTAGGATACACGCAACTAAAATCTGACCAGCGACTGCAGTCCCAGGCACTTGTCCCAGAGGGGGGAATGTTGACACAAAACCCCGCACACACGTGCTCTCAGTGGCTTTATGTGTAAAAGCCAAAAACTGCATCACCTCCGACGTCCTTCAACAGTGAAAGGTCACACACCCCGGGACACCAGTCAGGAAAAGGAAGGGATGTCGAGGCGCAGGTGAACGGCCGGGGGAGTTTGCGTTCATCAGGACAGACCAGCTCCGTGGGCATAAAGGAACCCAGGGGCCCGTGTATGGGTGAAGCCGCTGCCTGCGATGCTGGTCCACGTCTGACCCAGCTCCCTGCTAAGTGCCTGGGGACGCAGTGGAAGGTGGCCCAGGTGCTCGGCCCACTTGCAAGGCCTGGAGGAAGCTCCTGGCCATTGTGGGGTGAACCGGCAGGTGGAAGATCTTGGGCTATCTTGGATCTCCGTCTCTCCTTAGCTCTCTGTCACTCTGCCTTTCAAATAAGTCTTTAAAAAACCTTAACACATCTGAAATAATTTAAATCATACAAGATATACTCTCAGGCCACAAGAGAATTAAACTAGAGATGAGCAGAGAACAGAAACATTTCCAAGTATTAGCAATTAAATAATGCAACTCTAAATAATACACGGGTTAGAGAGGGAGACACGAGGAAACCAGAAAGTGCTCTGAACGGATCCAAACTAGGAAAAGGAGGGAAATGGTGTGCAAGGAAGCCGGAAGACATCAGTGCAAGCTTCTCATTCATGGGGGGCGGGGGGGACCAGAAGACACGTGCAACACCCCCACACGCAAAAATTCCACTCGAGAAGAAAGGAAATAGAGATCAGACGTCAAGAACAGTCTTTAAACCCAACAGTTTTCTCTAAAGAGATCCGTGAACTCGGTAAGCATCCAAGCAAGAGTGGAGAGAGAGAGACGTCAGACAGAGCAGCGAGGGGCCGAGACGTTCACGTCCACGTCGAGGCATGGGGTTTGGTATCGGAGCTCCCGACTCCAGCTGCCGGCCCCTAACATGAAAAGGTTCCTAACTATTAAATAAGTTGAGATCAGAACTAACCCCCCCTCCCCGCCCCCGTCATGATGCTGAAGGGATTTTACTGGTAAATTCTACAAGGCATCTTTTCAAATTTTTTAAGTTGTATTTCTCATTTATCAGAGAGTGGGTTGGGGCGGGGAGAGTAGACTCCCATCTATCCCATCGGCTGACTGGTTCCCGCCCCAGATGTCCACAACGCCTGGGCTGAGCCAGGGCCACAGCTGGGATCACAGTCCAGGTCTCACGCGGGCAGCAGGAACTCTGATGCTTGAGCCAGAGCGGGGGCTGAGCCCGGGCATGCAGTGTGGGACGCAGACAGGGGCTTCACCTACCGGACAACGCACCTGTCCCTCTACAAATGAGACACAGCCCCAGTTCTCCACAGTCTCTTCCCGGAAAGTAGAAGGGGAGGAGACACACTCTAACCTAGGTTGCTTCCCAAAGCCAGATAAAAACAACAAAATACAGATCAGCACCCGTCACGATCAAGAGTACTGATACGACCTGGCAATGTGAGCAGTCTGGCACTACAGAGAAGCCGTAACGGATCCTAACAAACTCATTTTTCTCACATAGGCAAGGCTGGCTCAATATTTGGAAATTTTGTAACCATCTTAATGCAAGCATTTACAGACCATTGCCTGAAACCAAATCCACCCAACGGGTTTTAAACTATTCTGTGGCCGACACCGCGGCTCACTAGGCTAATCCTCAGCCTGCGGCGCCGGCACAGCGGGTTCTAGTCCCGGTCGGGGCGCTGGATTCTGTCCCGGTTGCCCCTCTTCCAGGCCAGCTCTCTGCTGTGGCCCGGGAGTGCAGTGGAGGATGGCCCAAGTGCTTGGGCCCTGCACCCCATGGGAGACCAGGAGAAGCACCTGGCTCCTGCCTTCGGATCAGCACAGCTCTGGGCCGCAGCGCCCATTGGAAGGTGAACCAATGGCAAAGGAAGACCTTTCTCTCTGTCTCTGTCTCACTGTCCACTCTGCCTGTCAAAAAAAAAAAAAAAACTACTCTGTGTGGTTTATCACTCGGAGCCACACAGGCCTGTCTCTCCCCTCGGCACCTCCTACTCCCGGTGCCCGCCTCCCTGGCTGGCGCCCAGGCAGATCACTTTCTGCCTAATGGGGACTCTGCATCCCACAACAACCAGGCACCGAATAGCAGCGTCGCAGCTGAGCAGTCAGCGGCAGAGCGCGGCGCCTCCCTCCTGCCACCTGCCCCGCTGGGGAGGTCCACATTCTTGGGGAAGACGCTGGCATCTGCTGTCACCTGGGGACAAAGGACAACTGCCACCTCCCCACCAGGCCACCCTGCACAGACCAGACTGTGCTATATCCCGAGGGCGCCCCCAGCCACCAGCAGCTGGGCACACAGGGCACCTACCACCCGGGAAGCCCACCCAGGCCGGGAGGACGGGCGGGTCCTCTCTCCTCTACCGTGTGTGCTGCCTTCAGTTTGCACTCATGGCCGCAAGGTCTGACACGTTCACTATCGCGCCCTTTTCCAACATCGTTCAAGAAATGCTTGGTAACAGGAATCCTGTAAAACAGTGCACAGTGGTGATGAAAGCCCTCAGCAACCAGGAAAAGAAACCTCCTCACCCTGACTGGACAGACCTCGCCAAGGCCACTGCGTGCCACACTTAACCGGGAAAAACATCCTATTTGTCGGGGCTGGCGCTATGGTGCTGTGGGTTAACGCCCTGGCCTAAAGTGCTGGCATCCCATATGGGTGCCGGTTCGAGTCCTGGCTGCTCCTCTTCCAATCCAGCTCTCTGCTGTGGCCTGGGAAAGCAGCAGAAGATGGCCCAAGTGCTTGGGCCCCTGCACCCACGTGGGAGACCTGGAAGAAGCTCCTGGCTCCTGGCCTCAGATCAGCGCAGCTGCGGCCATTGCAGCCATCTGGGGAGTGAACCATCAGATGGAAGACCTCTCTCTCTCTCTCTCTCTCACTCTTTCAAATAAACAAATAAATCTTTTTTTTTTTAAAGTGTCCCATCTGTTGCCATGTGGCGAGAACCAAGCCACCATGGCCACTCCCACCACCTCTGCTCACATCCTACCAGAGGGCCTGGGGCTCCAAAGCCACAAAGAAAGGGCACACAGATTGGAAGGGAAGAGGCAGTGACTTCTCTAGAAAATCGTAAGGATGTGGGAGTGCTTGGGGTTTATGAGTAACTCTCAAGGTCATGCAACACAGGACAGACGCACCAAAGGTCAAGTACGTCCACTTCCTGCCAATGCGCGTTCCCCTAACCCTAGGCACGTACAATACGTCTGTGCCCCAGCAAAGGGCAACTGTTTTCAATAATGCTGTTTAAAGAATTAAAGGTGTGGGGTAAACTGAACAGATACACATTTTTTATGCAAAACGCAGCAAAGACAAGTTGACACTAAGTCTGCACAAGCCCTGGAGAGCCAAGGAGGAGATCCTCCCTTTCCTTTCTGGAGCTGGCATTCCCCTGAGGCTCGAACCAGGCAAAGACGCTGCAAGAACTGTGGACTGACACGTCCCATTAATGCACCTAGAAACCCAAGTCAAAACGCTCGTAAGTGACACCCCCCAAATGGCCGCCACGGCCAGAGCTATGCCAATCCGATGGCAGGAGCCAGGTGCTTCTCCTGGTCTCCCATGGGGTGCAGGGCCCAGCACTTGGGCCGTCCTCCACTGCACTCCCGGGCCACAGCAGAGGGCTGGCCTGGAAGAGGAGCAACTGGGACTAGAACCTGGCACCCATATGGGATGCTGGTGCTGCAGGTGGCGAATTAACCAACTGAGCCACGGTGCCGGCCCCGACACTTAGCAATTCTTACAAAGGCAAACGTCATGACCAAGTATGGCTCATCAGAGAGCGCCACGCCGATCTGACATGTGAAAATAAAACAATGTAATTCAGTGCACTAATGAGACTGAAAAGAACGCTCACAGGCATTCCACCAGATAAAGTGCTGGACAAAACTCAAAACCAACTGATGACGAACTCCCTCGGGAAACCTGGAGTAGAGGGAACTCCCACGGACTGAGGAGAGCCCACAGGACACTGCAGTCGCCGCAGACTGCATGCTGTCCTCCTGAGATTAGGAACCCGCCAGGACAGCCAGTCTCGCTCTCCTGTTCAGCGCTGGCACGAGCGCTGCGCTATTCTGAAACGTTTTCTCTGCGGTACGGCAAAGCCGGCACATCAGAGGACATGGATCGTTACGGCTCCGTCCAGGAAAGGACGCAGCACACCGAGGAGGGGCACTCCGGGAAGCACCAGGGTCGCGCAGGAGGCCAAGGGGAGGGGCGTTGTGGACAAGATCCTTTATGATGGGGCCGGTGCTGTGGCGTAGCCGGTAAAGCCACCACCCGCAGCGCCCGCATCCCTTATGGGCACCAGTTCGAGTCCCGGCTGCTCCACTTCCCATCCAGCTCTCTGCTGTGGCCTGGGATAGCAGAAGATGGCCCGAGTCCTTGGGCCCCTGCACCTGCGTGGGAGACCCAGAAGAAGCTCCTGGCTCCTGGCTTCAGACTGGCATGGCTGCAGCCATTGAGGCCAATTGGAAAGTGAACTAGCAGATACAAGTCTCTCTCTCTCTGCCTCTCTGTAACTCTATGTGTCAAATAAATAAATCTTTTAAAAATTAAAAAAAAAAAGACCCTTATGATGCTTTCCGTGGGGAGGAGCAGAGGAGGCGGGGCAAGCAGGTTCAGGATCGGTACCTGAGCCTTGGGCGGGGAGGGCAGGAGTGTAGCTGCCCAGGGCGGGGGCGCTCGCTACAGAAGGTGGTTGGAGGTGTGGACTCTGGACTGGTCGGCCTGTATTTGCAAAGCCCACTCCTGAGAGCAGTGCTCCCACCATGGAGGCAGCAGGGTGGGACCGGGAAGCAGGCGGCCCGGGCCGAGTGACTGACTCAGCACATTTCGCCGAGTGACTCAGCACATCCCCTCCTGGCCGCCCAGGACAAGGCTTGGCCACCTCCGCCCGTGAGGCCAGTGTCAAAGCTCCACGTTTACAGAGGCCGGGAGCGCGGCCAGGGGTGAAGGAAACCTTGGCGGCGAGAGGAGAGGAGAGGACAGTGCATCTGTGACCCCGGAGACGCAGAGAACATCTCGGGAGACTAACAGGCAGCGCAAACACGAGGAATCCCCGCAGGCGGACACACGGGGGGCCTCCCTCTGACACGGCACCAACCAAGAACGCAGCTGTGGAACGCCCGGGTCGCCCGCAGGTCTCAGCAGGGCTGTGAAACGCGTTGAAAGCACAGTTAGGGGAGAGGGGGAGAGAGAGACCGAGACCAGAGCCGAGGCCAACAGCTCCTGGGCGTATTCCTGGGTCCAGGGGGCAGGTGCGCGGTCTTGTTGCCGAAGGACGTAAGGGGGCCGTTCGGGTAGGTCAAGGTGAACGGTATTTGGGTGCAGGTGCAGGGCAGAGATCGCGTCACAGACAGATCTCCAGTCACAGGCCCGATCTGGGGGCACGCTACCACCCGCACGTCAGGTGTCTGCCGATCCAGACGCCCGTGGCCAAGGCTGGAGTGGCAGCGTTCGCCTGCGGGAACACCCTCTCGCGTGCAAAGCCCTTGACCTCAGTTGCTGGATTGGCTGCTAAGGGGTGAGCAGCGAGGTCCTTGGGTCCTAGGATTCGCATCAGCCAAACCCAAGGACACGAGCCCTGGAGGGTGGCCACACTGAGTGGACACGGCTCGCCCGGAAGGGTGCGGCTTCCACACCACTCGCCGAGGCAAGCGCTCCGGCCAGCAGCAGCGAGGCCGATGACCCCACCGCAGCGCAGGGGCAGCCTCCTTACTCGCTCTGGCCCCCAGCCCTGTGGGAAGAGGGCAAGACTGCAAATGTGTACGAACGGGGGGAGACGCTGCCACAGGGCCTCTTGGATAACAAACCGTTTATACATGGCGGCTAGAGGCCCTTTTGCGGGCCCATGGAGAGCAACGTTGCTGGAAGCCACTGGAAGCGCCTTCGACGGGAAAGGAGTAAGACAGGGATCAGCGCACGGCCCACTCGGCGCCTGGGCGACAGGGAGGGGTCGTGACGGGGCTCAGTGGAACGATCCACCTGGGGCTTCCAGGACACGGATTTTCCATGGAGTCTCTAAGAGCCCAGCGCTGTGCATTCTGGGAAGTGAACTGTGGGCCTTGACTGTCAATGCAGATAACCCACAGGGGCCCAGGGAACCCCGGCCAGGCCATTTTCACATCCCTGGGGTGATTCTCACGGACGTCGCGGGTGTCTGCGTGGGCAGAGGCTCCCAGAATCCCTTACTCTGAATGGGACAGCCCTTAGGAACTAAGACGTCCAGACGGGTCCCTTTGTTGGCCAAGCTCACACAGTGCATGAGCTCCCCCTGCTGTGTGCGTGGTCTGCCCCGGGGAGCTAAAGGGTCTGGGGCAGGTGTGGCCTCCCCCGGCCCCACGGCATTGTGGGAAGGGGCTGCAGGTGGGAGGGAGCCCAGCGTGGCTCCAGTCTGTGTTAAGGAGGCCTCAGCGTGGGCTGTGCTGTTTCCACGACCTCATGCCCGAGGGGCAGCTGGGCAGGGAGCGTCATGGCCCTGGGTCCGAGGGCCTCTGCCTGCAGGAGAGCCCGCGTGGAGCCTGCAACGTTTGTTTTACTGGAATATAACACGACGGGGGAGGGGGAAGAGAGGCACTCAATCAATTTTTCTAAAAGATTTACTTCAGTTATTTGGAAAGTCAGAGTCACGGGGAATGGTTGCGGGGGGGGGGGGGAAGATAGCTCGTCCATCCACTGCTTCACTCCCCAGAGGCCCACAATGGCCAGGGCTGGGCCAGGCTGAAGCCAGGAGCTTCGTCCGGGTCTCCCACGTGGGTGCAGGGCCCAAGCACGTGGGCCACGTTCTGCTGCTTTCCCAGGCGCATCAGCAGGGAGCTGGATGGGAAGTGGAGCAGCTGGCGCCGCAGACAGCAGCTGTAGCCGCTACACCACACCACCAGCCCAGCTGCTGATGGCTTACTGGCCGGTGAACGGTCCAGAGAGCCCTGGGGCAGGGGAGGGCGTGGCCAGTCCCCGCAGCGAGAGAGCCGGGCGCCCTGTTGAGGTGGGCCGATTGGCTCGAGCTGCGTACGTAGGATTTCGTGACATTTGTCTGACCGAGCTCTCGTCAGGAGCACCAACAGGACTGAGTGGGGGGGAGCGGCATCCACGGACCCCACCCCTGCCGCGGAGACGCAGTGAGGTCCCATGGTCTCCGGGAAGGCTGAGGTGGGAGGCACTGAATCCTCCTGCAGTTAAAGCCCATCCGAGGCTCAGGGACTGGTAAGAGAGGCACTGAGGGGCCGGCGCTGTGGCGTGGCGGGTTAAACCCTGGCCTGCAGTGCCGGCATCCCATATGGGCACTGGTTTGAGTCCCAGCTGCTCCTCTTCTGATCCAGCTCTCTGCTATGGCCTAGGAGAGCAGAAGAAGATGCCCAAGTCCTTGGGCCCCTGCACCCGCGTGGGAGACCTGGAGGAAGCTCCTGGCTCCTGGCTTCAGCTACTGCAGCCATCTGGGGAGTGAACCAGCAGATAAAAAGAGAGACAGAGAGGTCTTCTAACTCTGCCTTTCAAACAAATAAATAAATCTTTTTAAAAAAAAAATTCTAGATTTCAAATTGAGTCAAATAATTAACGTTTGTTTTAATTTGGTTACACAAAACAACTTTAAACTGCTCGTGGGAAACCTGCGTATCTTTTAACCGCACGTTGTATGACGCGGGCCCCCTGCGTGGAACTGACCACGGCCCACACTGAACTACAAAGCTCACCGCTGTACGACGCACGCTTTGTCTCCCCACCTCGTTTCTTTCTCTTTCATCTTTGCAAATCCCCTGGGCCTGTGGCTACCTACAGCCATGCTTTCCGGCTTCTGTGTCCGGCTCGCAGCGTGAACATTCCAGGCAGTCACAGGGAAGGGGGGCCAGGCACGGAGAAGCCCGGGGCTGCCCTCTTCCCCCCGAGGCCCCTGATCACCACCCAGCGACTGGGCTTTGGACTCAGAGCTGGGGCAGCCTCTCCTCCCTCGCATCGTCTGCTTGAACCGAAGATTTTACAGCGGCTCCTATCCCGACACAGGTCAAACTTCTAATTCTTGTCGGAACCCTGTACCGCCCGAGTGTCCGTCAGTGACTCTCTCCACGGGTGGCGCTGGACTCTGGGCTGTCCCTGTCGTCCCCGGGGGGTCCAGATCCACTTCCAGGAGAGCAGCAGTGGCCTCCTACGCCCCAGGCCCTGGGTTCCGAGCGGGAGGTCCTTGGGCGCTGGGAAGCCGAGCTCCGTAAGGCCCGGGTGGACTCTGAGCCTCCCCCTCCTGAACCCACTGCCCGGCCCCGGGGCCAAGGCAGGGCAGGGGTCACGGGTTCTCTCCTCTCCTCTCTCAGTAGTGCTGCCCACGGTTCTCCAAAAGTCCTTGATAGGACCCCACTGGGTTGATGCCAACAAGGCAAAGAAAACCAAGGGTGTCCCTGAGCTGCCCCTCTGCCGGGTGCCACGGTTGCTCGGTGCCGTGGGAGGCTCCACAGACACGGCAGTCTCTGCGGGAGCTCTGCCTCCACGCGGGGCTGCCATGGATGCAGACACGCACCCAGGCTCGGCCACCACTCGTCGGTGTGGCCCGGCTGGCCGACCAGGCCCCTCCCACAGCCCCTGCAGCCAGGTGAGGCCTCTAGAGAAGCAGCTCACCAACAGAAACTAGTGTCGGGCCGCGCTGGGGTGTAGCGGATGAAGCTGCTGCCTGCAGGGCTGACATCCCATATGGGCGCCGGTTCAAGTCCCGGCTGCTCCACTTCCGATCCAGCTCTCTGCTGTGGCCTGGGAAAGCAGTGAAAGATGGCCCAAGTCCTTGGGCCCTGCACCCACGTGGGAGACCTGGAAGAGGCTCCTGGCTCCTGGCTTTGGATCAGCTCAGCTCATGTGGCCATCTGGGGAGTGAACCAGTGAATGGAAGACTCTCTCTGTTTCACTGCCCCTGTTGTAACTCTGCCTTTAAATAAATAAATCTTTAAAAGAAGGGGGAGAGGAGAGAAGGGAGAGGGCAGAGGGGAACTAGTGTCCCAGGAGCACCGTCCTGGAGTCCAGACATTTAACTCAGACTGGAACTAGGGGAGAACTCGGCTTTACAAACTTACTGTTATTTAGAAGCGAACAGCCTCCTGGTGACAGAGACAGGCCCCATCTGCCGGCTCACCCCCTGAATGCTCCCAGTAGCCAAGGCTGGGCCAAGCCGAAGCTGGGAACCAGGTCCGCCACGGGGGTGGCAGGGACCAGCCACAGCCGTCACCAGCCGCCTCCCAGGGTTCACAGGAGCGGGAAGCTGGAGTCGGGGTGGGACCAGGACGCGACCTCAGGCTCTCCAGAGTGGGATGCGGGGATCCTGCGTGGTGCCTGAACCACTAGGCTAAACGGCCACCCCAGTGAATTCAGAGATGGAGCTCTGTGCCTCGTGGTAGGAATCCACGGCTCACACGTTACCCACGTTGCACATGGTGCAAGCTGCACGCACGGCCAGTGCAACAAACAGCAGTCTGAGGCCCACTGGGCAGACGGGCCAGGAGGCGGCCGCACCTCCCAGGCGGTCCACGCAGCTGGTCAGAGCGCACGGAACGGTCTACTGGCGTGAAATGCAGTCTGCAGCCACCCCACCCCGCACAGCTAAAATGTGTGTGCGCGAGGGAAAACGTGAGGCAGGCGCTCGGGAGAAGCGGGCTAAGCGGGGATTTTCCAGCAATGAGCCCGCAGGTCCAGCACAGGGCCCTGCACAAACCAGCCCCAGGGGCCGGCGCTGCAGCTCACTAGGCTGATCCTCCGCCTGCGGTGCCAGCACCCCGGGTTCTAGTCCCGGTTGCTCCTCTTCCAGTCCAGCCCTCTGCTGTGGCCTGGGAGTGCAGTGGAGGATGGCCCAGGTGCGTGGGCCCTGCACCCGCATGGGAGACCAGGAGAAGCACCTGGCTCCTGGCTTCTGATCGGTGCAACGTGCCGGCCATGGCAGCCATTTGGGGGGTGAACCAACAGAAGGTTGGTTGGTGAACCAACAGAAGACCTTTCTGTCTCTCTCTCATTGTCCACTCTGTTTGTCAAAAAAATAAAATAAAAAAAGAAACCAGCCCCAAACAACGAGGAAAACAAGGGCCCCAAAGCAGAAGTAAAGATCAGAGAAGAAATATAAACAAGGGCCGAAAGCACTGACACGAACAGTCAGATTTTGAAAAGACGGACATGACTGACGAGCCCTTTGTTGGGCTGGGCGGGGGGGCGGGGGGCGGCGGTGCTCAGACATAACGGAGACGTCACGGCCGACACCACAGGCAGGACACAGAGGTCCCTGGGCCTGTGATGATGGGCTGCGTGCCAGCAGACTGGAAAACCTCACAGAGACGGAAAACCGCTGCCCGCATGCAACTCGCCACAGCAGGATCACAGAGCGATGGGAAACACGAACGGGCCGATCATGAGCAACCACACCGAATCCGATAAAAAAGCTCCCAACACGGAAAAATCGAGAATCCGATGGTCTCATCGCTGAATTCCAAAGATTTAACGATGAACAGCATTTCCTTTCAATAAACCCCACAGGACTGGACGAGAGAACTCCCCAAGCTCGCCGTTATCAGCATCTCGACGAGACACAAAAGACGAAAACCCCAGCCCAGTGGCCCTGATGAACAGACACAAACGCCCGCGAACTACTGAGAGCGTGCAGGGAGCAGCACGCGGGCAACGTCACGCCAAACACTCCAGCGGATTCACCCCAGGACACAGGGTCAGCGGACGCGTGCGGATCGGGACGGCTGCACATCACAGCTCAGAGCCAGGGCCGAAGTCGCACGCTCCTGTCAGCAGACGCAGGAGAAAGCCCTTGACGAAACTCAACGCAGCGGCATGATTCAAAAAGGGGGGGGGGGGGCAGTGCTGTGGCGCAGCAGGTTAACGCCCTGGCCTGAAGCGCCGGCATCCCATATGGGCGCCAGTTCAAGACCCGGCTGCTCCTCTTCCGATCCAGCTCCCTGCTGTGGCCTGGGAAAGCAGAAGATGGCCCAAGTGCTTGGGCCCCTGCACCCGCGTGGGAGACCTGGAGGAAGCTCCTGGCTCCTGGCTTCAGATCGGCACAGCTCCGGCCGTTGTGGCCAATTAGGGAGTGAATCAGTGGGTGGAAGACCTCTCTTGCTCTCTGCCTCTCCTCCATGTAACTCTGACTTTCAAATAAATAAATAAATCTTTTAAAAAAGAAAAAAAAAAACCTTCAAATTAGGTAAAGGGGGAGAGTGCCTCCACGCAACAAAAGCCGTACGTGACAAACCCACGGCCAGCGTCGTGCGGCCTGGAGAGATGTCGACACTTCTCCTCTAAGATCTGGAACAGGATGAGGACGTCCACTTTCACACTGCTCTTTACCAGGTGCCTGGAAGTCCTGGCTGGAGCCGTTCAGCAGAGAAAAGAAAAAACCCTAAGGAGAATCCAGATTGGAAAGGAGGAAGTCAAGTGGTGTCTGTATTCAGATGACCTGGTCGTGTGCGTGTGTGTGTGCATGTACATGCGTGTGTATGTGTGCGCGTGTGTGTCCGTGTGTGCGTGTGCACATCGTAACGCCCTCACCACACCTGTTAGGGTAAATGGACTCACTGCAGTTGCAGGACACAAAAGTCAACACGTGAGCACACAAGTCAGTAATGCCTCTGTGTGCCCATCGGGAACTAGCCGAAAGCAAGTTAAAGCAATCCCATTTACCATATCTACCGAAAAAATACTTAGGAATAAATTAAAACAGGAGGTGAACGATCTCTACAATAAAGTTCTGAGCTCCTGATGGAACGAATTGAAGCAGAAACAGAAAAGCAAGTCCATGTCTACAGGCCGGAAGCGCTGACACTGTGAACATGGTGACCTGTACCAAAACAGCAGCCTCACATGCACGGAAACACGCCGACAGCCACACGGGGCTGCAAAAACCCCACACAGCCAAAGAAAGCCCGACCAAGATGAGTGATGTGGGCAGCATCACTACCTGACTCCAAAACATCTGACAAAACCATAGTAACACAAACAGCGTGGCACTGGCAGAGAAACACACACACAGATCCGCAGAACAGAATGGAGAAAGCCACACCCTTACAGCCAAATGACTTTTGACCGAGGCACCAAGGATACAAATCTGAGAAGGATCCTCTCTCCCATAAATGTCACTGGGAAAACTGTGTGCACACGTAGACTGACAACAGAATCCCACCTCTCCTATGCAGAAACCAACTCAAAAATGGGCCAAGGGGACCGGCGCTGTGGCGTAGCGGGTGAAGCCATCGCCTGCAGTACCAGCATCCCATATGGGCGCCGGTTCGAGTCCCAGCTGCTCCACTTCCGACCCAGCTCTCTGCTATGGTCTGGGAAAGCAGTGGAAGATGGCCCAGGTCCTTGGGCCCCTGCACCCATTAGGAGAACTGGAAGAAACTCCTGGCTCCTTGGCTTCAGCTCCAGCCATTGCAGCCATTTGGGGAGAGAACCAGCAGATGGAAGACCTCCCTCTCTCTCTCTGCCACTGCCTCTCTGTAACTCTGCCTTTCAAATAAATAAATAAATCTTCCTTTAAAAAATGGACCAAGGATTTAAATGGGAAATCTCAAACTGTAACACAACTAGAAGAAAGCACAGTGGAAACGCTCCCTGACATTGGCCTGGGCAAGGAGTTTGGGGGCAAGAATGTAAAAAACACGGGCAAACGAGATGAAACTCGACCAATGGTCACACAATCTACAGCTTCTGCGGAGCAAAGAAATAACAGAGCGAAGTCGCAGTCTACAGAAGGCGAGAGAAGATCTACAAACGACTCATCCGAGAAGGGATTACAGCCGGATGTACACAGGGCTCAAAAACTCAACAGCCAAAAAAAAAGGACCAACCAGATTCGGTTACAAAGTGGGAAGATGATCTGAAGATACACACATGGCCAACAAGGCTCTGAAAAAAACGTCGGCACAACTAACTAAAGGAAGATTCAAGTCCAAACCAGGAAGAGAAGCATCCCATCAGAATGGCTGCAATCTAGAACAAAGTAAGAAGTGTCGCAAGGAGGTGGAGAGGTGACAACACGGAGACAGTGTGGACGAGAACCCACGTTAGCACAGTCATTGCGGGAACAAGAGGGAGGTCCTCCAAAACTGAAAAATGGGCCCGCCCTTTGCTCCAAGCCTTCCCTGGTGGGGGAGTATCCCAGGGAAACGAAATCAGCAGGTCCGGAGGTCCCGGAACGCCCGTGCTTGTGGGAGCACAGCTCATCCGCAGTGGCTGCGGTACTGAGGTGGCCACCAGCAGACGAGAGGACAAAGAGAACGCGGGGTACACGCACCGCTGACGGCCAACGCGCCCGAGAAAGGAGCAAAATCCTGCCATCTGTACTGCGTGGATGGTGGGAGCTGGACGCTGTAAGTGAAATAAACCAGACACAGACAAAGGCAACAAATTCCCACCCCCAGGCCGGATCTTTAGAAGCTGAGCTCAGGGAGTAGAGAGCAGAAGAGGTTAGCAGAGGCCCGGAGCGTGGAGAAGAGGGAGGGGTCGGGCACTGAGTCACAGGCAGGCAGAGGAGCCCTGGGGTTCTAGTGCACAGAACTCAGTAACTCAAGACAGCCACGAGGGGAGCTTTGAATGGTTTGATTCCAAAGAAATGATAAAAGCCTGAGCTAATGGATAAGCTAAACAGCCCGAGTTGATCAATATACAACGTATAAATGCACCGGAACACCACACGGTTACCATAGAGATACACAATTATCATCTATTTTTTAAAAAGAAAATCAGATCAGAAAAGTGCCATTGAGGAGACGGCTTGGGGCCGGCGCTGTGCAGGCGCAGGTAAAGTCTCAGCCTGCGGTGCGGGCATCCCATACGGGTGTCAGTTCCATTCCCGGCTGCTCCACTTCCGATCCAGCTCTCTGCTGTGGCCTGGGAAAGCAGTGGAAGATGCCCAAGTGCTTGGGCCCCTGCACCCATGTGGGAGACCCGGAAGAAGCTCCTGGCATTGGATCAGCCCAGCTCCAGCCACTGCGGCCATTTGGGGATGAACCAGCAGATGGAAGACCTCTCTCTAATTCTGCCTTTCAAATAAACAATTGTTAAAGGATGGTTTACTGATCACCATTTGTTTTTAGATTTTTATTTATTTATTTGAGAGGCAGAGCTACAGAGAAGGGGAGCGAGAGAGAGGGAAAGAGGAAGAGAAAGAGAGAGGTCTGCCATCTGCTGGTTCATACCCCCAATGGCCACACCGACCGGAGCTGTGCCGATCTGAAGCCTGGAGCCATGAGTTCTTCTGGGTCTCCCACGTGGGTGCAGGGGCCCAAGGACTTGGGCCATCTTCCACTGCTTTCCCAGGCCACAGCAGAGAGCTGGATGAGAAGTGGAGCAGCCGGGACTGGAACCGGTGCCCATATGGGATGCTGGCACTGCAGGCGGTGGCCTTAGCCCACTGCACCACAGCGCCAGCCCTGCTCACTGCATTCAAGCAGAGGGTCATGGTGCGCCACCGGGTGAGGACGGGGCAGGACCCAGGGCTGCACTAGGGTCGGAGGCTGGGGGAGGAGGGGCACTGCAAGGGCGTTTCTTGTGGTTTCTATGGGAGTAAACACCCGAGCAGGGCGAGGTGGTTTAGGATTGGGCCCTGCGAGCCCTTTCAGTGGGCTCAGGCCTTTAGAGGGGCCCGTCACCATCCTGGGGTGACAAAGCCGGCACCTAGCAGCCCCAAGTGTGGAAACTTGGTGGGGGAGGTGGCTGCGGCTGGCTGGTTTCTATTTAAAATCTTTCCTCTGGGAAGAGAAAGATTCCTCCCAGGAAAGGGGGAAGCGCGGGGCGGGAGAGGCAGGAGGGGCAGGAGGACTCCAGCATCCCGTCCAGCTCGCTGGGGCCAGCGTGTCTGGCACACACGACACGGCTGCTGCAGCTTCGGTGCCACCAGAGCCAGAGCCCCGGCCGGCAACACCAAAGGATCTAGTACCGGCGGAGCCGCGAAGTCCCGCAAACACCACCGGGCAGGAGGCCCAGTGCAAAGCGCAAGTGTATTCCCATACATGAGATTTTGTAGAAGCATTACTTACTACGGACACATAAAATAGGGGTAAATCTAAAAACACGTGCCAGATTTTCATGTTATGTAATACACTGAAAGAACTTGAAGGAGACCAGCTGTTCATATGATTGTAAATATATATATAATATGCAGTATTTGTGAATGTCGGTCAGTTCTCCCCAGATTGATCTGTGGGCTCAGCGCCATCCCCATGCGAATCCCATCCGGATTCTCTGTAGGCCCTGACGTGGTCTGGAACACACGGGGCAACAGTGTAAGGTCAGCGTGGCCTGAGCGATGTCAGAACAAGAGAGAATTCCCACCGTGCACTCCAAACTCAGCCGTCAGGGCAGCGCGTGTCCTCACGGCACACACACAGCTCAGCGGGACAGAGCCAGGGCCCACGCGCCCTGTGGAGCTCTCACAGCTGCTAAGATGGAGCGATGGCGAAGGGCAGCCTCCCACAGACACGGCAGCATCGCTGAGAACCTGATGTTGGCATAAAGGAACCTCGGCCCCTGCTTGACACCGTACAGGACACGCCCAAGACACTGAACAGGACACGCCCAAAAGTTGGTGAAAGAGGGAACTGAGGCCGGCGCCGTGGCTCAATAGGCTAATCCTCCGCCTTGCGGCGCCGGCACACCGGGTTCTAGTCCCGGTCGGGGCGCCGGATTCTGTCCTGGTTGCCCCTCTTCCAGGCCAGCTCTCTGCTGTGGCCCCGGAGTGCAGTGGAGGATGGCCCAAGTGCTTGGTCCCTGCACCCCATGGGAGACCAGGAAAAAGCACCTGGCACCTGGCTCCTGCCGTTGGATCAGCGCGGTGCGCCAGCCGCAGTGCGCTGGCCGCGGCAGCCATTGGAGGGTGAACCAACGGCAAAGGAAGACCTTTCTCTCTGTCTCTCTCACTGTCCACTCTGCCTGTCAAAAAAAAAAAATAAAAAATAAAAAAAGAGGGAACTGAAATACATTTATTTTGGCACAAAAAAACTTTTGAAAACCATGTATCATTTTTCTCCTTTTGAAGGAAAGTTTCTTGTTTGCTATAATCTGTTACCTATTTTCATTTGTTCTTGGTTTTTAATAGATCAATACAGCTAAGGCATAGCTTTTCCTAACATGCATTTTCCATGACATTTCTGAAGACCGCCCACATTTGCAAGTTTGCTCACAATGTCTCAGAGACTTGAATGGAGCCTAGAGCTGGCAGACTTCCACTGAACGTCTTCTGGATCACGTCAGACGTGTCTTACACTGGACATAGAATCAAAAAGGATCTGATAAATCTGGTTTCACTTAGGGGCTGGTGCTGTGGCGCAGCAGGTTAACACCCTGTCTGAAGCGCCAGCATCCCATATGGGCACTGGTTTGAGACCCGGCTGTTCTATTTCCGATCCAGCTCTCTGCTATGGCCTGGGAAAGCAGAAGATGGCCCAAGTACTTGGGCCCCTGCACCCACATGGGAGAGCTAGAGGAAGCTCCTGGCTCCTGGCTCTGGATCAGTGCAGCTCCAGCCATTGCAGCCATTTGGGGAATGAACCAGCAGATGGAAGACCCCCTCCTCCCTCCTCTCTGTGTGTGTGTGTGTCTCTCTGTGTGTAACTCTTTCAAATAAATAAATAAATCTTTTAAAAAACTTGGTTTCACTTAAAAAGTTTTTTTTTTAATTTGAAAGAGTTAGAGAGAGAAAGGGAGAGACAGAGAGATCTTCTATCTGCTGGTTCACTCCCCAGATGGCTGTGATGGCCAGAGCTGCACCGACTACTGCTTTCCCAGGCCAGAGCAGAGAGCTGGATCAAAAGTGGAGCAGCCAGGACTCAAACTAGCATGTGGGATGCTGGCATGTCAGACCAGGGTATTAACCCACTGTGCCACAGCGCCAGCCCCTAAAAAGTCTTCTAAATACGCTTTTTTTTTTTTTTGACAGGCAGAGTGGACAGTGATAGAGACAGAGACAGAGAGAAAGGTCTTCCTTTTGCCATTGGTTCACCCTCCAATGGCCACCGTGGCTGGCGCGCTGTGGCTGGGGCACCGCACTGATCCGACGGCAGGAGCCAGGTGCTTCTCCTGGTCTCCCATGGGGTGCAGGGCCCAAGCACCTGGGCCATCCTCCACTGCACTCCGGGGCCACAGCAGAGAGCTGGCCTGGAAGAGGGGCAACCAGGACAGAATCTGGCACCCGGACCGGGACTAGAACCTGGTGTGCTGGCGCTGCAGGCAGAGGATTAGCCTAGTGAGCCGCAGCACCAGCCAAGACGTTGTTTTAAAATGTAACAGTTCAGCCAGGCACTGAGAAACTAGAGTTGTGCAATACAAAATCTGGTAAGGGACTCGCATCCAGAGTGCAGGAGGCGCCCTAGTAAGTCAAGGCGACAGGCAGGCCAGTGCTGCAGAGGGGACACACAGCCCAAAGGCCCGCGTCGAGGTAAGGGACGGGAGGGGGCGCTCTCCTCCCGGTAGGAGTTTTGGTTGCACGGACGTATTCAGCTTTTGCAGCTCACTGACCACTTCACTCAGCATCTGATCCTTTCCACGCAGGTCAAGTTGGCCTCAAAAGGAAAATCAGAAGGCGCGTGGATGACCACGGGACTCCTACTACTGACGTGCACATGCAGTACTCAGAAGGCAGTGCAGGGACTTGAAAAGCATCACCAGAGGACCGACGGGAAGCTGAGCGTTCGCACCTCCCGACTTCGGACGCTCCACACGCGGTGCGAACCCAGACGGCGGCCTCAGAACGGATCTGCGCATCCCTGGAGTGGAACGAGTGTCCAAGCAGAGCGTACGCGGCTCTGTCTTCACCAACGTGCCGCCAAGTCCACAGCCACGGGCAAGAGACGATGAGGCGGGCCACGGACGAGGCGTGCAAAAGGACTCCACAACCGATCGAAGTTCCAAAGGTAAAAACTAGAATTATAAAGAGCTAAGAACACAGAGGTGTAAATGTGCGGCCTCAGATCGGAGAATAAAGCAAGGCACAATGTGTACACTGGGCTGCAGAGTCTAAGATGCTGGGCAGAGGCCGGCGCTGTGGCGTAGCGGGTAAAGCCACCACCTGCGGTGCCGGCATCCCATGTGGGCGCGGTTACGATCCCAGCTGCTCCTCTTCCGATCCAGCTCTCTGCTGTGGCCCGGGAAAGCAGTAGAAGATGGCCCAACTGCTTGGGCCCTGCACCTGCGTGGGAGACCTGGAGGAAGCTCCTGGCTCTGATCCTTGGGCCCCTTGTTTAATTGGACTTTTATTATGGCACTGAATCAGTTCTTTCTATAGTCTAGGAGCAGGTCCCTTATTTACAACTACATCCTCCCACTGTCTGCGTCTTCACTTTCTTGATTGTGTCCACTGGTGCACAAAAGTTTCAAATTTTGACAAAGTTCAATCTCTTTTTATTATTCCTTGTCATTTTAAGTCACATGTAAGAAACCACTGCATGTTTCAAGGTCATGAAGACTTACACCCATGAATTTATACAAGATTTTATGGTTTTAGCTCTTAAATTTAGATCTTTGAACGCTTCTGATTTAATTTCTGAATGTGGTGGTCTGGGTCATTTAATCCTTTTAAGGATTATAATATTAATATGTATATTATATCATAATGTGACATATATTAATATTATATACTATAATAATTCATATTATCAGTGTTAATTATTAGTGTTATTTATATGAATACTGTAATTTATTATATATTATTAGATGATAATCTGCTTTTGCTTTTCAGAGGAAATATTTGAAATTAAGTCATGTATTTATGAACAGAAATTTCAATGCTTTAACTACGTTAATATTCCTTCCCAAATTTATCTACAGTATCAGCACAAATATCATAATCTCAGCATTTTTCTGGAAATTGATGCAGTGGTTATAAAAACTTGGTGTAAAAGCTGAGGGCGAAGTGTAGTCAAGATGGTGTAAAAGAACTAAAACGGAGGACTGCTTTGGGAGCTGTTACATCACGTTACAAAGCCACAGTACTAAGACAACGTGCTGTTTGCTGACATAGGCCCCCTTCAGGGCCAGCTTTGTAGCAACGCAGGGAAAGCCGCCGCCTGCAGTGTCGCCACGCGCCAGTGCATGTCCGGCTGCTCCACTTCCGACCCAGCTCCCTGCTGTGGCCTGGGACAGCAGTGGAGGACGGCCTAAGGGCTTGGGCCCAGGCACCCATGCGGGAGACCTGGATGGAGCTCCTGGCTCCAGATTGACTTAGCTCCAGCCATTGCAGCCATGTGGGGAGTGAACCAGCATTGGGAAGATCTCTCTCTCCCCGCCCTCCCTCCCTCTCTCCCCGCCCACCCTCCCTCCCTCCCCCCCCTTCTTCCCCCCCCCCCTCGCCGCCTTTCTGTAACTCTGCCTTTCAAATGAATAAATAAATCTTAAAGAAAAAAGACGCTGTGCACAGACCACCATGAAGTGCAAAGGCAGCCCACAGGAGAACATACCCACGTTGTGTGTCTGATGGCACTCATATCTAGAACATATAAACACTTACAAGTTTGATAACCTAAAGTCACATAACTCACTTTAAAAAGGAGTACGTGAGGGGCAGGCACCGCGGCATGGCTGGTAAAGCCACCGCCTGCAATGCCGGCATCCCACACGTCCTGGCTCTCCACTTCCAATCCAGCTCCCTGACACGTGGAGCAGCAGAAGACGCCCCAGTGCTTGGGCCCCTGCCACTCACGTGGGAGACCCGGATGAAGCTCCTGGCTGTTGTAGCCACCTGGGGAGTGAATCACTGGAGGGAAGAAATTCTCTTTCATTCTTTCCCTCCCCCCATCTCTCTATAAATCTACCTTTCAAATAAATACATCATTTTTAAAAGATTTTTATTTGAAAGACAGTTACAGAGAGAGGTAGGTCTTCCATCCACTGTTTCACTCCCCACATGGCCGCAATGGCCAGAACTGCACTGACCCAAAGCCAGGAACCAGGAGCTTCCTCCAGGTCTCCCACGTAGGTGCAGGGGCCCAAGGACTTGGGCCATCCTCCACTGCTTTCCCAGGCCACAGCAGAGAGCTGGATTGGAACTGGAGCAGCCGGGACTTGAACTGGTGCCCACATGGGATGGTGGTGCTTCAGGCCAGGGCTTTAACCCACTGCACCACGGTGCCAGCCCTAATAAATCATTTTTTTTAATGAGCATATTTGGGGCCAGCACTGTGGCATAGCAGGTAAAGCCACTACCTGCAGTGCCAGCATCCCATATGGGCACCGGTTCAAGTCCCAGATGCTCCACTTCTGATTCAGCTCTCTGAATGGCCTGGGAAAGCAAGAGAAGATGGCCCAAGTCCTTGGGCCCCTGCACCTGTGTGGGAGACCTGGCGGACGCTCCTGGCTCCAGATCAGCACAGCTCCGGCCATTGCACCCAATCAGGGAGTGAACCAGCAGATAGAAAACAGACCTCCCTCCCTCTCTCTCTGCCTCTCTCTCTGCCTCTCTCTCCCTCTCCTTCTCTCCCTCTCCTTCTCTCCCTCTCCTTCTCTCTCCCTCTCCTTCTCTCTCCCTCTCCTTCTCTCTCCCTCTCCTTCTCTCTCCCTCTCCTTCTCTCTCCCTCTCCTTCTCTCTCCCTCTCCTTCTCTCTCCCTCTCCTTCTCTCTCCCTCTCCTTCTCTCTCCCTCTCCTTCTCTCTCCCTCTCCTTCTCTCTCCCTCTCCTTCTCTCTCCCTCTCCTTCTCTCTCCCTCTCCTTCTCTCTCCCTCTCCTTCTCTCTCCCTCTCCTTCTCTCTCCCTCTCCTTCTCTCTCCCTCTCCTTCTCTCTCCCTCTCCTTCTCTCTCCCTCTCCTTCTCTCTCCCTCTCCTTCTCTCTCCCTCTCCTTCTCTCTCCCTCTCCTTCTCTCTCCCTCTCCTTCTCTCTCTGTGTAACCTTGACTTTAAAATAAATAAATCAACCTTTAAAATGAGTATGTTAGTCATTGGACAAATAAAAATCGAACTCCTGTGAGATACCACTTTACACCTACTAGGATGAACAGACTAAAACAGACATCAGATAATAACAAGTGTCGGCAAGCAGGTGGAGAAACGAGCCCCCCTCCCCAGCGAGGGGCAGTGTAAAATGGTGCCACCGCGTTGGCCACAATCCGGCAGCCCTCCAGGGATCAGACATATCGTTAACCGATGAAGTGGCAGTCCACTCTAGGGCACACACATCCCTAAGAGAAACGCAGATTCTTGTCCAGGCAACAGCGTGTACGAGGATCCGTAGCAGCATTGAATGTAACCGTGATAGGCGGAAGCAACCTAAACGCTCATCAACTGCTGAGCAAATAAGATATTCCGCACGCACGCAGCGCTCAGCCACACGGGGAGTGCCACAGTGACAGTCTCCCAAACCGATCCATGAACCTTCAGAACAGGATGCCAAGCGGGAAAGCCGCAGGAGACCGCGCACAATTCCACTGTCTTGAATAGGCAAAGCTCCCCAACCAGGAAGCAGGTCGTTCTTTACTTGGGGCTCCCAGGATGAGGGTTGGAGGGGAGAGGGGAAAAGCTAGAGGCGTTAGGGCTGCTTTTGGAGGTGACAAAAATCTTGCGAACTCGCCTGTGCAGGACCTGCCCACGACGTGAGCCTAGGAAGCCGCGCCCTGTTCTCCTTCACTTGTGGGTTGCGTGCTGTGACAGCTCAACGGAGCTGTACCACAGACTACCCACGATTCCACAGGATCTGTTATCGCCAGTGCAGTCACGAATGCATGTTTTTAAACAGCGGGATTGTAAGCAGAATAACAAGGTGGAAATTTGTTCTCATTTGAGAAACCAAAATGAGACCAAAATAAAAAGTAATTGGGAAAACAAACCTCTGGCACCTTACAAATACCAAATATCCCTTCACTGTCCTCCAGGAGGTGGAGATCAGATGTACCAAATGAGCCAAATGAGCCAAGAAATGCAACCCACCTGGGACATGGCTGCTTCCCCCCATCTCCAAGGGCAGGACCTGCGAAGGCAGGACTGGGAGGAGAGAGGAAAGGAAGCCATGAGAGAAAGACCAGAACGTTCCAGCCTATATGGAAGCTTAAAATATACACTGAAAGGGGCCGGCGCCATGGCGCAGGGGGTTCATCCTCTGCTGGCATCCCATAGGGGCGCCGGTTCTAGTCCCGGCTGCGCCTCTTCCAGTCCAGCTCTCTGCTGTGGCCCGGGAGTGCAGTGGAGGATGGCCCAGGTGCTTGGGCCCTGCACCCACATGGGAGACCAGGAGAAGCACCTGGCTCCTGGCTTCGGATGGGCGCAGAGCCGGCCGTAGCAGCCATTTGGGGAGTGAACCAGCGGGTGGAAGACCTCTCTCCCCCTCTCCCCCTCTCCCTCCTTCCCCCCTCTGCCCCCCCCTCCCCGCTGTCTGTAACTCTACCTCTCAAATAAATAAATTCTTTATAATAGAATAAACCTGTTTTTCAGTTCCACTTCCACACAGCCTCTGTGGAGTAGCTTACCCACGCAAAGCCTTGGCTCAGCCTGGTGCGTTCAGTTCCCAGTAAGCAAGGACAGCGTGGCGGCTGCGGCTCGCCGGTCCGGGGACCGGCAGACAGGCGCGCTGGACCTGAGCCCAGCTCTGCCTGCGTCTCGCTCCGCCCTGGGCTCCTCTAACGACCAACAGACGAGGGGCTCTCAAGGAATCCTGCGTTTCCTACGGCTGCCACTTAAAAAAGAAATGCATGCATTTAGAAGCTAAAAATCAACACCAACTTGCTGGGGCTCTGGAGCGCAGAGCGGCTGGGAGGTCGGGATCCAGGCCGTCGAGGCAGGGCTGGCTCCTGCCGGAGGGGCCGCGGCAGAACCCCCTCCGCCCCCAGACGCCGCGTGCGCGCCGCTGCACCTGCCGCCTCTTATCCGGCCCCGGGGCTGCCCCGGGCCCACCTGGGTCCGCGCCGCCCGCCCCGTGGGCGGAGCCTCGCAGCGCCCACACCTGCGGCCTCCCCGTGCCCGCGGGAGGCGGCGCCTTCGCAGCTTCCAGGCTTCGGGCTGCGGGCATCTCCGGGGGCGACCGCGAGGAGCAAGGGGCACGACACGAGGGGCGGGGGCCCTGCTGCCCGGCGCTGCACCGGAGAGCCCAGGACGCCGTCGGGCCGCGGTTGCGGAGCCCCGCCTTCGAGGCGCTGACCCGACGCCCCCACGTGGCTCTCTCCACGCCCCCACGGCCTCATCTTCGTGGAGATGGACGACGCCGAGTATTTGGTGGGAGAAACTCCGTGGACCCAAGGAGGACCGTGCTGTGCGCGGCTCAGTGTTGTGGCGCCCCCTAGCGCCCTCTCCGCGGCTCAGCTCCCCCGCTCTGGCCGCGGTCCCCCAGGAAGCCCCCATTTCTGTGTCCCGGGGGCTTTCTCGTGCCCGCCGCCCCCTCCCCACGTGCCTCCGAGGCTGTCTCACGGGGTCGCACCCCGCTCCACGTGACCAGTCTCCCCCAGACGCGCTGGGGATGGAGGAAGGGGCTGCTCGGGGCGGGTGTGCAGGGGCCGAGCGCCGATGGTTCCTAGACCAGAGGACTTGCAGCGCAGGAGTTGCGTTTTCTGGGTTCTGCCTCCGGGCTTCTCCCCGAACCCCGTTATCAGGCCTCCGTGAGTCACAGCACGTGTCCAGCCGAGGCCCCGGCCGAGCCCCCTGCTCCCCAGCCCGTCGCTCACCAGCTGCCGCGGAGCCTCCCGTTCCCGCCCCCGAGGAAAGCTCCTTGCTGTCTGGATCGGAGACTGCCCGTCTTTCTCTGGGTCACTTGCGTGCTCTCCTTCCTGCAGGTTCTGACTGTGGCTTTCGGGGCAGACATTGCAGTGTCCTTCTCCAGCGAGGGTTTATCTTTCTTCTGGAACCTAGGGCTCTGGATGCTTCCACTTCTCACAGGACTCGGGCAGAGGAACAATCTCGTGTACTTTGGGGAAGAAAGCTGCGCGGGATACAGCTCATCCCAAGGTGATTGTACTTGGCTCTGGCACTGATTCTAGAAATTTCTCCCAAAGAAACAGTAACACAAGTGCATCCAGAGGAACACTGGTGCTCCAAACTTCTATTTGGGAGACACGAGCCAAGCATTCCTGGGGAGGGAATGGGTTAACAGGTACTGCAACTGGGTCCTGGGACACCATGCAGTTAGATAGCTCACGAACTGGCGCCCATGTGGGATGCTGGCCTCGCGGGGTGTCTTCGCCTGCCACGCCGCAGCACCAGCGCCTGATGTGTTTCCATATTGGTAGAAAATGTGCTCGGTGTTCATAGGTGAAGAGAAGCAAGCTACACAAGCATACGAGCGAGAGGTTTGGGAAACAATTTCGTGAGAAGTAGAGAGAAGGGAGTATAAGCAAGTGAACAAAGCGTCCACTCTTTTTCTTTTTAAGTTTTATTGATTTTGAAAGAGTCACAGCGTGGGGGGAGGGGCAGCACAGGGAGAAAGAAATCCTGGAACCACTGGCCATTCTCCAGATGGCTGCAATGGCCAGGGCGGGCCAGACTGAAGCCAGGAGCCAGGAGCTTCCTCCAGGTCTCCCACGTGGGTGCCGGGGCCCAAACATTCGGGTCATCCTCCACTGCCCACCCCAGGCCTCTAGCAGGGAACTGGATAGGAAGTGGAGGGGCCAGGACTTGAACCGGCGCCCGCACAGGATGCCAGCACTGCAGGCAGTGGCCCTACCAGCTACACCACAGCACTGGCTCCAAAGTATCTATTCTTTAAATACATCTTCTATAAGGAAATGGTAAGAGCATTGATCCAGGGTCTCAGGCCTAATCCAGGTCCCACCTATATTCCTTTTGGAATATAGGAGTGCAGAAAGGAAAAAAAATTTTTTGTATCCAAAATTTCAAAATTGTATTCAAACATTTCAAAAATGAAGATGGAATGAAAACTTTTTTTTTTTTGACAGGCAGAGTTAGACAGAGAGAGAGAGAAGAGAGAGAGAGAGAGAGAGAGAGAGAGAGAGAGAGAGAGAGAGAGAGGTCTTCCTTTTCTGTTGGTTCACCACCCCCCAAATGGTCACTATGGCCAGTGCACCACACTAATCTGAAGCCAGGAGCCAGGTGCTTCTCCTGGTCTCCCATGAGGGTGCAGGGCCTTCACCAGCCACAGCAGAGAGCTGGCCTGGAAGAGGGGCAACCGGGACAGAATCCAGCGCCCCAACCAGGACTAGAACCCAGGGTGTCGGTGCCACAGGTGGAAGATTAGCCAAGTGAGCCGCAGCACCAGCCATGAAAACTTCTTAAGACAAACAAAAGCTGAGAGAATTCATTAGCAACAGACCAGTAGCATAACAGCACAGGAAGCTCTTCAGGTGGAAAGAATACACAGCCCAGAAATTTACATCTCCATGGCAAATCAGTGATTTCCAGAAGCAGTTATAAATTGAGTTCTGAGAGAGAACTGGCTCTCTACAGCAAAAACAATAGTAATATAGTCTGGCTTTATAACACAAGCAAAAGAAAAATGTTTGAAAACAACTGCCTAAAAGTTTTGAGGAATAAATTTAGGGTACATAAGTAGAATATGTTATTTAAAGATAGTTTGTGGAGGGCCAATGCTGTGATGCAGTGAGTTAAGCCGCCATCTGCAATGCCAGCATCCCATATGGGCACTGGTTCAAATCCTGGATGCTCCACTTCCAATTCAGCTCCCTGCTAATGGGCTGGGAAAGCAGCAGAAGATGGTCCACATCCTCCCACCCCCACACCCATATGGAAGAAGCCACTGGCTCCAGGCTTCAGCCTGGTCCAGCCCTGACATTGTAGACATTTGAGGAATGAACCAGAGGATCTCTCTCTCTCTCTCTTTCAAGTAAATAAATAAATCTTTTTAAAAACAATTTGTGATTAAAGATGTATATTACAAACTCTATAGTAACTACTAAAACAATAAAGTAGAAATAGGCCAATTGTGTGCTGTGGTGCAGTGGGTTAACGCCCTGGCCTGGAGCGCCAGCATCCCATATGGGCACCGGTTCGAGTCCCGGCTGCTCCACTTCCAATCCAACTCTCTGCTGTGGCCTGGGAAAGCAGTAGAAGATGGCCCAAGTCCTTGGGCCCCTGCACCTGTGTGGGAGACCCGGAAGAAGCTCCTGGCTCCTGGCTTCAGATCGGCGCAACTCCAGCCATTGCAGCCAACTGGAGAGTAAACCATCTGATGGAAGACTCTCTCTCTCTCTCTCTCTCTCTGCCTCTCCTCTGTGTAACTCTGACTTTCAAATAAATAAATCTTTAAAAATAAAAATTTCAAGTTAATCAAAACTGTATAATGAGGAAAAATAACAAAGAAAACTTAAAAACAGATGTATACCTGATCATATCTATAACTACCTAAAATACAACATGACATAAACATACCACTTACCAGGTAGAACTGTCAGGCTGGAGAAACAAGCAAGAATGATGAAAAGACACTGAGCACTGGTTTGAGTCCCAACTGTTTGAGGCCAAATCCTTGGGCCTCTGCACCCACATGGGAGAGCAGGACGAAATTCCAGGCTCCTGGTTTGCACCTGACTTTACTACCACTTGGGGAGTTAACAGCAGATGGAAAAAAATCTCTCTTCCTCCCTGCCTCTTTTTATTTTTTTTTTTTTAAGATTTATTTTATTTACTTGAAAGTCAGAGTTACACAGAGAGGAGAGTAAGAGAGGGATCTTCCATCCGCTGGTTGACTCTCCAGATGGCCGCAACAGTGTCTTAATACGAGGCAAACATGAACAAAAAGAAAGCTGGATTGGTAACACTAAAAACATGCAAAGTAGACATCAAAACAAGGAATATAAGCAGGGAGAAGAGGGATAGTAAATAAATGATAAAGAGGAAATCGCTCTACCTCAAATTAAGTGTGCATGCACAAAACAACAGAGCTTCTGGGTGATAATAATGCCATCTTAAGTGTTAAAGCGACCATATTAAGTGTTAAATTAATCATATAGATAGGATTAAGTGTTAAAGGGATCATATAAATGAAATCAAATGTCTGATAATAACAATCATAGAATTACAAAGGAGAGAATGTTCCATCATGGGAAGCAGCCCACACAGCAGACTCATAGAATGATAATCACTATAAATAGCACTCTGACCTCAGAATCACTCCTTAAGGCATTCTTGTCTGGCTGAAAAGCTCATAAGAGCATTTCAGGTATGGAAAACCAAGACACTCTGGCAAAAAAAAAAAAAAAAAAGTCCTACATCAAGGATCTTGGTGAGACCACAGTGGAAAGAAGTGGCCATCAAAGAAGGATGTACTTTTCTCTGAGAGGAGGAGAGATGCGTTATCAGGTAAAGCTTCTTTCTTCAGTGCTGACATTCCATATGCACACTGGTTCCAGTCCTGGCTGCTCCACTTCCAATCCAGCTCTCTATGGCCTAGGAAAGCAGAAGGCTCAAATAATTGGGCCCCTGAAGCTCCTGGCTCCTTATCAGCACAATTCTGGCCATTTGGAGAATGAACCAGCAGATGGAAGACTTCTCTCTCTCTCTCTGCCTCTCTGTAACTGTTTCAAACAAAAAAGTCATCCTAAAAAAGATTCCTTTCTCTAGGGGATTTCAAAATTACAGTTTAAAGAGGTCCTTTTAATTAGGTGACAAGTGCCATATTTTTGAAACTTGAAAGACAGAGTTACAAAGAGGCAGGGTGGGGGCCGGCGCTGTGGCACAGTGGATTAAAACCCTGGCCTGAAGCACTGGCATCCCATATGGGCGCCGGTTCAAGTTCTGGCTGCTCCACTCCCAATCCAGCTCTCTGCTCTGGCCTGGAAAAGCAGTAGAAGTCGTCCTTGGGCCCCTGCACCCATGTGGGAGACCTGCAAGAAGCTCCTGGCTTCAGATCGGCATAGCTCTGGCTGTTGCGGCCATCTGGAGAGTCAACCAGCGGATGGAAGATCCCTCTCTTACTCTCCTCTCTGTGTAACTCTGACTTTCAAGTAAATAAAATAAATCTTAAAAAAAAAAAAATAAAAAGAGGCAGGGAGGAAGAGAGATTTTTTTCCATCTGCTGTTAACTCCCCAAGTGGTAGTAAAGTCAGGTGCAAACCAGGAGCCTGGAATTTCGTCCTGCTCTCCCATGTGGGTGCAGAGGCCCAAGGATTTGGCCTCAAACAGTTGGGACTCAAACCAGTGCTCAGACAGGGCTGAGTTGAACAGGCTGTACCATTTACTATAACTTGTGGGAAGGCAATTAATCCCACAAATCTAAATTTTCTCATACGAAACAAATGGAGCAATAGCATCTGTGAGTGCTCATGGTACTGCAGATGAACTACGCATTATACACTGCTTTAGTCTGAATACATCCTCCCGACCCATGCTGGAGCTTTGGTCCCTGGGTGGGGGTAATTAGGCGGTGTTTTTTTTTTTTTTAAAGAGATTTATTTATTTACTTGAAAGTCAGAGTTACACAGAGAGAGGAGAGGCGGGGGGGGGGTGCGGGGAGGGGAGGGAGAGAGAGAGGTCTTCCATCTGCTGGTTCACTACCCAGATGGCTGCAATGGCTGGAGCTGAGCCAATCCGAAGCCAGGAGCCAGGAGCTTCTTCCAGGTCTCCCACATGGGTGCAGGGGCCCAAGGACTTGGACCATCTTCTACTGCTTTCCCAGGCCATAGCAGAGAGCTGGATTGGAAGTGGACAGCTGGGACACAAACCGGCACCCATATGGCATAAGCTTTTTTCTCCTTATAACGGAACTAAGAAATGTTATCATCAACATTGGAGATACAGGCAAATTGGCAGAGAAGTTAGGCATCTTTCCTGTGGTTATTCAACTAGCAAACGGCTGAAGTGAACAAGAAAGACTAGTTTCTTTTTTTTTTTTTTTTTGACAGGCAGAGTGGACAGTGTGAGAGAGAGACAGAGAGAAAGGTCTTCCTTTGCCGTTGGTTCACCCTCCAATGGCTGCCGCGGCCGGTGCGCTGCGGCCGGCGCACCGCGCTCATCCGATGGCAGGAGCCAGGTGCTAGGTGCTTTTTCCTGGTCTCCCATGGGGTGCAGGGCCCAAGCACTTGGGCCATCCTCCACTGTACTCCCGGGCCACAGCAGAGGGCTGGCCTGGAAGAGGGGCAACCGGGACAGAATCCGGCACCCCGACCGGGACTAGAACCCGGTGTGCTGGTGCTGCAAGGTGGAGGATTAGCCTGTTGAGCCACGGCGCCAGCCTAGTTTCTCTTTGTAACCACTATCCTGAACTGTTTTGTTAGTTCCTCCTAAAATGTCTTGGACCTTGTAGAAGCACCACAGGGCATGGTCCACGATGGTGTGAGAATTTTGTCAAACTCCCTGAGAAGGTACAAGAGGAGAATGAGGCAAACAGAAGTGGCAGAGCTCCCCGACTATACTTTCCAAGGAGCCAATCCTTCCTATCAGCTAGACGTACTGGACTCCTGGGTTGTCACATGCACATGCTGATCTTCCCATTTTTCTATCAGGTGGTTTTCTTCATGAGCTACTGGGACACTGCATTTGGTTTAAGTGCCAATGCCAGAGAACGAGGAAAATTGTTTGGAAGACCTTACAATTCAAACATCATCAACTGATACATCATTCATTGATACATGAATATACATGAATATTGGGTCCTCCACAAATATGCTGTTTTGTAGTTGTATACATATTCCCTGCTCTTAGGGAAACATATTTATTTCATGTAAGGGACAAGGTATCTTTGATATACTCATGTGGTTTGTAAAAGTACTCATGTGTACCCATAGGTATCAATATGCCATGTGAACATGCATGTGGAAAAAATGATTCAATCACACGAACACCTGGAGTGTCTGCAGGTATGAGATTCTATATAACTTTCCACTTTTATGACGTGTTTTCAAAATGATTAAATGGAAAAATATATGAAGCAAAAGCCACATAATTTGAAAATAACTAGTAAAATCTTCCTGCATTTTTTTTTAAATTTAAAAATTTCTTTTGTGCTTTTTAAAGTCAATATATTCTTGACATCTTTCAACCTCAATTCCTACAAATTTACCTTCTCCCATGTGATGTTTCCATAGCATTCCAGTATTAGTAAACCATCAAATACTTTGGCAATCTGGTTATTTCTATACTTGCCATTAAACAAGGATGCAATGGACATACTTTATATTACATAAATATACTTACTTTTAATTTTTAAGATCTCATTCATTTGAGAGGTAGAGTTAGAGAGACAGAGAGGTCTTCCTTCCGTCGTTTTACTCCCCAAATGGCCACAATGGCCAGAGCTGTGCCAATCCAAAGTCAGGAGCCAGGTGGTTTTTCCCGGTCTCCCTTGTGGGTGCTGAGGCCCAAGGGCATGAGCCATCTTAATCTGCTTTCCCAGGCCATAGCAGAGACCTAGATCGGAAGAGGAGCAGCTGGGACTAGAAACAGTGCCCATATGGGAAGCCAGCACCACAGGTGGAGGATTAACCTACTGTGCTACTGTGCCGGCCTCTTATTTACTTCTGAAATTCAAAGATTCATTTCTGTGGAATCTATCCCTTAATTTTTAACCTTACATGCAATATGAAACAATATTATGAGTCCTTAGCTACATGAATTTTTAGTCAGCAATTTTATTCATTTTTCATAGCTTTCCAGATTTAGTAAAACTATTGATTGCTGTAAACATAAAAGGAAAATGAGTGGAAAAATAATGCAACTCTCCCTAACCAAAATAAACAAACTAAAAAAAAAAAAAACCCAATTAGTCAGTGTATGGAAAACATCCTTTCACATACTGTCTAGGAATTATTCACGTTGAAATATAATTTCTATTAATTGAATCTTACCAAGAGGGCCACATTTCTACTCCTCTCTCAAATAAGAGTTCTATTGTTTCTCTGGTTCTGTGTCACCATTTTAATGATCAGGAAAATTCTGAGTCTGAAGAATTTCCTTCCACTGTTAACAGGTGTACAGGGTTTAACGCCACATGGACTCCAGAAAGAAATGAAGATGTGCACTCTGACAAGTCAGTACCACATTTCTCATTGCTTTTTGCCAGTGTGGACTTTCTGATGGTGCGTAAGGCGTGAGCGGTGGCTGAAGTCCTTCCCACATGTATCACATCTGTATGGTTTTTCTCCGGTGTGGAGCCTTTGATGGGCTTGAAGACGTGCACTCTGACTGAAGCCCTTGCCGCACTCCTCACACGTAAAGAGTTTCTCCCTAGTGTGGACACTGAGATGGACTCGAAGATTGGAGGGGAGACTGAAGGCCTTACCACACTCCTCACACTTGTAGGGTCTCTCTCCCGTGTGGACCCTTTGATGATGGCGAAGATTCAAGCTCCTGCCAAAGCCTTTCCCACACTCCTCACATTTGTAGGGTTTTTCTCCAGTGTGGCCTCTCTGATGGTATATAAACTGCGAGCTGTACCGAAAGCCCTTTCCACACACGTCACATTTGTATGGCTTCTCCCCAGTGTGCACCCTCTGGTGAGACTGAAGCCCAGAGGCCTGACTGAAGCCCTTACCACACACACCACACGTGTGTGGCTTCTCTCCAGTATGAACTCGCTGGTGCACCCGGAAGTCTATGGCCTGACTGAAGCTCTTCGCACACTCCTCACATTTATAGGGCTTCTCTCCCGAGTGGACTCTCTGATGCGCATGGAGGTTTGATCTCCAGCTGAAGCCCTTCCCACACTCTGCACAGTGATACGGCTTTTCTCCAGTGTGGATTACCTGGTACAGTTTCAGATTTGAACTGTAACTGAAGTCCTTACCACACACAGCACATCTGTATGGTTTTTCCCCAGTGTGGACTCTCTGGTGGGTTTGAAGCTTGGAGGACTGACTAAAGCCCTTCCCACACGTTTCACATTTGAATCGTTTCTCCCCGGTGTGGACATTCTGATGGACCTGGAGATTGGAGGCCTGACTGAAGCCCTTTCCACACTCCTTACATTTGTAGGGCTTCTCTCCCGTGTGGACTCGGAAATGGATATGAAGATCTGTATTCCGGGTAAAGCCTTTCCCACACGCCTCACATCTGTAGGGTTTCTCTCCAGTGTGGACTCTCCGGTGGCATATTAATGGCGAATTGTGACTGAAGCCCTTCCCACACAAGTCACATTTGTAGGGCTTCTCCCCAGTGTGCACTCTCTGATGAATGTGAAAATGTGCGGCCTGGGTAAAGCCCTTTCCACACTCTTCACACTTATAGGGTTTCTCACCCCTGTGAACCCTCTGATGGACACGGAGGTTAACACTCCAACCGAAGCCCTTGCCGCACTCTTCACATCTGTAGGGTTTTTCCTCAGTGTGGACTCTCTGATGGCACTGAAAATTTGAACTCTGACTAAAGCACTTCCCACACTCCTCACACTTGTACGGTTTCTCGCCAGTGTGAGCTCGGTGATGAGTAACGAGCCCCGTGCTGCTGCTGAGTCCCCTGCCACAGCTGCCGCAGCGGCAGCACCTCTCTCCTGCATAAGCCTGACGAGAGTGACAAGAGCTCTTCGTGAAGCAGCCAGCAGATTCACGGCATTCACTCGGCTTCTCTCCTGAGTGACTTCTCTGATGAATCTGCAGACGTGAACGCTGGCTGAAGCACTTCTCTCCCGGGTGAACACTCTGGCGAAGGGGATGCACTGAGCCGTAGCGGAACCCCTTTCCACACTCACGGCACGGGTGCGGTTTTTCTCCTACGGGCAGCTGCTGACTCGCGTCATCACGAATGCCAACTGTGCCACGTTCCTTACCTTTGCAGGGTGTCCACTTAGCGGCAGTGTTAATCCGCTCACTACACGAAGATTCCTCGATGAAGTCTGCACACACAGGCAGGTCACTTTGCCTGTCAATCTGCTTACCTCTACTCTGATTCTGTGCTGCATTCCAACAACTATTCTGGCAAGAATCTTGAGTCCTCAAAACTGAACACCCTTGGTTTTCACTATTACTGGAGCTATCTCCTTTATGACTCATTGTATCATTCTCATGTCCAGAAACCTGCATAGAATCAACTTGTATTGACTGGAAATTCTTCCTCTGAAGGCACCTGGTTAATTCACTTGCCACCTGCTTCCAGATCTGCCAGCAGGATGACTCCGCATGTGAAAGGTACGCTAAGGCCAGTCTTCCAGGAGTCTCCAACTCGTTCTGATTCTTGCTACCTATCAAAGGTAAATATTCACAGATGAGGACAGGTAAATACATATTCTTTCTTCAGAAATATCGAAATTTTACCCTGAGGCCAAAGGAGAATGCCTTATTAAGCCAGAAGATGACCTTGTCCTTATAACATTATTTATCTTTCTCTCATGTTTCATGCAAGTGAAAGCAATGAATGGTGTCAACAGGCTTCTAACTCTAAAAGGTAGAAGTGACTCATTTAGAAAACCTACTGTTGGGGCCAGCACTGTGGTACAGTGGGTTAACGCCCTGGCCTGCAGTGCTGACATCCCATATGGGTGCTGGTTCGAGTCCTGGCTGTTCCACTTCTGATCCAGCTCTCTGCTATGGCCTGGGAAAGCAGTAGAAGACGGCCCAAGTCTTGGGCCCCTGTACCTGCGTGGGAGGCCTGGAAGAAGCTTCTAGCTCCTGGCTTTGGATCAGCCCAGCTCCAGCCATTGTGACCATTTGGGGAATGAACCAACAGATAGAAGACTTCTTCCTTCCTCCCTCCCTCCCTCCCTCCCTCCCTCCCTCTCTCTCTCTCTCTCTCTCTCTCTCTGCCTCTACTTCTCTGTGACTCTGCCTTTCCAATAAGTAAATAAATAGATATATAAAAAAAAATTCCACCCTTTCCTAGTCAGGACTATCCTCATGTCTACAGGTATGTCAGTGTCTTTAGACTTCTGGAGCTGGTCAATTTAAACTGCTAACTACTGTATCTAGGTCATAGGATTATTCAGGTATGAGTGTAAGGAGAGTGAGAAAGTGCTATGTTGGCTGCATGGATGAAGCAGTTTTCACCAGGAAGTAGCCAACCTGATGTTACTACGTGGGAACAGATGAACTGTAGTGCTGGCATACAAGTGTTGACCACATTTAATAGTTCAGTTATACATTCTGAAAATTGGGAATAGCTTTTATCTTCTGAGGTTAGGTTTGAATCTTCACCCATCAAAGTTATATAAAGAATTAGAATTTTGTTCAACATTCCCTGGAAAAGAATGTTAAAAAAAAAAATCCATGAAATACTCTAGTGTGTTGTAAACCTATGAGCTATTTCTAGAATTAAGAGGGACATGAAGTTCAGTTGTCTCCATTCTCTGTAAGCTGTTTTTAAGATTCATAAAAACAAGCCCTTTAACTTGGGCTGTCACCAATATACAATGTTTTAAAATATTATTTGTACACGGAACAGGGTTGTAAAATCCTGAAACATACTATGTTAAGTTAAAAAAGAAATGTCATAGGATTGGGTAAAAAAAAGACTTGCTATATTATGCAAAAATAACAACACTAGTGATCACAGATCTCAGGGTTGTGTATGCACAAAAATGAAACCCAGTAAAGTGAAGCAAGTGTAATGTTCCGGAACACATCAAAAGTGATGCAGCATGGTGACCTAAAAAGGCAGACAGACATCAGAATAGACTGCATCCACCAGATACAAAATGCAGGGCCTAGTCTATCATATTAACAGACAGTCGTCTCTGTTCTGTTTCTGAGGTGGGGGCCACAGATATCTAATTTTTACTTTAGTTTTCACATGTGTAGAATGAGGTATATGCAATCAGAGAGAAAAGAGGGTAAAAAGTGAAGAAGTGAGAGGGCAGGAGAATGGAGGGCAGGGAAAAGCGAGGTGGCACAATGCAGTGGCTGAGCAGTGAGATGCTGAGCCGTGCTATCACAGCCCAGGTGAGAGATGGTGGCAATCGTGGACATGAGAAGCAGACCAGCGACTACCTGAAAGAACAGCCATGTAGTCCTGCCCAGAGTGTCCCCTTCCCTGGATCTCTGCTTCCTTCCTCCAAAGCCTTTCTTCGGCTTCCAACTGGGACACCATATCTGATCTGAAGGGAAGACGCCCTACGAAAAGATTACATATACATTCAAGGTGAACACACAACTAAAACACATCTTTGTCCAAATCCTCAGAACCTATATAATCCTCAGAACCTCTAAACTCATATTTTAAGAACTTTTTTGAACATAAACTAGTCAGATTAGGCCATGGCCTAGCTAATAGACAGACAGACAGATCAAATTAGCTGTAGCCACAGATCGATCAGACAGATGAGATTCAGGCAACATCTGTTTTCATCACACGTCCAACCCTGTCTCATACCACTCACTGAAGATGGCCAGTTTTTGCTGTAATGTCAGCAGTCTTTCATAACAAATTCTGATATTTTCTATCCTTATCTAAATTGAAATTGTTCAATTTCATGGAAATAATTGTCAATATAATGCACAAGGTTGATTTCACAACCCATCACGGGTCACAATTATAATATGAACAAAATACTTATAAGAAAAAGTAGAGGGCCGGCACCGCAGCTCACTAGGCTAATCCTCCGCCTTGCGGCACCGGCACACCAGGTTCTAGTTCCGGTCGGGGCGCCGGATTCTGACCCGGTTGCCCCTCTTCCAGGCCAGCTCTCTGCTGTGGCCCGGGAGTGCAGTGGAGGATGGCCCAAGTGCTTGGGCCCTGTACCCCATGGGAGACCGGAGAAGCACCTGGCTCCTGCCATCGGATCAGCACGGTGCGCCAGCCGCAGCGCTGCGGCCGCGGCAGCCATTGGAGGGTGAACCAACGGAAAAAGGAAGACCTTTCTCTCTGTCTCTCTCTTTCACTGTCCACTCTGCCCGTCAAAAAAAAAAAAAAAAGTACAGAAGTTAAGTTGCCCATTGATAGTCTATTTAAACAGGGTCTCTCAACTGTGGTCCTACAGGGTGAATCTCTGCTATGGGAGCTGTCCTGTGCATGGCAGGAGGTTTAATGTCCCTGGCCGTTACCAGCTACATTGCAATGGCACTCCTCCCCAAGTTACGACAATCAAGTACCAAATGTCCTTTAGGAACAAAATCACCCTTGGTTGAAAACAAGTGATTTAAAAGGATAGCATTTTGCCTGAGCAGAAAGATCAGAAAAAACAACGCTTGTTTTCCCAGGGACTAGAAAACATTTTGTCAAGAGCAAGAGGCCATTCCCAAAGGTCCAAAGCCTCGAACACCTGAGGACACAGAGATGACTCCCAAGGGAGGTGATGTTCAGTGTCGGGGGCCATCCTCACCCACTGCGACCAGGTTCTTGAAGTTCTCCACCATCACATCTCGGTACAGCTTCCTCTGGGTGAGGTCCAGCAGCCCCAGCTCCTCCCTGGTGAAGACCACAGCCACATCCTTGAACGTCACAGCCTCCTACAACATAAAACACACCACCAGCCTCCAGAGGAAGGGCAGTACCAAGAAGGATAACGAGGATGAAAAAAACTTAGATTCCAGGCATCCTTCTGTAACAGGTAGGTGGCTCAAGGCACCCACCATACCCACCTACTGTCACGTTCACAGCCAGTTAGGGCACCAGTCCTCGAGTCAGGCTGTTTGAGTTCAAATGTCAAAGTCCTGCCCTTTATTAAATAGAGGGCCTAGCACACACTCCTTAAGCGCTCGCTGTCTCACCGGCTTCCTCTGTGACAGCATCTGAATCGTAAGGTGGCTGCCAGGATGAGATGAGTGAACAGGTATACTCAGAATGGTGTCTGGCACATCACGAGGCCTTAATCAATGTGAGCGATTCCTATCAAGATGACGATCGCTTTCATCCTATTTCACGACTGGTAGAACAGTATTCTTTGGGGAGGGGGAGCCATTGTAACCCATAAGCTGTACTTTGGAAATTTATATTCATTAAATAAAAGTTTTTAAAAAAAAAGAACAGTATTCTTGGAATGACTTACCTTTACCCAACCCAAGTAATACATAATTAATCACAAATGTTTATCCACAGTCAATATTGCAAAGATTCTTTTACAGAAGTCTCAGCCAAAAAGCAGCAGGTACCAAGTCATAGAATATTCACTTTAAAAATTCTTGAATAATGGTAGGCCTTCCTCTTAGAAGGTCTAGCCAAATAATATTTCACAAAGGAGAGCCAGTTTTTAGTCTCTAGACCCTCACTAATCAGAACTTAATTCCCTCTTGAGAAAAATCTTTTGGGGCCAGCATTGCGGCACAGCAGATTAAACTGCTGCCTAATATGCCAGCATCCCATATGGACACCAGTTAGTGTCCCGGCTGCTCCACCTCTGATCCAGCTCCCTGCTATGGCCTGGGAGAGCAGCAGAGGACGGCCTGAGTGCTTGGGCCCCTGCACCCAAGTGGGAGACCCAAGATGAAGCTTCTGGCTTTAGTCTGGCCCAGACCTGGCTTCTGAGGCCATTTGGGGAACAAACCAGCAGATAAAGATCTCTCTTTCTCTCTCTCTCTCTCTCTCCCTCTCTCTCTCTGTAACTCTTTCAAATAAATAAATCTTAAAAAAAAAAAGTCTTTTTGGAGCTGGTGCTGTGGCATAGTGGGTACAGCCGCCACCTGCAGTGCTGCATCCCATATGGGCGCTGTTTCAAGTCCCGGCTGCTCCATTTCCAATCCAGCTCTCTGCTATGGCCTGGGAGAGCAGCAGAAGATGGCCCAAGTGCTTGGGCCCCTGCACCCATGTGGGAGACCCAGAAGAAGCTTCTGGTTCCTGGCTTTGGATCGGCCTAGCTCTGGCCATTATAGCCATTTGCGCAGTAAACCAGCAAATGGAAGACTTCTCTCTATCTGCCTCTGCCTCTCTGTAACTCTGCCTTTCAAATAAATAAATAAAAATCTTTTGGCAATCTAAATTAAATTAATAAATAGAAGCCTCAACATTTGCACATATCTAATTATTAGTTATGATCTTAAAAATAAATTTACTTTCATTTTTATGATACTCCTATTCCAATCGGACTTTCTGCATCTACTAATCTGAGTAGAAATTCAAGCTGTTTGATCTCTGCCTCAAGTTTAAGCATATCCGCCCAGTCAGCTATTGCCTTATACCAAGATACTTCCTATTTTTTGCTCTAGGGGCATTTAAAACACTTACAGCAGAGCTGTGCTTGAGCATCGAGGAACCACAGCTAGTAAAGAAGAGACAGGCCCGGAGATGGGGACAGCAGAAGCACTGGGGTTATCACTCCAAAAGGTCAGGTCAGACACATCCATGGTACGCACGCGGACCCTGAATGGACACTCCCCACGCCCTAGCTACCTCTTCCATTCCTGAAACGGAATGTCCGAAATCCCTAACCCAACAGAAGCTTCAGAGACCAGAGCTGGCTACCTGTGAGGTGTTAACTGTATGATGTATCCACTTCCATTCCTTCCTGTGTGGAGATAAATCACCTCCTACATCCTCACACAGCACTCTGAGGAATAACGCAATGACAGATGGGTTGGCGAGGTGTTTATGCACTAACTGGACCTTCAACTATATACATAGAGTTATTTTGTTAAAAAAATCAATACAGGAAAGAAACAGGTGGCTAAAACAAATATACATGCCCGTTCACACAGAGGAAGAAAAAACACACAGCTCTCCCCCGTCTGATAAATCACAACGCTTGAATGCCTGCCCGAGGGTCCCTGCACCGTTTCTTAAAACAGTAAAATCTGAAAGTCCGAGTAAGGAGTCAGTTTTTTTTTAAAAGGATATTGCGATTCAATAGGACATGATATAACCAGTTAAAATGCAGGTGATAGAGTTAAACAAGGGAAACATAACTCCAAGTTTCCCCTATCCTTTATTGCACATGAGCAGTTGCAGATGTACAGGGAAGAGGCCACGGGAAAGGGAAGTGGCAGCCATCGTCTTCACCGCTCCACAGACCAGTACAGATCGTACAGCCCAGGACACGCATGTACAGCTGGCCCACGACACGCACCGAAAGACCTGTTGTTTGCGACAAGCATCATGAAAGATGAGAAAAAAGGTGAACCTAATTTTTTAAAGACAAAACCACAGCTGCAGACACAGAGAGATCTCCCCTGAAATCTGGTCATCTTCTCCCGTTCCTCCTGGGGAATTTCGGCCTCCCGGGAGGGCATAACTGGGGAAGGACAAAAATCCACAGGACACACACGTCAGAGCTGCCACTAGCCATGTGGGTCTTTCCAGAAATTACACAAGGTGCTCCTGCTTCCAGAGGCAGCCACACGATGCCTGACAGCGGAGCGTGGACGGGATCCGGCTCCTACCTGTGCCAGCTCAGTGCTGTCAGGCAGTGAACAGCCTGCACGGCCATGCGAGTCCTCCTGACACGCAGGTGTCCAGGCTTCAGAACGGGAAGAAAGGAGAGGCAGAGTCACAGTGCGTGGACGAGGGGCCGGCACTGCGCCATAGTGGCTAAGTCACCACCTGTGACAACAGCATCCCATATGGGCACTGGTTCATGACCCAGCCCATCCAGCTCCCTGGGCCCTTGCACCCACATGGGAGATCTGATGGAGCTCCAGGCTCCTGGCTTCGGCCTGGCCCAGCTCCAGCCATTGAGACCATTTGGGGAATGAAGCAGTGGGTAAGATATCTCCCTCTGTAACTCTTTCAAATAAATTAGTCTTTAAAAAAGACATATATGGAGGGGGCCGGCACTGTGGCGTAGCGGCTAAGGCTGCCACCTGCAGTGCTGGCATCCCATATGGGCACCGGTTCCAGTCTTGGCTGCTCCACTTCCGATCCAGCTCTCTGCAATGGCCTTGGAAGGCAGTGGAAGATGGCCCAAGTCTTTGGACCCCTGAACCTGCATGGGGGACCCAGAGGAAGCTCCTGATTCCTGCTGTTGTGGCCAACTGGGGAGTGAACCCGCAGATGGAAGACCTCTCTTTCTCTGCCTCTCCTTCTCTCTGTAACTCTTTCAAATAAAATAAATCTTATATATATATATATGTGTGTGTGTGTGCATGCATGTGTGTATACACATATACACACACACACATGAACTGAAAAAAAGGAGGTACTGTAATGAAGTGCCTGGGTTCAATTTCTGAAAGTGACAGCATTTATATAACCTCAGAAATATCAAAAACCCCAGTGCCTCAATTCTATCAGCTATATGCTAAGAGAAGGCCAGGGCCATTGCTGGCCCAACTCCTTGGGCGCCTGCACCAGCGTGGGAGACCTGGAAGAAGCTCCAGGCTCCAGATCGGCATAGCTCCGACTGTTGCAGCCAATTGGGGAATGAACCAGTGGACAGAAGACACCTCTGTCTCTCTCTCTGCCTCAATCCAGATCCCTGCTAATGTACCTAGAAGGCAGCGAAGGATGCCCCAAGCAGGCACGTGGGCCCTGCGCCCACATGGAGGCCCAGAACACGCTCGGGGCTCCGGATCAGCGCAGCTCTGACTGCTCCCAAACGGGGAGTGACCCAGTGGATGGAAGACCTCTGTGGCCCTTCCTCTCTCTCTCGCTAACTCTGCTTCTCAAATAAATAAATCATTAGAGAGAGAGAGAACCGCTAAGGCTTTCCTACATCCGATGAAAGGCATGAGTCACACACAGAACATCCTCCACATAATAAACTTCAGAACAACAAGTACAATCAACGTGAAGGGGCTTCAAGAGTGCCCACGGGAAAGGCGCATTCTCTCCTCGACTGACAAGTTACAGTGACACCCGGGGATGCAACAGAGGACGTGAACACACCCAGGACTGAACAAGAACCACCGCGCACTCCCAGAAAGAAATACAGTTGACACCGCACTGACACAGTGTAACGTGGAGACCCAAACAATGGAGTATTGCAGAATGGAAGGAAGGGCAGCGGTCAAGTCAAGCTTTCTGTCCTCACCGACAAGATTTTTCACATGACACGAGTTGTCTTTCAAAGCTGAAGATAAACACGTCTGCAGGTACCCTGAGAACGGGCTGCGAGGAAACACTGCACAACCCTGGGGAACAGAATAACCCTTGTTTAAAAAAAAAAAAAAAGTCCAAGATTTGTTTTTAATTAGTTATTTAAAAAAACAGACCTAGAGAGGGGGAGGGAGAGACGGAGAGACAGAGAGAGGTCTTCCCTCCGCTGGGTCACTGCCCAGATGCCGCAACGGCCAGAGCTGCGCCGATCCGACGCCCGGAGCCAGGCGCCTCCGCTGGGTCTCCCACGCGGGTGCAGGGCCCAAGGACCTGGACCATCTGCTGCCGCTTTCCCAGGCCACAGCAGAGAGCTGGATGGGAAGTGGCGCAGCCGGGACTCGAACCGGCGGCCCTATGGGATGCCGGCACCGACTCTACCCGCTGCGCCCCGGCGCGCGCCCGATGTTCAACTACTGGGCGACCCGGCAAGGCCGCCCACGCTCTTCCTGCCTCACGTTTCTCATCCTGCAGACCAGGCACGCGGCGAGCCCCGCCTCCTCCACCCGGCCGAGGGAGGCCGCGTCCCCCGGGAGCGCTGGGCCGCCCCTGGCAGCACCCGCGCGCGAGGGGACCCGCGGGGCGGCAGCGCGCGGGCAGAGGGCCGGCCCGGCCCGGCGTCCCGCAGCGGAGTCGCCTCCCGCTCCAGCCGCACCGCAGCGTCACGGCCGCCGCGGCTCAACGCGCGCGACGCGGCCGGGGAGCGGGGCAGGGAGGGACATCCTCCACACGGCCGCCGCCGCCCACGGCCCCGCACGCTCAGGATGGACAGGCCCCGCCGCGTCGCGCGGCAGCGAGGCCGACTCACCGCCCGCACCGGAAGCGCGCTGGGGCCTTCCTGCGCCGGGCGGAAGTAGCTGCGGCGACCCGGACTCCATGTCCCAGAAGGCCGCAGGGCAGGGGCGGCACCCACGCCGCGGCCTGCGCTCCGAGCGGCCGCCCACTGTTTCCGGACAGAGTCATGGAATGCAGTTCCCAAAACCCCTAAGAGGAGGAAGAGCCAGGTCCCGCCCCTGTAGAGGGAGAAAAAAGGAAGAGAAAAATCTCCCAAGTCTCGGAGCGCGTGGACTACAACTCCCAGAATCCTTTTCGTGACTTCCTGTCATTGGCCGGAAGTCGCCTTCGGACTCTCACGGAGATTAGCTTCTATGTCCAAGGAACAAACAAAAAGTAACCGTAAATGCGTGAGAATCTTAAAACGTGGAGTGTCAGGAGCAGTGACCCTCTATTACCAGTACACGCACCACTACAGTGACCCTCCATTACCAGTACACGCACCAGTACAGTGACCCTCCATGACCAGTACACACACCACTACAGTGACCCTCCATGACCAGTACACGCACCACCACAGTGACCCTCCATTACCAGTACACGCACCACTACAGTGACCCTCCATTACCAGTACACGCACCACCACTGTGACCCTCCATGACCAGTACACGCACCACCACAGTGACCCTCCATGACCAGGACACGCACCACCACAGTGACCCTCCATGACCAGTACACCCACCACCACAGTGACCCTCCATTACCAGTACACACACCACTACAGTGACCCTCCATGACCAGTACACCCACCACCACAGTGACCCTCCATTACCAGTACACGCACCACTACAGTGACCCTCCATTACCAGTACACGCACCACCACTGTGACCCTCCATGACCAGTACACGCACCACCACTGTGACCCTCCATGACCAGTACACGCACCACCACTGTGACCCTCCATTACCAGTACACGCACCACCGCAGTGACCCTCCATGACCGGTACACGCACCACCACAGTGACCCTCCATGACCGGGACACGCACCACCACAGTGACCCTCCATGACCGGGACACGCACCACCACAGTGACCCTCCATGACCGGGACACGCACCACCACAGTGACCCTCCATGACCGGTACACGCACCACCACAGTGACCCTCCATGACCGGTACACGCACCACCACAGTGACCCTCCATGACCGGGACACGCACCACCACAGTGACCCTCCATGACCGGGACACGCACCACCACAGTGACCCTCCATGACCGGTACACGCACCACCACAGTGACCCTCCATGACCGGTACACGCACCACCACAGTGACCCTCCATGACCGGACACGCACCACCACAGTGACCCTCCATGACCAGTACACGCACCACCACAGTGACCCTCCATGACCAGTACACCCACCACCACAGTGACCCTCCATTACCAGTACACGCACCACTACAGTGACCCTCCATTACCAGTACACGCACCACCACTGTGACCCTCCATGACCAGTACACGCACCACCACAGTGACCCTCCATGACCAGGACACGCACCACCACAGTGACCCTCCATGACCAGTACACCCACCACCACAGTGACCCTCCATTACCAGTACACACACCACTACAGTGACCCTCCATGACCAGTACACCCACCACCACAGTGACCCTCCATTACCAGTACACGCACCACTACAGTGACCCTCCATTACCAGTACACGCACCACCACTGTGACCCTCCATGACCAGTACACGCACCACCACTGTGACCCTCCATGACCAGTACACGCACCACCACTGTGACCCTCCATTACCAGTACACGCACCACCGCAGTGACCCTCCATGACCGGTACACGCACCACCACAGTGACCCTCCATGACCGGGACACGCACCACCACAGTGACCCTCCATGACCGGGACACGCACCACCACAGTGACCCTCCATGACCGGGACACGCACCACCACAGTGACCCTCCATGACCGGTACACGCACCACCACAGTGACCCTCCATGACCGGTACACGCACCACCACAGTGACCCTCCATGACCGGGACACGCACCACCACAGTGACCCTCCATGACCGGGACACGCACCACCACAGTGACCCTCCATGACCGGTACACGCACCACCACAGTGACCCTCCATGACCGGTACACGCACCACCACAGTGACCCTCCATGACCGGACACGCACCACCACAGTGACCCTCCATGACCAGTACACGCACCACCACAGTGACCCTCCATGACCGGGACACGCACCACCACAGTGACCCTCCATGACCGGTACACGCACCACCACAGTGACCCTCCATGACCGGGACACGCACCACCACAGTGACCCTCCATGACCGGGACACGCACCACCACAGTGACCCTCCATGACCGGGACACGCACCACCACAGTGACCCTTCATGACCGGGACACGCACCACCACAGTGACCCTTCATGACCAGTACACGCACCACCACAGTGACCCTTCATTACCGGGACACGCACCACCACAGTGACCCTCCATGACCGGTACACGCACCACTATAGTGACCCTCCATGACCAGTACACGCACCACCGCAGTGACCCTCCATGACCAGTACACGCACCACCACAGTGACCCTCCATGACCAGTACACGCACCACCACTGTGACCCTCCATGACCAGTACACGCACCACCACAGTGACCCTCCATGACCAGTACACGCACCACCACTGTGACCCTCCATGACCGGTACACGCACCACCACAGTGACCCTCCATGACCGGGACACGCACCACCACAGTGACCCTCCATGACCGGTACACGCACCACCACAGTGACCCTCCATGACCGGTACACGCACCACCACAGTGACCCTCCATGACCGGTACACGCACCACCACAGTGACCCTCCATGACCGGTACACGCACCACCACAGTGACCCTCCATGACCGGTACACGCACCACCACAGTGACCCTCCATGACCGGTACACGCACCACCACAGTGACCCTCCATGACCGGTACACGCACCACTACAGTGACCCTCCATGACCGGTACACGCACCACCACAGTGACCCTCCATGACCAGTACACGCACCACCACTGTGACCCTCCATGACCAGTACACGCACCACCACAGTGACCCTCCATGACCGGTACACGCACCACCACAGTGACCCTCCATTACCAGTACACGCACCACCACAGTGACCCTCCATGACCGGTACACGCACCACCACAGTGACCCTTCATTACCAGTACACGCACCACCACAGTGACCCTCCATGACCAGTACACGCACCACCACAGTGACCCTCCATGACCAGGACACGCACCACTACAGTGACTCTCCATTACCAGTACACGCACCACCACAGTGACCCTCCATTACCAGTACACACACCACTACAGTGACCCTCCATGACCGGGACACGCACCACCACAGTGACCCTCCATGACCAGTACACACACCACTACCGAGCATGTAGTGACAGCGCTCGGTTTGGTTTTCACGCGAACAGGATCAGCTGCTAGGGAGACACATTTCAGATGCACAGGGATGGAAGTCTTGCCGGTCACGACGTCCAGTGAAGTGAACCGAGCACAGAAGTGCAAGTGTCACGTGGCCTGACTCATGTGGAGCCTGAGAAATAGACAATTCCACGCAGATGAAGTGTCTGAAGGAGTCGAAATTGTAGAACGTAGCAAGGTGCTTCCCAAGGCAGGGGAGGGGGGATAGCATCTGATGGGCATAGATTTCCAGTGTTGTGAAGTGAAAAAAATCCCAGAGATTTTACACAACATGACCGCATTTAACACTACTGAACTGTATACTTTAAAACATTTAATGTGGGGCTGGCACTGTGCTTAGCAGGTAAAGTCACTGCCTGCAACGCTGGCATCCCATATAGGCGCAGGTTCAAGTCCCAGCTGCTCCACTTCTGATCCTGCTCCCTGCTAATACACCTGGCAAAACAGTGGAAGATGGCCCAAGTGCTTGGGCCCCTGCACCCACATGGGAAACCCATAGGAAGCTCCTGCCTCCTGGTTTCGGGTCAGCCCAGCCCCGGCTGTTGCAGCCATTTGGGGAGGGAACAAGCAGATGGAAGATCTGTCTCTCCCTGTCTCTGTAATTCTACCTTTCAAATAAATTAATCCTTAAAAAATGTTTAATGTGATAAATGCTGTTTTTTTACAATAAAAATTTTTGAAGACACACACACTCTGCCAAGGAGGCCTCCGAGGTTTGTGTCGCTGTCCCAGCTCTTGGAAGGACAGAGGCAGCTTCCGAATGGCCTGGGAGTCTGGTGAAGGTGGCCTGCTCCCGAATCTCCGCACCCAGCCTCTCTCATGCACAGGTCCAACCAAGATGCTCACCGTAATGACTTCTTCCTGCTTGGAATGTATTGGGCCAGGGTACCCTCCTGTGGGATGAAGTGGCAATGAATGTTCATTAATCATAGACTAAGCAGGAGTCAGGGAGGTGGTTCTGTACAGATGCAGACCCCCCAGTCTCCATGGTCAGATACTCAATCCTGCCATCTTAACACAAAAGCACCCACAGGCAATGCTGCAAGCAGCGGTCACGGCTACATTGCAATAAAACTGTTTGTAAAACAACTGGGAGCCCGATTCCATCCATGGGCCATCATCAATCCCTGGGTAAGCCGTGGAAATACGGAAAAGCTGACGCTGCCCTGGGGGATGGTGTAGAATAAGGACAGAGAAAAACGTGCTGCGCATCAGGGGCTGGCAGGAGTGATTTGCTCCAACAACAGAACCACGTGTGGAAGCGCAAGTACGCAGGGGGCTGCTAGTCAGTGTAAGATGCTCCCGTGTCATTCTCTAAGACTCACTTATGGTCGGCACAGGGCGAATCACGAGCCCCGTGACCTCAGGGTGGGGAGAGCGACCTTACTCTCTGCAGTCCCTCCGTGAGTGCCATCTGGTTTGGGTTTACTATTTTGGCACAAATGAAGCAGTTGCTGCTCACCGGTCCTTTCTGAACAAAGCAGCCCTCGTTCCACGGGTTAATAAATCAGTAGGAGCACGCGGAGAATTGCCGAATATTTCTATTGCCAATACCGTGCTGCAGAACGTGGGAAATAACCATGGGGTGGGTTCGGGGATGCATTCAGACCACTAGATACCTCCTGAGCAGAAGCACGCACCAGTCGTCCTCTGTAAGCACTCCCGCTGACCACAGTGAAAGCTGAGATTCCAGGAGCTAACGCCAATTCCGTTCCAGAGTCCAGAAACCGCTGCAGGTGTTTACGGTTACCAAACGCACATCCACCAGAAAATTTGGCTGGAACTCACTTTGGGGAAGTCTCAGATGGTTTCCGACAGCGTAAATCAGTTTGGCCAGCATGTCAGGGTGCTGCCTCCAGGGGACCCACCCGCCCTGTGTTCAAGGCACTCTGAGCATGGGGACTGGTATTATGGAATCAGCTGAGGGCTTTTCTACTTAAGTCAAACAGGCATTCACCATGCTCCTCCTCCACTGCCATCTCAGGACACCCAGGAGCACCCATATAAACCCCTCCTAGGGACCCCTTTGGCTTTCCCACTCATTATGAGAAACACACTCAGCTTGTCCCCAGCACTGACGAGCCCCCAGCTGACCCCTGATGCTCCAGGATACCAAAATCCCATCACCCTCACTAAATGTGATGCTATAATTTCCCTCTTTAATTCCTGGTCTGCAGAAAAGTCACTACACAGCCAAGACACCAATGCAGCCCTCACCAATCAATTTCTCACATCCTTGGCCAAAAAAAAAAGTACCATCTGAAGCCTCCAAGACACACAGGGTGCTGGGCGAGCAGGTCTTACATGATAAATCATTCCCGAATCCCAGAGTTCCTATTGCTTTGTGTATCTCCTAAAGCAGTTTTTGGTTGGGAGCAATTTTGCCCCTCCCCCCAGGGGACATCTGGCAATGTCTGGAGACTTCTTTGCCTGTTGTTAATTGGTAGACTAATGTTCTTACAGGTAAGGGGGAGTGGGGGAGGGTCATTAGGTACAAACTATGACCATTAAGGGATAATAGACTAGCAAAATGGAAATTTTTACTATTTACATCTAGGAAACCTGAGAAATATATATGGTCACAGAGCTCAAGTGGAAGTAACATCATGATGAGTTAGGCTGCATTTATTGCTGTGGGTACAATGGACAGTGATTCTAGACTCACTGTTGGCTCGCACACTTTGGAATGCCTTCAACAACTCATTGATTCACTGAAATACGGACGCAAAGTTGTTGCCTACCTTGGAGTTAAAAACCCAAAGTTTTGGCGCAGTGGATTAACCCATTGCCTGCAGCACCAGCATCCCATAGGGGCACCAGCTGCTCCACTTCTGATCCAGCTCCCTGCTAACGCGCCTGGGAAAGCAGCGGAGGACCTCCCAACTGCTTGAGCCCCTGCACCCATGAGGAAGACCCGGAAGATGCTCCTGGCTTCAGCGTGGGCCCGGGCCCAGCTCCAGCTGGGAGTGAACCAGCGGAGGTTCTCTTTCTGTAACTCTGCCTTTCAAACAAATACATCTTAAAAGAAAACAAAACAAATTTTCTAAGTATATTGCAGAATGGCTCACGAACCTTGGCCCCATGGCATGTCTGTACCGCTCTCTCCCTGAGGACGTCCTGTCCACCGTGGGCTGTTTAGCAGCACACCTGACCCCGAGCCATTATTGAGCTCAGCTGTCTTCATGCTGGTCCCGCTCCAGCCACACCTTTCCCTCAGGGAATCTTTATGAAATATGAAAGCTTGTTTTCCACCGTCCTCAGGATTTGTCTTGCCCTGTTACTAGGTGAACATCTTTTCCATCATTCCCTTACCCCACATCTGAAGACGCTCTCAGCCGTTCATTGTGTAGGCCTCGCTGCATTCCTGCACCAAGTACTTGAGAAAACAAGCCAGTCCCCCAGGATACCCGCTTACCCGGTGAGCAAGTCTGGCAAGAACTAGTAGGCATTAATTCTTACCACTGGAGTTGCATGAAAATCTTCTAGGCCACATGGCTTTATCCCAAAGAAGCTTCAGATACACTGATTACAAACAGAGTCACATTTATCAAAGGGTCTGTATCTTTAAACAGGCACACTTTTTAAAATAATTGATTTCCAGAGTTCTGTTTCTTAAAATTTGGCCTTACATGCCACATGACGTGATTCCTTAACTGTAAGAGACTAATGTGCTCTTGATACATTTTTAATTTATCTTTAGTATTTTCGCTATTAAAGCCACTGTATTCTACTGTAAAACTGATGCTCACTGAAGGTTTTTTTTTTTTTTTTGACAGGCAGAGTGGACAGTGAGAGAGAGAGACAGACAGAAAGGTCTTCCTTTGCCGTTGGTTCACCCTCCAATGGCTGGCATGGCCGGCGCACCGCGCTCATCCGATGGCAGGAGCCAGGTGCTTCTCCTGGTCTCCCATGGGGTGCAGGGCCCAAGCACTTGGGCCATCCTCCACTGCACTCCCTGGCCACAGCAGAGAGCTGGCCTGGAAGAGGGGCAACCGGGACAGAATCCGGCGCCCCGACCAGGACTAGAACCCGGTGTGCCAGGGCCGCAGGTGGAGGATTAGCCTGTTGAGCCGCGGTGCCGGCCCAGAGTTCCATTTGTTAAATTTTGGCCTTACATGCCACATGACATGATTCCTTAACTGTAAGAGACTAATGTGCTCTTGATACATTTTTTATTTATCTTTAGTATTTTCGCTGTTAAAACCACTGTATTCTACTGTAAAATGATGCTCACAGCAGTTTTTCAAATGCAGGTGAGATGTGGACACACGCTCCGATGCTCCTTGCCGGGTTGTCACACATGGTCACAGGCACTATTCACGCTCACAGATGCAGATGACTTTAACAAGTTACTTTCCTAACTATAAAGGTACTTCAAAAACGTCATGGAAAATGGAACAGAGTTCCTAAAAAAGTTTATTTGGGTGCAAAAAATTTTTGAAATCCATGCACATAAGGGGTCTTTGCAAAGCTCATAGAAAATGTATATAATCCAAAAACTGGATTTCAATTTTTTGAATCAAAATAAACTTTACTTTGAATCCCATCTCCCCATGAACATGTTAAAGTACCCTCATAAAAGAAACCATCACATTCTTCTGTTCTGTCTGGACCATCTTTTTTTTTTTTTTTTTTTTTTTTTTAAGATGTATTTATTTATTTGAAAGAGTTACACAGAGAGAGAAGGAGGCAGAGAGAGAGAAAAAGAGAGGTCTTCCATCCACTGGTTCACTCCCCAGATGGCTGCAGTGACCGGAGTTGTGCCGATCTAAAGCCAGGAGCCAGGAGCTTCTTCCGGGTCTCCCAAGCGGGTGCTTTCCCAGGCCATAGCAGGGAACTGGATTGGAAGTGGATCGGCAGGGACTCGAACTGGCGCCCACATGGGATGCCGACACTGCAGGCATGCACAGTGCTGCACCACAGCACAGCCCCTTGACCATCGTTTTGATGGACGTTGTTGTAGGCGTATATAACTCACTTCACACTTCTACAAAACTCAGTGTGTGACCCACCTTTCCCATTTGAATATCCTAATCATAAATTCCTATTCTAGGGTTTCCCGAGCAGGAATGGGCATTTTGCATTCTGATACATACTGAACTCCTCCTGGAAATCTAGTTTCATTCTCACTCCCAGGAAAAGGTGTGAAAGCGAGTGATGCCGCAACAGCTGATGGTTGATGAAATCCACCACGTTCTAGTAACTTGCTCTTCTCTCTCTCGCTGGGAAGGAAGGCCACGCACCAGAGAACTTGACAGAAGCAATCTACTGCATATAACCTCTACCTAAGCTCTTGAAAGTCATACGAAAGCTGTGGACAATAAGCTGAAGAGTAAGAAAACAATGATCAACACTGACTAAAAAAATGTCCGTAGGGCTGCCATTGTGGTGCCAGTTGGAGTCCCGATTGTTCCGCTTCCAATCCAGCTCTCTGCCAGAGCGCCTGGAAAAGCAGAAGATGGTCCCCTGCCATCCATGTGGGAGGCCCAGATGGAGTTCCAGCCTCCTTCTTCCACCTGGCCCAGCCTCAGCTGTTGTGGCCATCTGGGGAGTGACCCAATGAATGGAAGCTCTGTCTTCCTCTCTCTCTGGCTCTTTCAAATAATTAATAATCTTCGAAAATAAAAGTTGTCACTAGTAATTCTGACACTTTACCTTGCCTTAACAGTGTTGGGAAAAATAATCAATTGTGTAGCACGTAAGATCCACGAAGTTCATTTTTCACTCCACACTGTCACAAAAGGTAACTGAATCTATACTGTATAAACCAACAAGTGCTAGAGAAAGTCCAAGGAGATAGGAACCAATCTGATAGGGGGCTGGAGGAGGCTAATTTACCGAGGCCTTACCAAATTAGCATTGCAGGTTGCAAATTGAGTGCCTGTCTACATTTCAATGCTGTCTCCCTGAATTCACTTTATTAAGGCTACGTTCAAGTTTCCTGTCCTGAATACAAGTGTTCAATACCAATTTTCACCTATCACACATTCTCCTCACTAACCTAACAACTACTGAGACCTAGTGAAGTACAGGGCGATGCTGCAGACTCATCAGTGAACAAGGCATCTGTCTCCATGCACTTCACATTCTAACAGACACTGATTTGGGCATCATGAAGCTGTGGTCAAACACTTGCTAGAGCCCCTCTCCTTCCCAAAGCTCCTCGTCCGAGTGACTCTGGATCAAGGCCAAGGTTCTGACAGAAGCTCACCCCACCCCAGTGACGAGGGCGCTCCTCTGTGTACCCTATGGGCCACTGGAATGTGAGGAGCTAGGGTTCAAATGCTGGCTTTAATGAAACAATTTTCATGTAAGATATGATGATTGGAAGAATTCACGTGACACTTGAGTCTCAAAAAAAAAAATCGCTTTATAGACCTTTTTTCCTCTGTGGTTTCTCTGTCCTTACCACCCCTGTTGCTGTCGTAAGACTTATCACGAACGTGGATTCTGAGACCTCCAGCTGAAGGTCTTCCCACACACGGCACAGCTGTATGGCTTCTCCCCCGTGTGCGCTCTCTGATGGGACTGCAGCTGTGACGACCGACTGAAGACTTTGCCGCACTCGCCGCACCTGGACGGCTTCTCCCCAGTGTGGACGCTCTGATGCAGCTGAAGGCTGGAGGCCTGACTGAAGTACTTGCCGCACCCCCCACACCTGTACGGCTTCTCTCCCGTGTGGACCCGCTGGTGCAGGGCCAGATTCAGGCTCCACTTGAAGCCCTTGCCGCACGCCTCGCATCTGTACGGCTTTTCTCCCGTGGGCACTTTCTGATGGGCTTGGAGGTGGGAACTCCGACCGAAGTCCTTCTCACAGGCGTCGCGTTTGAACGGTTTCTCGCCACTGTGGACCCTCTGATGGGCCAGAAGGTGCGAGGCCTGCCGGAACACCTTCCCGCACTCCTCACAGTGGTACGGTTTCTCCCCCGTGTGGATCCTGCAATGAATCTTCAGATCTGCCCTCCGACTGAAGCCCTTGCCACACTCATCACACTGGTAGGGCTTCTCCCCCGTGTGGCCGAGCCGGTGAGCCTGAAGGCGTGAGCTCTGACTGAAGCCCTGGCCGCACTCCTCACACCTGTGAGGTTCCTCTATGCTGTGGGCCTTCTGGTGGATTTTAAGATACGAACTCTGCCGGAAGGCTTTCCGGCATATCTCACATTTATAGGGTTTCTCTCCAGTGTGGACCACCAAGTGGACTCGGTAATGGATTTTCATCCTGAAGCCCTTCCCATACTCGTGGCACTTGTACGGCTTCTCTCCAGCGTGGACTCCTCGATGGGCCTGAAAACTTGAACTGTAAATGAAGCCCTTGCCGCACACTTTGCACACGTACGGCTTCTCTCCCGTGTGCACCGTGCAGTGGCTACTGAGCGCTGATCTCCGGCGGAAGTTCTTGCCACACAAGTCACACTGGAACGGCTTCTCCCCGGTGTGGATTCTCTGATGTTCCTGCAGGTGGCACGCGTGAACGAAGGCCCGCCTGCACTCCTCGCAAGTGTGAGGTTTCTCTCCCGTGTGCAGCTTGCGGTGCACGGTGAGCGTGGATCTGCGGCTGAAGCCGTTCCCACGCTCCGCGCATGTGAACGGTTTCTCCACGGTGTGGACTTTCTGGTGGGCTTGCAGACGCCGGCTCTGGCTGAACGCCCACCACACTCGGCACACTTACAGCGTCTCTGGCCCCCGTGCACCCTCTGATGAACACGGAGAGCTGAACCGTAACAGAAGCTTTTCCCACACTCGGCACACGTAGGAGACTTCTCTCCCAGCTGTGACTGTGCGTGCAGGCCAGAGCTGGAGCTCGTTACCCTGGAGAGATGTGTGTCCAGCGAGGGTCCAGCACAGTCCTGTCCCAACCTGGCAGGACGAATCACCTCGTTTGAGGAACCAAAGATGACGTAGCACGGGGTCTTGGAGTCTGGTTGAGTCGCCTGCAGCGTGCTCCCAGATCTGCTCTTCACGCGGCTCTGCTTCTGGGACCGTCTCCGTCTCACCGTGGGTCCGATCTGCTGCAGGGACAGAGAATTCAGAGGCTCGGCACAGAGTCTCCAGGACGTCACACTTAGGTAAAGCACCGACGCCTAACGGACCCGAGCAGGTTCAATCTGTCTTCTCCACTGGGCGTCACGGTCTCTGATCTGTGCCCACAGGTGCTAGACGTGACCCACCTGGCCACCTCCTCTAGGCTTTACGATGGATTTCCATTGCATCTGAAAGGCAGAGACAAACATCTTCCATCCGCCGGGTCACTCCCAGATGCCCGCAACAGCCAGGGTGAGCCAGGCTGAGGCCAGGAGGAGGATTCAGGGGTACCGTCTCCCCCATGGGTGGCAAGGGCAAGGGCCCAGCTCCCTGAGCCGACACCCGCGGCCTCCCAGCGTGTGCGTTAGCAAGAAGCTGGGACAGGAAGCGGAGCTGGGACTCAAACTCGGGCGCCCCCACGTGGGATGCAGGTGCTGTGCCAAACACCCACCCCGCTCCACTAAGCTTCAGCAAGACCTGTGTGACACCAAGTCTCCTTCATGAGAGCAAAGACTTCATTTTTAAAAAATTTTTTAAATGTTTTAACTTTTTTGACAGGCAGAGTGCACGGTGAGAGAGAGAGACAGAGAGAAAGATCTTCATTTCCGTTGGTTCACCCTCCAATGGCCACTGCGGCCGGCGCACTGCGCTGATCTGAAGCCAGGAGCCAGGTGCTTCTCCTGGTCTCCCATGGGGTGCAGGGACAAGCACTTGGGCCATCCTCCACTGCACTCCCAGGCCTCAGCAGAGAGCTGGACAGGAAGAGGAGCGAACGGGACAGAATCTGGAGCCCTAACTGGGACTAGAACCTGGGGTGCCGGCGCTGCAGTCGGAGGATTAGCCCAGTGAGCTGCGGTCCCAAAGTCTTCATTTTAAAACATACAATACGCGGGGCAGGCGCCATGGCACAGCAGGTTAAAGCCCCCGAGCTGCAGCGTCGGCTTCCCATTTGGGCACCATTTGAGTCACGGCTGCTCCACTTCCGATCCAGCTCCCTGCTAATGCGCCTGGGAGAGCAGCAGAGGATGGCCCCAGTACTAAGTGGCAAACCTGGATGGGCTTCTGGACTCCTGGCTTTGGCCCCGACAGCTCTGGCTGTTGCAGCTATTTGAGAGTGAACCAGTGGATGTGTGTGTGTGTGTGTGTGTGTATGTGTGTGCCTTACTCTCTGTCACTCTGCTTTTCAAATGAACAAGTAATCTATTCAGAGAGTACCTCTGGGGCAGGCCTTTGACCTAGCAGTTACGCTGCAGGTAGGGTGACTGTGTGGATGCCCGGTTCCAGCGCCAGCGAGGGCTCCAACTCGCCGGCAGCACCAGTGATAGCTAAGTAACCGGGTTCCTGCTACCAACACTGGGAAGTTCCATTGCAACGCCAGCTCCAGGCTTTGGCCCCAGCCCAGCCCCCGTGCTGTGAACATTCAGGAGTGAGCCGGTAGGTGTGAGTGTGCGCTTTCTTTCTCCCTCCCTCCTTCAGACATATAATTTTTCTCTCGCAAGTTTTTTTTTTTTTTTAAGATTTTATTTATTTGAGAAGTAGAGTTACAGAGAGAGGGATAGACAGAGATAAAGGTCTTCTGTCTGCCAGTTCACTCCCCAGATGGCCACAATGACCAGAATTGAGCCTATCCAAAGCCAGAAGCCAGTAGCTTCCTCCGGTCTCCCACGCAGGTGCAGGGGCCCAAGGACTTGAGCCATCTTCTACTGTCTTCCCAGGCCACAGCAGAGAGCTGGATCGGAAGTGGTGCAGCTGGGACTTGAACTGGCGCCCCTATGGGATGCCAGCACCGCAGGTGGAGGCTTAGCCTAGTACCCCACAGCACCAGCCCCCTGAAACGTTTTTGTGAACAGGCAGCTCTTGCTTTGCTTCAGTGGACACCGACAAGCAGCCTCTGCCGTGGTCATTTCATCAGAAAGCGACTTCAATGTCCAGGCGACTGGGACGGCAACGTGGGACCCCCAACAACGCACTAAAACATGCCTAGCAGGTGTGTAAGCAGAGGGGGCCTGGAGTTCCAGCTCTCACGGTGCCTTTATGAGGACAAAAGGAACGGAAAGTTGAACTAGCAACACACATCATTCCACAGTCTGACAGGAACTCAGACCTCCAGGGGGAAAAAATGCAGAGCTGGAATTTAATCTTTTCCCACGGAGACGGGGTCCCGGAGCAGGAGGGGGTCGCGGTATCGACTCCTAAAGCTGGCCCGAGGCAGCGACTCCCACGAGCAGGACTGGTCCCAGCCAGCGACCCGGGAGGCTCTGCTCAGCCTCAGCTCAGCCACGAGGCCTTCTTCATCGGCCGGTGAGTAACGGCGAGCGCGGTCCTCACCCAGTTCTCCCAGGGAACTCCCGGCCCCCGGAACCTTTCCACCACCTACGCGCCCTGCATTGGCCGTCTGGAGTGCGCACGTCTTTCCCACCACGGTGCAGCGGCGACAAGGGACAGCATTTTGCATCTTGGACATGACCCCGTCTTCCACCTTCCTACCATTGAGCACCGCCCACAGCAATACAACAGAGTTCAGGAACGGACAGATGGCTCCCAGGCCATACACCCGGCTTCCTGACGCCCCAACGCCCGCTCACGACAGCGGGATTTGAGGAGCAAGTTAGGGGAGACACATATGTAAATATAATTGACTCATTTGAAAGTCGGTTACAGAGAGAGAAAGAGAGAGGTCTCCCATCCGCCACGCGCTCTAGAGGACAACCATCAGGGAATAACCAGGAGTGACCGCTGAGAGGCCGGCAGATGACCGAGAGGAGGGTGCTCAGAGTGACCTGACAGAATGGGCGAGGCCCAGAGGAGAGAGGCGGCACCACGCGATGCCCTTGGCTGGCTTCTTAGGACAGACGACGGCCATCTGACAGGGCCAAGGGGGAGCTGTGTTCGCATAGAAAACTTACATTTTTTCTGGTATTAGTGTCAAATTGCAGAGAAAGACGTATGCATATTGCCTAATATCCCAAAGCAACTGTCACTACTGAGGACGCTGACATGGGAGTCAGGCTCTCGAAGCTCACGACCTAGTGTGATAACGCTGAGGCCGTCAGGTGAGGGAGCATGCTTTATTGTTAAGACGTTTTTCCTTTGTGTGTTTTTTTGGTTAAAATATCTTTATTAGAGTTAGTCATTTGAAAACTGGCATGTTGAACCAAATTAAAAATAATATAAAGTAAGAAAAATCTATCTAAAATATTTCCCCTGGAAAATAACTTTTTTTCTCGCCATAAACATGCATCTCACTGTTGCGGGTGTGTGGATCCCGGCTACATTTCCTCCAGGAGCTAGTCTCAGGCCACAGCCCCACACGGCTAAAAACTGCAGCCCGGCCCATCCAGTTCAGCACACCTACTTCCCCAGGCACCTGAGCGGCCCCACCAGGCTCCTTTTCCTTTCCTAAGCGCCTGTCTATCCCACACCCTCACCCTCGGCCTACACCTTTCCTTTTTAAAAGTGAGGTCTCAGGGCCAGTGTTGCGGCACGGCCGGTTGGAGGCGCCAGGGGCAGCGCCAGCGTCCCACATCGAAGTGCTGCCTCAAGTCTCAGCCTGGGCAGTTCCGATCCAGCCAGTGGCTCCAGCACTTGGGCCCCTGCTACTGGTGTGGAGATCAGGGTGGAGTCACTGGTTCCTGGCTCTGGCCATTTAGAGTGAACGAACAAATGGAAGATCTCTCTCTCTCTCTCTGCCTTTCAAATAAACTAATCTTTTAAAAATTAAATCTCAGGACCAGTGTTATGGTATAGTGGATTAAGTCACTGCCTGCAACACTGGCATCCTATATGGACGCCAGTTCCAGTCCTGGCTGCTCCACTTCTGGTCCAGCTCCCTGCTAACGTGCCTAGGGAAGCAGCGGGAGATGGTCCAAGTCTTTGGGTCCCTGTCATCCACGTGGGAGACTTGGAAGAAGCTCCTGGCTTCAAACCAGCCCAGTCCCAGCCATTGTGGCCATTTGGGGAGTGAACCAGCAGGTGGAAGACCTCTCTGTCTCTCCCTCCCTCTCTCTCTCTAAACTCTGCCTTTCAAATAAAAATCTTTTTAAAAAATGAAGTCCCATGTTCCATATCCATATTTTCTAACTTAATGTAAACTAGAAACTTTCTGTCAAAGTCAATATAAAAAAATCTAACCTCTTCCTGTTGATGATTGTACAGCGTTACATTGAATGCATGAAGCACTGAAAACAAAATGGCCCCTGGGCTCCCGAATGACCTGGCATTAGCTGAGGCTAAGTGTGATTTTCCTTTGAAACATAAGCAGTGATACAAAATACACCCCTTAGATGGAACAAAAGCTAATGACATGTGATTAACTCCTCCATCTGCCTGATTCAATCGGTAAGTAATGTTTGCTTGTGAGTCCAGAAACTTGCCTTGAGAAATCCAGTAAAAGTTGCCAAGTGACCTGACCCTTTCCTGTCAGCAGGGCCAGAGGATTGGATTTATGGCTTTGTTTTAATTTTTATTTTTTGAAGATTTAATGTATTTGAGAGGTAGAATTACAGAGAGAGGGTGAGACAGGAAGAAAGATCTTGTATCAGCTGGTTCACTCCCCCAAACGGCCACAATGGCCAGAGGGGGCTGATCCGAAGCCAGGGCCAGGAGCTTCTTCCAGGTCCCCCATGTGAGTGCAGGGGCCTAAGCACTTGAGCCATCTTCTGCTGCCCTTCCAAGCCATAGCAAGGAGCTAGATCAGAAGAGGAACAGCCAGGACTCGAATCAGCACCCATATAGGATTCTGGCATTGCAGGCAGTGGCTTTACCCACTGTGCCACAGTGCCGGCATGGTTTACTCTTTTGTCCATTGCCTTAGTTACCCTGTTTTTTTTTTTTTTTTTTTTTTGACAGGCAGAGTGGACAGTGAGAGAGAGAGAGAGACAGAGAGAAAGGTCTTCCTTTTCTGTTGGCTCAGCCTCCAATGGCTGCTGTGGCCAGGGCACCGCGCTGATCCGAAGCCAGGAGCCAGGTGCTTCTCCTGGTCTCCCATGGGGTGCAGGGCCCAAGCACTTGGGCCATCCTCCACTGCCTTCCGGGGCCACAGCAGAGAGCTGGACAGGAAGAAGAGCAACTGAGACAGAATCCAGCGCCCCGACCTGAGACTAGAGCCTGGTGTGCCAGCACCGCAGGCGGAAGATTAGCTATTGAGCTGCAGCGCCGGCCTTTTTTTTTTTTTTTTTTTTAAGATTTATTTGAAAATCAGAGTTACACAGAGAGAGGAGAGCCAGAGAGAGAGAGAGAGAGAGAGGTCTTCCATCTGATGGTTCACTCCCCAGATGGCTGCAATGGCCAGAGCTGCACCGATCTGAAGCCAGGAGCTTCTTCCAGGTCTTCCACACAGGTGCAGGGGCCCAAGGACGTGGGCCTCTTCTACTGCTTTCCCAGGCCATAGCAGAGAGCTGACTCGGAAGTGGAGCGGCCGGGACTAGAACCGGTGCCCATATGGGATGCCGTCACTTCAGGCCAGGGCGTTAACCCGCTGTGCCACAGCGCCGGCCCCCTACCCTGAACTTTCAACCTGTAGTTCTTGAGGCCCCTGCCAAAATGCAAGGCACTGTCTCCTCTTATTGCTGGCCACTCGACAATACCCAGACAGAACTCTCTTCTCCATTTAATGATATTTCCCCAATCTCCTATTTCTTTTCAACAGCACTCAATTCCTTTGTCATCTCCACTTGTTTGGACATATCGATTGTCTCTTCCCAGCTTCCCCATTAACAACAGACTCCATAGCAAACAGAGCAAAAGGACAGGACAAAATACAGACCTGCACACACAGCGCTCCTAGGGCTCCTTGCATCCTACACACTATGCGTACGTGGCCACTCAACACGTGGCCAAAGGACCCCAGAACATCCCTTGGCCTTCACACCTGTGATAATTCCCCAAATGTACAACTTTGTCTGAGATCTTAGGCTAACCCAGGACTCCTATCAGGAATCTGTCCTGTACCATCTGCAGATCAATCACAAATGACAGGTCAGACGACAACCGTTCAGTTAAGAACGAAGACCTCACCCCACAGCATCCCAAGTGATGACTTCAGCACGCCTACAGCACCAGCCTTGACACCAACACCCGAGATGTCCAATCTCACACTCAACTCTATCGAGTGAGATTCCAGGACCCCTCAGCTCCGAGCTGCACACCTCGCTCCAGCTGCCCCACTGCAATCTACACAGCCCCGCTGACTCTTTTTTCACAGCCCAGACAGCGCTAATTCATTGTAGACGTAACTGATGCTCCAACTCTCCTGCTCGTTTAATCTTTGCAAGTCCATTTTCTCCCCACCCCCTACAAAATATTACATTCTGCAAGAAGCTAAAGCTTATCAGGGGATCTTTATGCCAACCCTGATGAATGGCAGTGCAAGCACATAGGACCTACCGTTGTCTGTTACCTCCTCCACCTCACCAAGGAGCCCCCAGTTGATTGATTTACCCTTGTCCCTTCTATTCCTGCAACACACTTGCCATTTTGGTGTAAGTTAGGGCCTTCAAATTAACCAGTTTATACCCACTGGTGCCCCATAACTTATTTCCATTCCTTGAGTGAAACTATCCCTACACCAAAGCCTCAAATCCCACCACCACTCAAGTTGTTGGGATGTAGACATAATAAATGCTCTCAGACCAAGTCCCGACTCAACCCCAATGATGACATCCCCTTGTCCAATAGTCCATGTCTGACTCTCCACTATTCCAGCCACCTGCTTTCTTCAGCTCCCTGGGTAGTATCTATTAAACAGTAACACAATGTCACCCAAGGGATGAAAACGTCAACACTGGGCCTGTTAACAGCACACCAGCCTGGGTAACCACTTGTACAACGATTCCCATGCTTTTGGACGTATTTTGGACGTACTTTGGACGTACATATTAACCACACATCATCCTTCTGGTCAACCAACCAGCAGCTCCTTTTTTTCCCCAGGTACTCACTTGACTTCAACAGATCCTTTCTTATTAATTTTCCTTTCACAAACCCCACACTCCTCCTAGCCTCTACCAACAATTGATATCAAATAAAGCTATTAAAACAACGGGGCCTCATATGAATGCATGGATGTATGCCCTTCTCACAAAGGGTCATCTAGGATCTATTCTGAACTGGGCCTCGCTGCAACCATGGGTATAACTGGCACATGTCTAGGTCTTTTCAGTCCTAAATCAGATGTAGCTTTTAAGAACTCAGCCAAACGATGTCACAACTTCTAGCTGACCACATATACCAAACAGCCCAAGAGGTAGCTCTTAATAAAAGAGCAGTTGCTGGCAGCTGGTAGCACTCTGCATTAAACTACCTACTGACATCTCAGCTGGACCTTGAAGGACCCTCTGGCACCATGGAGGTCAACTGAACAGGAAAGGTCAAGCAACGAACCAAACAGTCATTGGTATTACTAAAATAGGCCCCAAGCTTTCCTGAATCACCGTTGATTTTTTTTTTTTTTTTCTGTTTGCATCATTCTGCTTGGGTATAAACTATATGGCTCCATGTTCTCTTTCAGGAAGTAATAACTACTGGACTAGATATATTAGGTCAACCCTACAAATCTGGTCCCTCTCACATACGTGCTGAGAGGAAATCAGGGAGACTGCTGCACTAAGCCAAATGTGGATGCACTGTGAAGGGGACGGGACACTTGGACTTTGACTTAGTACAAAGCAACCTACGAGCCTCGTGTCCTGTGAATATCCACCATCTACTTCACGATCCTGAGGAAATCACCCATCAGCCCACAAGCACCACGCCCCCTTGCCACGTGCTGGCAGGACTCCTCTACGTGGAATGCGTGGACATGTGCTCCCTTTGTTCTGGACCTTGCAGGGAACAGCGGTCCCCACCCCTCACCTTTCTCAGACCCCTCCAGGGGACTAATGTCATGACTTGTGACATCCAAACCTAACCTTGCAGAGTTTTCCCACATCATAGTGGAACTTGATGTAAAAGATATGTAGGTTGGCAAGGAAAAGTAAGCTTTTGTAGATAACAGAGTCTACACGAAAAAGCCCCAAGAATCTACAGAATAGCTACTTGAAATATTAACTAACTTTGGCAAGATTGTAGGACGACAAGGTCAACACAAATCAATTGTATTTCTATATGCTAGCGATGAATAAGAAAATAAAATTTGAAAAATAAAACCATTTAATTAGCACCAAAAAACATGGAATATTTAGGCATAAATATAATAAAATATGCACAGGACCTATATGCTGAAAACTACAAGTTACTAATGAAAAGATTCTTAAACAAATAGAGACATACCATGTCCATGGTTTAGAACATTCACTATTGTTAAGATGGCAATCCCAAACTCATTCATATATTCAATACAATCCTAACAAAAATTCAAGAAAGCTTATTTTTAGAATCACAAAGCTGATTCTAAAAATTATGGAAAGGTAAATAAACTAGAATAGCCAAAATAATTTTGAAAGAGAATGAGGTTGCAAGACTCAAAACTATCTGATTTCATTCTATTAAAGCTTTAAGAGTCATGGTTGTACAGTGAGTAGAGGCCAGAAAGACACAGAGATGTAAGGCCAATCGATTTTTTACAAAGGTACAACAGAAACTTAATGTCAAAAGGACACATAATTTGATGCCCATATCCAAAAAAGGGGACCTTAATAAGCAAATGGGTTAACTGTCTAAAATATAAAACCTCTAACTATATTATTTTTTTAAAAAAGAGAAATCTTGGTAATGTTGGATGAGGCAGACATCTGAAACCAAAGAATACTATCAATGGCAAAATATGAATTTCATTAAAATTTTATGAGAAAAACATTAACGGGATAAAAACACAAGCCATATACTTATAGGCGGTAGAGTGTTTATCCATAACATAAAAATAACTCTTAAAAATCAAGAACAAGTGGGGCCAGTATTGCAGCGCATCGGGCTAACGTGTAGCCTGTGACACCAGCTTCCCATACTGGCCAGGTGCTGGTTCAAGTCCTGGCTGCTCCGCTTCCAACCCAGCTCCCCATGAACGTGCCTGGGAGAGCAGCAGAGGATGGCCCAAGGACCTCCCACCCATGGGGGAGACCCAGATGGAGCTCCAGGCTTCGGGCTTTGGCCTGGTCCAACCCTGGCTGCTGCAGGCATTGGGGAGTGAACCAGCAGAGGGAAGATCTTCCTCCCTCTGTCTTCTCTCTCCACACCCCACCCACGGTCACTTTGCCTTAGAAAATAGTTTTTTTTAGAATGGGCAAAGATCTGAATGTAGTACAGAAATAGGTGAAGGATGCTGAGTAAACATACATAGATAAACAGAAACCATACACCTCTGAAATGTGAAAAATGAAACCAACCAATCCCTGGCATACCACATGTCGGTGAGGATAAGGAACTAGAACTCCCATGTTGATAACATGAATGCAAAAGAAGTTTGCCAGTTTTTCATACAATTAAACATACTCTTGGGCTGGTGCTGTGGCACAGCGGGTTAACGCCCTGGCCTGAAGTGCCGACATCCCATATGGGCGCCGGCTCTAGTCCCGGCTGCTCCTCTTCAGATCCAGCTCTCTACTATGGCCTGGGAAAGCAGCAGAGGATGGCCCAAGTCCTTGGGCCCCTGCACTTGCGTGGGAGACCCAGAAGAAGCTCCTGGCTCCTGGCTTCAAACTGGCTCAGCTCCAGCCACTGCGGCCATTTGGGGAGTGAACCTGCAGGTGGAAGACCTCTCTTTCTGACTCTGCATCTCTCTGTAACTGTCTTTCAAATAAACAAAATAAAACGTTTTAAAAAATTAAAAATACTTTTCCCATGCAAGACAGCAATACCGTTAGGTATTTATGAAGAGAAAAATCTGTTAATACACAAAACTGCATGCAACTGATTATAACTGTTTTCTTGACAACCACTGAATCTGGAAACCCAAATAACCTTCCAGTGGTGAGTGGTGCGTCCCCCAGGAGAACACTGCTCGACAGAAAGAACGACCGTGCAGCAGGAGGAGTAGGCTTCAAAGGCATCGAGCCGAGAGAGAGAAGCCGTAGTCAAGACTACTACAGGACTTCACTGACACGACATTCTGGGAAGGTAAACCACAGACAGGAAAAAGGCCAGTGGCTGCCAAGTGTCAAGGGGAAAGGGGCTGACTACACAGAACAGGAACTCCAGATGAGCTGTGTGGGCCCTCCTAACTGTCTCCCTACAGTAGTACGTGCTCGATGGCAGGCACCTGCCCACTCTGAGGCTTCTACTGTGCACAAAATATTCTCAATGAGAAAACAGGAGCTAAGCTTGCTGGCTTTTCAGAGAACCTCTGATTCCACTGAGGAACTTTAATACTGAGTTGCTGCTGGAAACTGCCAAACATTTTCTCTGAATCTATTGAGGTATCACATATTTGATCACAAAAACTCAGGGCCGGCGCCGTGGCTCAACAGGCTAATCCTCCGCCTTGCGGCGCCGGCACACCGGGTTCTAGTCCCGGTCGGGGCACCGGATTCTGTCCTGGTTGCCCCCCTTCCAGGCCAGCCCTCTGCTGTGGCCCAGGAGTGCAGTGGAGGATGGCCCAAGTGCTTGGGCCCTGCACCCCATGGGGAGACCAGGAAAAGCACCTGGCTCCTGCCATCGGAGGAGCGCGGTGCGCCGGCCGCAGCGCGCCAACCGCGGCGGCCATTGGAGGGTGAACCAACGGCAAAGGAAGACCTTTCTCTCTGTCTCTCTCACTGTCCACTCTGCCTGTAAAAAAAAAAAAAAAAAAAAAAAAAAAAAACTCAGAGTACAAACTGAACCCACGTGAAGTTAAAGAACAGAAAATGGTAACAATTGTTGGCACTGATACGAGAAAATTTTAATAGAAATTTTGTGGACACGGATCTTGATTACGATGATGTAAATGCATATATTTGTCAAAATTTAGGAAGGCATTAATGAGACTTATGCATGGTATCACACTACTGCATGCAAATTATACTTCAATTAAGTACTGTCTGTGTACAAAAATGCTGATCACAACCCACTGAACTGGCTTTTGGACCCGAAGGACTGCAACCATCAGTCTGACAACCATCAGTTCACAGGACCCGCAGGGTTGGGGACACGAGCCTGTTATGTCAAACCTGGGTGTCCTTCCTCTCAGCCTCGCAGAACTGTTCTCAGGGCAATCTTACAGAATCTTTAGGGATAAACTGAACAACAAAATAAGTGTTCTTTCTGCTCACTTAAACACATACAGTGTGTTAGGCACTGCAAAGGCAGAGTGGATCTGGCACCGACAAGCCCCAGCCCTCTCGGAGCTCACCTGCTAGGGAGCAGATGCGGCCTTCCAGTCAGTACTGCTGCTTCACTCCAGGTCAGACGCGTCTCTCCTGAGCCTCCCCTGGGCTGACCCATGAGGGTCAAGAATCTGAGTGATTCATACGGCTCCACCCTCCCAAGGCCTCTCCGCTGTGGGGTCTCCCGACCACTGTGATGTGCCAAGCTCTGGCTCACCTCTGACCCCTTTATGAATCAATGTTTTATTCCTATGACAGCGCTGACCCTTGGAGGATTTCGGCACCCGGGTGAGACATGCTGTAGAGCTTACTTCCTGGGTGCCCCCTCTGAAGGGAAGTCCTTGTCCCCCTCGCCATCAGCGTGCACTCGCTGATGAATGATCAGACTGGAGCTCCAGCTGAAGCCTCTCCCACACGCCTCGCATCTGTACGGCTTTTCTCCCGTGTGCACTCTCTGATGGGCTTGGAGGTATGAGCTCCAGCTGAACACCTTCCCACACTCCTCGCACTTGTACGGTTTCTCGCCAGTGTGGACCCTCTGGTGGGCCTGAAGGTAAGACCTCTGTCTGAAGCGCTTCCCGCACACGTCACACCGGTACGGCTTCTCACCCGTGTGGACTCCACAGTGAGCCAGAAAATTGGAGGCCCGACAGAAGCCCTTGCCACACTCCTCGCACTGGTACGGCTTCTCCCCCGTGTGGCACCTCCGATGGGCTTGCAGCTGGGAGCCCACGCTGAAGCCCTTCCCACACTCGGCGCACTGGTAGGGCTTCTCGCCAGTGTGGACCCTCTGGTGCACCTGGAGACTGGAGAACTGACTGAAGGCCTTCCCACACTTCTCGCACTTGTAGGGCTTCTCCCCCGTGTGGATGCGACAATGCACGTTCAGATCTGAGCTCCGGCTGAAGCCCTTCCCACAGGTGGCGCACTTGTACGGCTTCTCCCCGGTGTGGCCTCGCTGATGGGCCAGCAGATTGGAGGCCTGACTGAAGCCCTTCCCGCACTCCTCGCATCTGTAGGGTTTCTCGCCCGTGTGGACTCTACAATGAATGTTAAAGTCGGAGCTCCGGCTGAAGCCCTTCCCACACACGTCACACTGGTACGGCTTCTCCCCAGTGTGGCCCCGCTGATGGTCCAGCAGGTTCGAGGCCCGACAGAAGCCCTTGCCGCACTCCTCGCATCTGTAGGGCTTCTCCCCAGTGTGGCTGACCTGATGGGCCTGGAGGTGGGAGCCCACACTGAAGCCCTTCCCACACTCGGCGCACCTGTAGGGCTTCTCGCCAGTGTGGGTCCTGCAGTGGATGTTCAGGTGTGAGCTGTAGCTAAAGCCCTTGCCACACGCGTCGCACCTGTACGGCTTCTCGCCGGTGTGGATGCGCTGATGGGCCTGCAGCCGGGATCGCCAGCTGAAACCCTTGCCGCACTCCTCACACCTGTAAGGTTTACTCCCAGCGTGGCCCCTCCGGCGGCCTTGAAGACACGAGTGCTGGCGGCGGCCCACCCCGCACGCCTCGCACGTGTGGAGTTTCTCCCCTGTGTGGACGGTCAAGGGAAGCTGACAAGAGGAATGTTTTCCAGGATTCCTCCCACATTCCCCACATGTGGATGGCTTCTCTCCAGTGGGGACTCTCTGCTGACGGCGACTTTGTGACCTCTGGCCAAAACCTTTACCCGGGGCATCGGATCTGCTCGCTCGCTCTCTGCTGTGGGCTCTCTGATGGGCCTGAAGACTTGAGCGCCGCCGGAAGGCGTTACCACACTTCTCACACGGATAGGGCTTCTCTCCTGCGTGGGCCCTCTGCCTACGTTGAAGACGGCAGTGCCAGCTGAGTCCTTCCTCACGGTCCTCCGCTCTGGGAGCTCTCTCGCCAGCGTGGACTCTGTACTGAACGTGACGCTGTGGGCTCTGACTACAGCCCTTGCTGAACTCCCCGTCTTTACTGAGTGCGTCACCCTGGTTCTTCAACTCAGTGCCAGTTCTCTGAATATTCGCCAGGGAATCTTGACGCCCGGTCAACTCCAGAGTGAACTGCTGCCACGTTTGTGAACAGAAAACCTCTTCGCGTGGTAGGTGCCTTAATCCCACTTCCATCTCATTTAGGTTCCTGCCTCCTGAAAGGATAAGAGAATTCGGATGGGACACGTGAGTGCTTTGTTCCGAGACGTCAGCACCGTGAACTGAGCCCCACAGCCCGAAGCTTTACTGAACCAGGGGAAGGTGGAGTTTTCTTCATCATCAGGCAGCACCTTACCCGACCCGGATGCCCCCAGAAACCCGGAGCAGGTCTGCCAGGCTCGGCTCACCATGCGTCAGTACCATGTTGTATTAATGAGCTACAACCAGGAAATGCGGTGGCCGCAGAGAAAGAAGTACGCGTCCTTGCAAACCTTGACCAAGCCGCGCCTACCTAAAGCCTTGTCTTTTCAGCCGCAGCAGGTGTCTGACACACAGCGCCCATGTTACTCTGCCTACTTCATGGGCGTCTGAACCAAGGGATCCTGCTCCAAATGTCGAGTGAAATCCCTACAGACAGATGTCCACAGGCAGTGGTGAGAATCTCTGCCTTGGACAACTGCACTGCAAGTCTACTTCAATGCTGGGAACCCTGCAGGCACTGGACTGGCTGCAAAGACACTCATTTGGGGGAGAAACCCCGTGTCACCCAGCTGCCTCCTGTTCCGGGTGTAAGCAGTGTGTCCTTCACCTGCTGCAGGGCTGTGTCCTCCAGGAGGAAAACTGGGGAACAGCCTTATAGTAATAGCATCCATTATTTCAAAACCTGGTGGCAGTTAAAGCCTACAACCTTCACAGAACAGAGTAAGACGGATGGCCGGCGCTATGGTGCAGTGGGTAAACACCCTGGCCTGAAGCGCAGGCATCCCATATGGGTGCCGGTTCTAGTCCCAGCTGCTCCACTTCCCATCCAGCTCTCTGCTGCGGCCTAGGAAAGCAGTAGAAGATGGCCCAAGTCCTTGGGCCCCTGCACCCACATGGGAGACCCAGAAGAAGCTCCTGGCTCCTGATCAGCACAGCTCCGGCAATTGCAGCCAATTGGGGAGTGAGCCAGCAGATAGAAGATGGGCCTGTCTCTCTCTCTCTCTCTCTCTCTCTCTCTGCCTATGCCTCTCTGTAGCTCTGCCTTTCCAAATAAATAAATCTCTTTAAAAAAAAAAAAAAGTGCTTGGGCCAGCGGATGGAAGACCTCTCTCTCTCTCTCTGCCTCTCCTCTCTCTGTGTAACTCTGATTTTCAAATAAATAAATCTTTTTTTCTTTTTTAGAGTAAGACGGAAAGCTGCTCCTTAACTACAAGCAGGAGCCTGTGAGGTAGCACACAGAGCAGCGGTCAGGACTCCCAGGGCTGGGCTGGTGTGGCGGCACAGCACGCTAAGGCACACCCATGATGCAGCCATGCCCTGCGGGCGCCAGTTCGTGCCCTGGCTCTCCACTTGTGATCCAGCTGCCTGCTAACAGCCTAGGAGAAGCAGCAGAGGGTGGCCCAGTCCTTGGGCCCTGGCCACCCATGTGGAAGACCCAGAAGAAGCCCCTGGCTGCTGGCTTCGGCCTGACCCAGTGCTGCGTGCTGCAGTCATCGGGGGAGTGAGCCAGTGGATGGAAGAGATCAGCTTAGATTCATTCATAAAACACACACCTGGGACTGGCACTGTGGCGCAGTGGATTAAGCCACCACCTGGATGTCATCCTCCCATATGAGCGCCAATTTAAGTCCCAGCTGCTCTGCTTCCGATTCCGTTCCCTGCTAAAGCACCTGGGAAAGCAGCAGAAGATGGTCAAAGTGTTTGGGGGGCCAGCGCTATGGCGTGGGGGTAAAGCCACCACCTGCTGTGCAGGCATCCCATATAGGCGCTGGTTTGAGACCCGGCTGCTCCACTTCTGATCCAACTCTCTGCTGTAGCCTGGGAAAGCAGTAGAAGATGGTCCACGTCCTTGGGCCCCTGCACCCGCATGGAAGACAGAAGCAGCTCCTGGCTCCTGGCTTTGGATCAGCACAGCTCTGGCTGTTGCATGGGGAGTGAACCAGTGGATGGAAGACAGACCTCTCTCTCTATCTGCCTCTCTCTAGCTTTGCCTTTCCAAATAAATAAATCTCTTAAAAAAAAAAAAAATGCTTGGGCCCTGAGCTCACGTGGGAGACCCAGATGGAGTTCAGGCTCCTGGCTTTGGCCTGGTCCAGTTCCAGCCATTGCAGTAATTTGTGGAAGGAACCAATGGAGGGAAGATCTCTCTCTCCCTCTCTCTCTGTACCTCTGCCTTTCAAATAAATAGCTCTTAACACACACACACACACACACACACACACAGTTGAACACACTTTAACTAGGGGAATACCAGAACAATTCCAATGATCAGAAAACTGGGGTCTAGTTCAAGCACTCGAAGCCCTGCGCCTCTAAGGACAGAACACGGCAGGGAATGGACGTTCTGCCAGAGTGCGCCCGTCCTCACCCACGGACAGCAGGTTCCGGAAGTTCTCCAGCATCACAGCCCGGTACAGCTCCCTCTGCGCAGCGTCCAGCAGCCCCAGCTCCTCCTCGCTGAAGACCACGGCCACGTCCTGGAAGGTCACCGCCTCCTACGACACCAAGCGCATGCAACCTCAACCTTGAGCCACAGTCTGCAGAGGACTGACCGCAATGAGGAGACGTACGGGGCGTGGGTGCAGCCTCAGGCCAGGCTCTCCACTGCACTCAAGGCTCAGTTACACTGCAGGCTGCTGCTTCTCATGATCAACACCGCCCTCTAGCTGACTGTTTTCCTGGGATAAATGATCTACTTCTTGGACACTTTCCAAGAAGAGCAAATTTCCATGTCAAAGCACAGACGACTTCAAGACTACAATGCACAATGGCAATCTTCTTTTCCATTTTTCGCCTATCTTTGTCTTCCTCCCAGAGAATACAAGAGGGCTTCAGAAAGTCCACAGGAAATGAGTATTATGAACAAACTCTGCATGTGCATAGACACCACATTTTTCTGTACCAAAATAAACATCTTGGAGCTGGTGCCGTGGCACCAGCATCCCATATGAGCACCAGATCAGGTTCCGGCTGCTCCACTTCCCATCCTGCTCCCTGCTAACGCACCTGCGAAAGCAGCGGAAGGTGGCCGAAGTCCCTGGGCCCCTGCAGCCACGTGGGAGACCTGGAACACGTCCTAAGCTCCTGGTTCATGGCTTCGGGCTGGCCCAGCCCCAGTGGTTGAGGCCATTCAGGGAGTGAACCAGTGGATGGAGGAGCTCTCTCTCTCTCTCTCTCTCTGTCTTTCCTCTCTCCATAACTCTTTCAAATAAATTATTTTAAAAATAATAAATAATAAACTTACATTTTACTTCTATTTTCTATGAACTTTTTGAAGCCCCTCAAGTACATATCATTGATTCTTCACAACATAAAAAAACTTTAAATATAATCAATTTTTAAAAAATCTTGGGTAATCTGATCGGTAAAAACAAACAACTTACTTTGGTTACTTGTACGTATTTGATAGTTAGTAAGATCACATTTTTATATGTTTACTAGCCTCCTTTGTTTCGTCTTTGGCACCTTTTTATTATCGCTTTGCTCGTATGTCAACTGCAGTTTTACCTTATGATGTAGAACTTCTCTAAAGACCCTGAGGGACCATCAGTATTCTCACCACAACCTGCTGCTGCTCTTCACAGCGGTGTTCTCACCCTCGGCACCACCGACACCCGGGGCCCGCTCGTCTGCGCCGATGGCGTTCGGTGCGCTGCGGGGTGAGGGCTGCGCCCCAGCTTTCGCCCACGAGATGCTGATGCGCCCCAGCCTGGGCCGGCGCGGCCTGGAAGGGGCGATCACCCACGGTGAAGCGCCGCTGGGCCTCACTGCTCACTTCTCACACGCAGCCCCACGTGGCAGCGACCGCTGAGACGGGGATGGGGCAGTGCCATCGGCCACATCTGCCACCCAGGACAGCAAGCACCGCCCAGCGAGGGCTGACGCCTCTCCGCCCGCCCCCCTTATCCAAGCAAAAAGCCCTGCCGTGTTCTGGAATCAGCTGATCTGGTTTTCAGGAATTTTCTGGAGGCATATAATACTGAGTCCAGAATGTGTGTAAAGCCAAGGACGCCCCTTACGGGGGCCTGAGGAGTAATGCAGTAAGAGTGCCTGGAAAGCCCCCTCATGCTACAGGACCGGAAAAATTAAATACTTCATTCCCCCAACAAATAAGCGAGTACAATAAACGCAGAAACACGTGTCAGTAAGGACTGACATACGGGGGGCGTGAAAATACCTCGTGTTTCCTCTGACCAGTTACAGCGTGTTGTGCCAAGCCACATTCCCATGGTTCCACAGATAAAGTATCAAAAGTATTTTTTCAATGTAGTATTTGCAAAACATTTAGAACAATAGAATTCCTTTAAACTCTTTCTTAGGGAAGATGGATGCATGTATGAAACTATTACTAAAATATTCCTTAAGGGGGCCGGCGCTGTGGTGTAGTGGGTTAACGCCCTGGCCTGAAGCGCTGGCACCTATATGGGCACCGATTCTAGTTCTCACGGCTCCACTTCCAATCCAGCTCTCTGCTGTGGCCTGGGAAGGCAGTAGAAGATGCCCCAAGTCTTTGGGCCCCTGCACCCATGTGGGAGACCCAGAAGCTCCTGGCTCCTGGCTTCAGATCGGCACAGCTCTGGCCATTGCGGCCATCTGGGGAGTGAACCATTGGATGGAAGACCTCTCTCTCTCTCTCTCTCTGTAACTCTGCCACTCCTCTCTCTGTGTAACTCTGACTTTCAAATATATAAATAAATAAATCTTTAAAAAAATTCCTTAAAATAATGAAAATTCGAAACTCCCTGAATGGCCATGAAAGGGGTAAAGTACCTTACACACCTACACAACAAAGTTCAATTCAAGGGACTATGAGGCAGCCATGGAAAATGAAGGGCGAGCAGTATTCATCGGAAGAGCTGTAGCTTGAGAATGTTGTTACAAACACCCAGTCAGGAATACAGATGAGGAAGAGAACAGCTGTTTTATAAGGCAAATGGGAGATTTTTACTCACTCTTACTGATTGTTCTGTCCCATTTACTTACCGACTTTAAAGTGATTGAAATAAAACAACACAAGTTAAACCACACGAACATAAAATGTGGCAAGCAGCCGACACACCAGAGGTTCTGCAACACCCACATTCTCCCCGGTCTTCCTAGAGAGACAACTTGCGTGTCACCGTTGAGCGAGCAGAGGGTAAGTGAAAACCAAGGCAGAGGGGCCCACACCCACCTTGAGTTTGGTCATTCTGGCGGCCTCCTTCGGGGCAGGGCTGAGTCTGAGCACGGCCTCACAGGGGAGAAGTGCAGAGCAGTGAGAGTCCAGTCCAGGGTGCTGGGGGTCCAACAGGGACAGCGCCCCCTTCTTGTGGCTCGATGGGCGGAGCGGAGGGTGGAGCCAGACACCACTCCCCACCCCCACAGTTCCTGGCAGGGAACGAGCCGCCGAGCCACACACACGTTCTGGACATACAACTCCTGATCTAGACAGCAAAAACAGACCCAGGTTAAGAGTAATCGCTGGGGCCAACTGCCCAGGTTCATGGCCTTGCTAGTAATTAGCTGTGAAATCTTGGCTAAGCTAGTCACGTCCCCATGGCTCAATTTCTTTCATCCATAAAATAGATATTAACAATGAGAGAACTGACAACTTCATAGGATCATGGAAGAATTAAATGAGCATGGACAAAGCTCAAAGCACACTTGCCAGGCACGTTGTTTCTTCTTGGATGCTAAACAGCAGGTGATACTCAGTAAGGGTATCAGTCTGTCACAGGAAGTCTCACTGAGCCTCTGCGACACCTGTTATTGCTCAGGTGGTCATCCTTAATTTGGTGCCTTTGCAATAATATTCAATTTTAATATTTATTAATTATTTAATATTTATTTTAATATTTAAGATTCCACAGGTGACTAGGTTTTGGGGGCAGTAAAAGTGCATGGTTTTAACCATTTGCAATGACGAGCACAGCCCAGGAAGTACATGTGACGGGATCTTGAAAGACACAGACCTTGCAAAATTTACTTTGTTGATTACGGGGCCCTAAAAAGACTGTCACGGAGATAAGAAAAACGCATAAAAACCCCTGCACATACCTGCGAGGAAGCCACCGCTCCGCCGGCTGAGTGACGCTGGTCCAGGCACACCAGCCTCTACGCCTGCATTCAACACAAGAGAGAAGACGTCACCAGACGGCTACTGGGGGGATAAGTGCACGGACGTGCACAGCCAACGAGGAAGACAGCAGCTGTTGCACCCATCTAACAGGCGAGGAAGCTGAGGCTTGGCGGGATCAATAGGAAGGAGCAGTGCCTGAATCTGGTCCCCAGACAGCTGACTCCCGAAGTCCTGGCTCTGCTGCGTTTATCTGCATTTGTTTGTTTTACTTTAGAGACAGAGAGAGAGATCCCATCCACTGCTTCACTCCCTGCACTCGTCAGGACCGGGCCAGGCTGAAAACGGGAGCCAGGAATTCAACCCAGGATCCCACTGGGTGGGAAGAACGCAACGACGTGAACCGGCACCACTGCCTCCTAGGAACACATCAGGGGGTGTGCACATGGGGGTGTGGGACATACCTGCACAAGTGACATGCCAGCAGCTAATTCCTCACCCTCCTCTCCTCACTGCAGCGCTCTACTCCGTCCCGTGAACACCACTCTCTTACCACGAGCGAGTGTCAGTTACCACCCGGCAGGGACTGGATGATGCTCCTTCCAGAGCTGAGGGTGCAGCTCCGACCTCAGGACCTGAGGCGACTGGACCCAGTGCCTTAAGGAGGCCTCAGGGAGAAACCGAAGCTGCTGGCACCTCGGTCTTGGCCTTGGCCTCCAGTACCCAAGAAAACAAACTTCCGTGCAAGCCCTCGTCGGTAGCGCTTTGTTACGGCAGCCCCAGCAAATGAAGATGTTCTCCCTTTCCTTGGTCTCTGTACAGAAACAATTTACGATCATCGATTTTAGCCCCACTGACACAACATCTGAGTTTGCTTAAAAAAAAAAAACCTCAAAGATAAAAATGCGAGTGGAGTGTGGGGCTATGATAAGCCTAAGATTAGCAAGGATCCAGGTAGGGTAACTCTTCCAGGACATTGTCATAGCACACATCAGACAGGTTTGGAAGTTTCCAGAGTAAAGAAATAAGAAAGTAAAAACCCATTATGAGGGGCCGGTGCTGTGGTGTAGCAGGTAAAGCTGCCGATTCAAGTCCCGGCTGCTCCACTTCTAATCCAGCTCCCTGCTGTGGCCTGGGAAAGCAGGAGAAGATGGCTCAAGTCCTTGGGCCCCTGCACCCATGTGGAAGACCCGGAAGAAGCTCCTGGCTCCTGGCTTCGGATCAGCGCTGCTCTGGCTGTTCCGGCCAACTGGGGAGTGAACCAGTGGATGGATGACCTCTCTCTCTCTCTGCCTCTCCTCTCTCTGTGTAACTCTGACTTTCAAATAAATAAATAAATCTTTAGGAAAAAAAAGCCATTATGAATAGTATGGTAACAACTTCATAAAATATAGACAAGTACACATTTAAAAAACTGCTGTGCAGAAATGAACTTAAATGCTAATACTTATCTATATCCTAGTATTACAGATAATTCTTAAGGTTTTCATGGTATTTCACATTTTCCAGAATTTTCACAATAAGCATATCTTTATGATCAGAAGTGTATATATATATATATATATATATATATATATATATATAGTTTACAGTTAAAAGAGAAATGTCACAAAATTTTGTAAAGAAACTCAAGCTCCGTAATCAGCTTTCTGTAAAATCCTCTACGACAGAACTTCATCCACCCTCCCTGACTGGACTCCTGCAGCCGGTTTGCTACGGTCGCATATCTGCACGGACGGATTTCCTATTTGATTTCCTAATTCCAGTGCTGGCATTCCAAACAGCGGGACCACGGAGAGCCAAAGACACAAGGAACACGAGCCCCACCGTTGGGACCAGCAGCGCTGACACACCGGGCACCCAACCCGGCGCAGGCTCTGTGCCTCCACCTCCCCAACAGCCACCCGCACCCGGGGCCTTTGTGCAAAGTGAAGTGTGCACGTTTTTACTGCGCCCTGCGAATAACACTTGGCGCTCAGTCGGTGCTTAACCGCTCTATTACTCGAGTCAGCTTCCCAACCATTCAACAAAACGCACAAAAAAACCCAGAAGACGGATGCTAAGCCCTGCCAGGAGCCCGGGGCTCGCTCCCTCCTCCTCCCTCTGGCCCTCTTTCAACAACCGGGGCGGAGGGGGGACAGGAGGCTGAGACCCAGCCCCGGGACCCCCGGGACCCCCGGCCCGGCTGCGAGGGGCGCTCTCTCTCCCACAGGTCGGCAGCAGTCCGGGAGGCTGAGACCCAGCCCCGGGACCCCCGGGACCCCCGGGACCCCCGGCCCGGCTGCGAGGGGCGCACTCTCTCCCACAGGTCGGCAGCAGTCCAGGAGGCTGAGACCCAGCCCCGGGACCCCCGGGACCCCCGCCCCGGCTGCGAGGGGCGCACTCTCTCCCACAGGTCGGCAGCAGTCCGGGAGGCTGAGACCCAGCCCCGAGAGCCCCGGGGACCCCCGCCCCGGCTGCGAGGGGCGCACTCTCTCCCACAGGTCGGCAGCAGTCCGGGAGGCTGAGACCCAGCCCCGGGACCCCCGGGACCCCCGGCCCGGCTGCGAGGGGCGCACTCTCTCCCACAGGTCGGCAGCAGTCCAGGAGGCTGAGACCCAGCCCCGAGAGCCCCGGGGACCCCCGCCCCGGCTGCGAGGGGCGCACTCTCTCCCACAGGTCGGCAGCAGTCCGGGAGGCTGAGACCCAGCCCCGGGACCCCCGGGACCCCCGGCCCGGCTGCGAGGGGCGCTCTCTCTCCCACAGGTCGGCAGCAGTCCGGGAGGCTGAGACCCAGCCCCGGGACCCCCGGGACCCCCGGGACCCCCGGCCCGGCTGCGAGGGGCGCTCTCTCCCCCACAGGTCGGCAGCAGTCCGGGAGGCTGAGACCCAGCCCCGGGACCCCCGGGACCCCCGGCCCGGCTGCGAGGGGCGCACCATCTCCCACAGGTCGGCAGCAGTCCAGGAGCGAGCCCCCTTTCCTGCAGGGACCGGGCGGCAGAGGCGGGGGCACGGCCCGGGCAACAGCAGGTGTCGGTCACAGCCACCGCTCGCCCGCGGCGTCCCGCACACTGCGCGCACCGCGTCCAAGGCGCCGGGGAGGAAGCGGTGTCCAGCCGCGGCCAGCGTCCCGCCGCCAGGAAGGACCGAGCGCGGGGAAGCCGGGGCTGGCGGGGCGCGGCCGGGCCGACTCCGAACGCGGCGGGGTCCGGTCCACCTCCAGCCCCCGGACCCCAACACAGGGACGGAAAGCGGCGCCCGGACCCTCAAGCCCACCCCTGGCCGACGGCCGCGGCTTCTCTTCCCGGGGACGAGGGTGCGGGCGCCCCCGTCGTCCTGCCACCAGGCCATAAACGCTAAAGGAGGTCTCGGGGTGCCGGGGTTCACTCACCGCCCTGAACCGAACCAAGGCCGCGATCTCAACCTGCACAGCGGAAGTGCTCCGGGCGACGAAGAATTTCGGAACTACACTTCCCAGAATCCCCGGAACTACACTTCCCAGAATCCCCGGGAACGGAAGTCGCTGCCCCACCTTGCAGGGCGGAAGTGCCCGCGCCAGCAGCAGCGGCCTGATCCGATTTCCCAGAATCCCCGAGGGCAGCGGGTTTCCGGTTCCCTCGGGTGGCCCAGAGGCGGGAAACGTGCCGAGCGCTGGGTTAGACCGTATTTCCCAATTTCGCACAACCGCGCGTGCCAGCCTTCCAGGCGCAGGAGTCCCCGGACAGCGCGTCCTCGGACCCCTGGCCAGCCCTCGGTTTTTGGCTTAGCAGGTGCAGTCTGAATGGTTCTTGAACGACGCCCCGCAGTTTTCCTTTTCCCATTGCAGCATACGGGAGCGAGAGAAGAGGGAGAGGAATTAAGTCTAAAGGAGTTTCACCTGTGAGCTAAAAACAGATGCCAAAGCGGCCGCTGAGCACGTCCAACAAGGCCATTGCAGTGTGAGGACCCGGATTCGCCGGGGACCGAGAAGCGCAGCCATCAGCGGAACATCAGAGAAGCGGAAGTCTGTTTTACTTCCGCATTGGCAGAGAATTGCAGCATGGGATAGTCTTCCCTATAGGAAACCTTGGGGGAGAGTGTTTTAGTTCCGTGTGAAGCGTCACATCACCTACATCTCACAGCCAGGAGACCACCAGGGTGACTTAGTCGAAGACCCCTGGGAACGCGGGACGCTTAGTGTTTAGTGAGGGTGAAGTGAGGACTCCAGTCACAGAACCAGCAAAAAACACAGAAGCTATGGATGCGCTTCTCTCCTAGGCAGAAAGTTTTCTCCCAACTTTCGTAGAAAATATCTTTTTAAAATTCAAGTTGACAACAAAGCACGGACTGTGAATATTTGAACAATGCCCAGTTGGGTAATCTCAAATCCTGGGTAAGCCCTCTCTTTAGAAGGGAGAGAGAGAGAAGGGGAAAGAATGAATAGTATTTTTTAAGGTAGAAGATGAATAACATTTTTAAAATTTAAAGCCAGTGACCTGTGGTTAGTTTACTCGGAGTTCTATTGAAAATCTGAAGAGGGGCCATCGCTGCGGTGTAGCCGTAGGTATACCCTCTGCCTGCAACGCCGGCTCGAGTCCCGGCTGCTCCACTTCCAACCCAGTTCTCTGCTAATGCGCCTGGGAAAGCACATCTCTCTCTGCTTCTGCCTCTCCCTCTTTGTAAATCTTTCAAATAAATAAATGAATCTTTCTTAAAAATCTGAAGAATGTTGTTTGAGTTTAGGCTTTTGAAACTTAATGCAGTTACTAATATGATTTGATTTAGAGCTAACTTTCTTATTTTTTTCTGTCTCTTTTGGTTGCTGTGTTACTTCTTTTTGTGGACTCTGAGTACATTGAGCTAGAATTATGGCTTCATATAAAATAGAGAAGACTTGGGGCCAGGGCTATGGTGCAGCTGGTTAAAGCCATGGCCTGCCACGCCGCATCTCCCATGTGAGTGCTGGTTCAAGAACCAGCTGCTCCACCTTCAAACAGCTCCAGGCTAAAGCTCCTGGGAAAGCAATGGAAGATGCCTCAAGTGCTTGGGCCCCTGCACCCATGTGGGAGAAGCTCCTGGATCCTGCCTTCTGTAGCTATTTGGGGGAGTGAACCAGCAGATGAAAGATCACTCTGTCTCTCCTTCTCTCTCTGTAACTCTGCCTTTCAAGTAAGTACATATTTTTTTTAAAATGCAGAAGACTTGCAACAGTCTAGGAATGCTGAAGTTTGAATGTGATTTGGCACTGAAACTCACACAGAGGTTAAATCCCATAGGCTTATGTTAACAGTAAGAAGAGGGTGGAAACTTAACCCACTTATGGCAGGTAGAGATGGGGCCTTTGGGAGGCAGATTGAATTGGGTCATGAGGGTGGAGCTCCGTGATCGAATGCTGGTGGCTTTATAAGACACACAGACACATAAAGACATGCACACTCCCGGTCTCTTGCCACATGATGCTATGTGACACTCTGGGACTCTGCCAGCAAGAACACCCTCACCAAAACTGGAACCAACGGGGCCTGTACAACCTTGGATCCTAAGCCTCCAGAACCATAAGGCAGAACAAACCTCTTTGCTTTATCAACTTAGGCTGCCTCAAGTATCCTGCCTCCTGTGTTGGAGCACCAGTCCCAGCCGCTCTGCTTCCAATCCAGCTACCTGCTAAAGTGCCTGGGAAAGATGGCCCAAGTAGGTGGGCCCTGCACGCCTGTGGTCGATCTGGATGTAGTTCCTGACTCTTGGTTTTGGCATGGCCCAGCCCTGGCCATTGCAGCCATTTGGAGAGTGAACCAGCAGATGGAAGATTCAGTCTCTGTGTGTGTGTGTGTGTGTGTGTGTGTGTGTGTCTGTCCCTTACGCTCTTTGTGTAACTCAAATACATATTTTTTTAAAAAGACAAAGATTTGGGGCTGGCACTGTGGCACAGTGTGTTAACGCCCTAGCCTGAAGCACCGGCATCCCATATGAGCACCAGTTCGAGACCCAGCTGCTCCACCTCCAATCCAGCTCTCTGCTGGGGCCTGGGAAAGCAGTAGAAGATGGCCCAAGTCCTTAGGCCCTGGCACCCATCTTGGAGACCCAGAAGAAGCCCCTGGCTCCTGGCTTCAGATCGGCACAGCACCGGCCGTGGCAGCCATTTGGGGAGTGAACCATCAGATAGAAGGCCTTTCTGTCTCTACCTCTCTCTTTAACTCTTTCAAATAAATAAATTAAATCTTTTTTAAAAAACTGTATATATGAATTTTTTTCCCTCTTTATAATTACATTTTGTAAATAAATATTAAATCATAAAAATTGCATGACAGTACTTTAGAATTTTCTAACCTTTTATTTCTAGTGAATATACTTTTCAGCTTACCAGTAGTTTTAATATAGAACCCTCTACTCTACTCCCAATATAGAATAATAGCATTTTCTTTTTTCTTATTTTCTTTCAGGATTCAATTTTTCAAATAAGACTAACAAGTTATCTTCAGAAAAAAAAAAACAGCTATGAAATAAATTCATAGCATCAGGAGACACTGAACAGACGTAAGATGTTCAATCTTATAGGGTTTATTTTCAGAATTATCCACAATGCAAAATCAAATCTTGGAGACAACAGGGACCTAAAATAATATGTTTTAACCAAATTGTACTCAGAAAAAAGTTTGTCTTCCTCCACGTGAGGGGATTAACACGAGAGAGAAGTCACTCAGGTGTAAGGAATGCAATAAGGACTTGGGAGAGTGGACTCATAGTGCTGCATAGCAGAGAGACCCAACACGGGGAGCCCCTGTGAATGCAGAGAACATGCAAAGGCCTTGTAGTTCTCCAGAACTTTATTAGACATCAGAAAAATTCCCACTGATTTGAAACCCAGTGAATGTAATGGAGGTGAGGAGGCCTTTAGATTTTATTCCAGCTTACTCAACATCAGAGAACTCATAGTGGTATGAAGCCCTTTAATGTAATCAACGTGGGAAGGCCTTCGGTATCATTCTCACTTTATTGAACTCATGTTGGTTTGAAACAATATGAGTGTAAGGAATGTGCAAACATTTGGACAACATTCAGTCTTTTTTTATTTGAAAGTCAGAGTTACACAGAGAGGAGAGGCAGAAGAGAGAGAGAGAAAGAAAGGGAGAGAGGGAGAGAAGGAGAGAGAGAGAGAGAGAGAGAGAGAGAGAGAGAGAGTTCTCCCTTCCACTGGTTCACTCCCCAAATGATTGCAACAGCCAGAGCTGAGCTGGTCCGAAGCCAGGAGCCAGGAGCTTCTTCTAGGTCTCCCATGCGGGTGCAGGGGCCCAAGGACTTGGGCCATCTTCTACTGCTTTCCCAGGCCATATCAGAGAGCTGGATTGGAAGTGGAGCAGCCGGGACTCAAACCAGCACCTATATGGGATGCTGGTACTGCAGGTGGTGGCTTTACCCACTACGCCACAGCGACGGCCCACACATCCAGTCTTTATCAACATAAGAAAATTGACTCCAGTGAGCAACCACGTAAATGTATAGAATGTGCAAAGTCCTTTGTTCATAGCTATTGGCATATCGAACATCAAAGGAGTCATACTGGTGAGAAATTACATGAATGTATGGAGTGTGCAAAGGCTTTTAGCTGGGGCTCAAGCCTTTTTTTTTTTTTTACTTTTTTTTTATTTGACAGGTAGAGTTATAGACAGTGAGAGAGAGAGAGAAAGGTCTTCCTTCCGTTGGTTCACTCCCCAAATGGCCACCATGGCCGGTGCTGTGCCAATCTGAAGCCAGGAGCCAGGTGCTTCCTCCTGGTCTCCCATGCGGGTACAGGGACCCAAGGACTTGGGCCATCATCCACTGCTCTCCCAGGCCACAGCAGAGAGTTGGACTAGAAGAGGAGCAGCCGGGACTAGAACCCAGCACCCATATGGGATGCTGGCGCCACAAGGTGAAGGATTAACCAAGTGAGCCACAGCGCTGGCCCCTCAACCTTCTTAAACAAAAGAATGTATAGTAATGAAAAACGCTGATTACATAAATTGTAGAAAGGCCTTTTGTACAGGCGCTCAATGTATACAGCATCAGAGAATTCATACTGGTTAAAAAAACCACTTGAATTTAAAGAATGTGGAAAGACTTTTAGGCTTCATTCCTACTTTTCCCAACATCAGATAATTCATAGAGATTTTTTGAAGATGTATTTATTTGTTTATTTGAAAGTCAGAGTTACACAGAGAGAGAAGGGGAGGCAGAGAGAGAGAGAATCTTCTATCTGCTGGTTCTCTCCCCAGTTGGCTGCAATGGCCAGAGCTGCACTGATCCAAAGCCAGGATCCAGGAGCTTTTTCCAGGTCTCCCATGCAGGTGCAGGGGCCCAAGGCCTTGGGCCATCTTCCACTGCTTTCCCAGGCCACAGCAGAGAGCTGGATTGGAAGTGGAGCAGCCGAGACTCAAACCGGGGCCCTTATGGGATGCGGGCACTGCAGTCCGTGGCTTCACCGGCTATGCCACAACGCCATCCCCAATTCATCATGATTTAAGACTGTATGAATGCAAGCAGTGTGGAAAAGCTTTGATTCCTGCTGGAAAACACACCAGTCAGTTCACACTGGGGAGAAACCCTATTAATGTAAGGAATGTGCAAAAACCTTTAGGCCTCATTCTCAACTAGCTTATAATCAGGAAATTCACACTAGTTTAAAACCCTATATATGTAAGAAAAAATTTAAAAAAGCATTTTGTTCTTTCTTGGGACTGTCTCAATATAAGAGAATTCATACTGGTGGAAAACCCTCTGAATGTAAGGAAAATGGTCAGGCGTTTAATCACAGCGATCAATTTACTTGACATCAGAGAACTCATCCTGGTGTGAAGCCACCCAAATGCAAGGAATGTGGGAAGGCCTTTAATCATTGCTGGCAACTTATTCAACATCAAAGGTTCCACAATGGTGAGAAACTCTTACGGGAACACGTAGGAAAGTCGTTAGCCGTGGTGGTCGATTCTTGACCATTACCATCGTTTCACAAATGGATTATGGTATGGTTACCATAAAATATAAGCCCTTGCAAAGACATCTGGCACATGTAGTAAGTAGCTGCTCACTAAATCTATTATTTTTATGGCAATCAGAATTTTTTGTTTTTGACAGGCAGAGTGGACAGTGAGAGAGAGAGACAGAGAGAAAGGTCTTCCTTTTCAGTTGGTTCACCCTCCAATGGCCACTACGGCCAGCGCACCACGCTGTCCCGAAACCAGGAACCAGGTGCTTCTCCTGGTCTCCCATGCAGGTTCAGGGCCCAAGCACTTGGGCCATCCTCCACTGCCTTCCGGGGCCACAGCAGAGAGCTGGCCTGGAAGAGGAGCGACCGGGACAGAATCCAGTGCCCCGACTGGGACTAGAACCCTGGGGTGCCGGCGCTGCAGGCAGAGGATTAGCCTATTAGCGCCTATTAGCCACGGCACTGGCCAAGCAATCAGAATTATTAAAAGTACATTCATATGAAATAAGGTCCCTATGAGTATGATGGTATTTAAAACATTCATTTCATATAATTTCTGGACAAAATATTGTACAATATATTAAATGAGAAGATTTTAATTCAGAATTGACCCCCCTGAAGACTGATGGTGAAACAAATACCATGTCTTTATTGAATATTCAGAGTATAAGCTGTGGGAAATGAGAGCGTGGTTTGAGGAAATCTTTTCAAGATAAATTCTGTAACACACACCGTACAATCCACATTCCCTACCTTACAAAGGAAGCAGAAGTTAACAATGGAGTAGCGAGAAGACAGACATTGACTTGGAAAAGTTTGCCTCATGTGTATAAAAGTTTTCAGACTAGCAGTTTACCAAAAAGGCAACCGTTTTCAGTGGTGCAATGATGGCTTGTATGCTCTCCGCCTGGCTACAGTATATCTCATATCATAAGTCAGGGTACTCCAAAATGTTCTTAGAAAGTAGAATTTAAAGCCAGTACCGTGGCTCAATAGGCTAATCCTCCGCCTTGCGGCGCCGGCACACCAGGTTCTAGTCCCAGTCGGTGCACCGGATTCTGTCCCGGTTGCCGCTATTCCAGGCCAGCTCTCTGCTGTGGCCTGAGAGTGCAGTGGAGGATGGCCCAGGTGCTTGGGCCCTGCACCCACATGGGAGACCAGGAGAAGCACCTGGCTCCTGCCATTGATCAGCGCAGTGCGCCAGCCATGGCGGCCATTGGAGGGTGAACCAATGACAAAAGGAAGACCTTTCTCTCTGTCTCTCTCTCTCACTGTCTAACTCTGCCTGTTAAAAAAATAAAATAAAATAAAAATAAATTAAAAAAAAAAGAAAGTAGAATTTAAAAATAAGGATTTTTGTTTGGTGCAAAAAATTTTAAATTTACTTTTTTATTATATTTAATTATATCTATTTTTTCCATGAACTTTTCGAAGATCCTTTGTAAATACATATGTACATACAGACTCAAACACATATACACATTCAGGTTTCATGTGTATTTATATATCAAGACAGATATATCATACTTTTTCATATTTACATATGAAATACATATATTGTCTTTGCTATCTTTGCATGAATATTTTGGGCATCATTTCGCTTCTAGAAAGTCAACATACAACTGCTAGGATAAAAGACAGTCTACATGGCTACTAAACCAATGTCACCTAAAGAAATAGCAGTAACCGCATAGTACAATATTCAGTCCATTTGTAAACTTCTGCAATGGCCTAAACTTGCAGGGGTCAGGAAAATCTGGCCTGCAAGATAATTTGGTCTGGCCCTGCCAAGGCAACCGTTGGCGGGACTTGAATTTCAATAAATCTATAACAGGCTAATTTTTAAGTTCATGATTTTGTATGGCCTGCGAGTGATGTCATAGATATCCAAACGGCCCTTGGCAGGAAAAAAGTTCCCATTTCCTGAAAGAGTGTCTTTTAGCATTCACTGGCTTTTTTTTTTTTAAAGCAAAGAACGAAATGAAGCTTATATATTGCATATGATTATGGCTTATTGAATCTCTTTTGGTCGAGAATTGATTAACCATCCAGCATTTTGTGACCCATGTTATAGGAGAGCTGACCTACATGTTGCACCACCTGTATTTGTTCTCTTGTTTCTCAAGGTGCACTTTTTTTTGACAGGCAGAGTGGACAGTGAGAGACAGAGAGAACGGTCTTCCTTCCACTGGTTCACCCCTCAAATGGCCATTACGGCCGGTGCGTGGCGCTGATCCGAAGCCAGGAGCCAGGTGCTAGCTCCTGGTCTCCCATGGGGATGCAGGGCCCAAGCACTTGGGCCATCCTCCACTGCCTTCCCGGGCCACAGCAGAGAGCTGGACTGGAAGAGGAGCAACCAGGACAGGATCCGGTGCCCCCAACCAGGACTAGAACCCGGGGTGCCAGCACCGCTAGGCGGAGGATTAGCCTAGTGAGCCGTGGCACCGGCCCACAAGGTACACTTAACTTGTCTCTCCTCTCTATTTACTGTGAACTGGAGGTGATGTGTGGATGCCACACCAGGTTTCATGTTAAACAGTTTTGACAAGATTACTGCATAGATAATATTGCACACTTCATACTGTAAAATATCAGGGGGCGTACATGTGAATCTGTGCTTGATCGCTTGACCCATGTTAGAACAGCATTCTCCATTGGATTGACACACTTTTTATTTCTAATGAGTAAGTAACCCATGGAAAGTCACATTGGCACTGCAGTTAAGCATGTAAACACTCATTTCTCAGAACGTATTCCTGCCATTTAGCTGTCCTAGGCCTAGGGAAGAAGGAGAGGAGAAACAGGGAGAACTAAATTCACAGTCTCTGTGGTATACTACTAGGCATTTTGAGAATTCAGATTAGTCATTTAAAAAGGCTCTAGCTGTGATGGTAGAAATATGCTAAAATATTTTTCATATATTAAATAGAATTATTAAGTAGAATCAGACAGGAAATGGTGACCAATTAGTTGTGAGGGACACTGGTTCAAGTCCTGGCTGCTGCACTTCCGATCCAGCTCTTTTCTATGGCCTGGGAAAGCAGAAGAAGATGGCCCAAGCCCTTGGGCCCCTGCACCCATGTGGGAGACCGTGGAGGAGCTCCTGGCTCCTGGCTTAGGATTGGCACAGCTCCAGCTATTGTGGCCACTTGGGGAGTGAGCCAGCAGATAGAAGACCTCTCTATCTACCTCTGCCTGTCTCTGTCTGTAACTCCATCTCTCAAATAAATAAAATCTTTTTTTTAAAGATGTGCGGGATGAAAAATTCTAGAAATATTTTCAAACGCTTGCTGTATCACCATAAGCCCCCATTCAGTTACCTCATTTCAACCTACACGATCTTTCATACCAGCACTGGTGTCGGGGAAGCGGGGCAAAGTCTTCTAATTGACCCCATTGCTCATCTCTCCTACACTAGAAACCCATCACTTGAGGATTTGTTCATGCAGCCACTAAGGATAACGATTGTATTTCCTTTATTTGATCTATGGGTCAATTTTGGCCATCTGGAGGTGACTGAAGCTGTGTGGCAATGTGCGGAGCCTTCCTTAAAGGACACCTCATTCGTGCCCTTTGCTCCCTGCCTTCCTTCTGCTGCCTGGATCTGGATCAGATGGCACAGACTAGGACTGCGAAGCAGATCCGTAACGCCAGGCTTAAATCACCAACTTCTAAAGTATTCTGTGACCAAGATAAGTGTCCCTTGTTGAACCACTTTATTCTAGGCCTTTTGTTTTAAAAAAAAAAGATTTATTTATTTAGTTATTTATTTGAAAGAGTTACACAGAGAGCCAGTGCCACGGCTCACTAGGCTAATCCTCTGCCTGCAGTACTAGCACTCCGGGTTCTAGTCCTGGTTGGGGCGCCGGATTCTGTCCCAGTTGCCCCTCTTCCAGGCCAGCTCTCTGCTGTGGCCCAGGAAGGCAGTGGAGGATGGCCCAGGTGCTTGGGCCCTGCACCCACATGGGAGACCAGGAGAAGCACCTGGCTCCTGGCTTCAGATCAGTGCGGTGCGCTGGCCACAGTGGCCACTTGGGGGGTGAACCAACAGAAGGAAGACCTTTTTCTCTTTCTCTCTCTCACTGTCTAACTCTGCCTGTCAAAAAAAAAAAAGAGTTACTCAGAGAGAGAAGAAGAGGTAGAGAGGTAGAAAGGTAGAGAGAGAGAGAGAGAGAGAGAGAGGTCTTCCATCCACTGCTTCACTCCCCAACTGGCTGCAACAGCTGGAGTTTTGCCAATCCGAAGCCAGGAGTCAGGAGCTTCCTCTGGGTCACCCACGTGGGTGCAGGGCCCAAGGACTTGGGCCATCTTCTACTGCTTTCCCAGTCCACAGCAGAGAGCTGGATCAGAAGAGGAGCAGCCGGGACTCGAACTGGTGCCTATATAGGATGCCGGCACTGTGGGCTGGGGCTTTAACCCGCTACGCCACAGCGCCAGCTCCTGGACTGCCTTTGGATTCAAGTCCCAACAATCCTGGTTTCAGCTTCCTGCTAATGCAGACTGAGAGGCAGGTGATGGCATGGAGAGCTGGGGCCCTGGCATCCACGTGGAGACTCAGAGCTCCCAGCTCCCAGCTTCAGCCTGGCCCACCCTGGCTGCGGCAGACATTGGGGAGTAAAGCCCTGGATAGGGACAGTGCTCCCTTTCTCTGCCTTTCAAATCAATTACGTGAATTCCAACATCTTCTGCTAACAGATGATTGATTAATGACTGATGAAGGGAGTAGCCTGGTTCCATTATGAGGTCTGAAGACGGAAGCTCCGGGAAGTGACTGGAGGGGACTGGGTTGTGTTGTTACGGTGGAGCCCATGTCTGAATCATGTTGGCATTACAAGGAGAGAACACACAGAAGACAGACGAAGAGCATGCCCCTGTCTCTGGGTTTGCCATGTGATTATCACTTGGCCATCCTCCAAACGGTTCAACCAGCGGTGTCCCCCAGTCTTGGGCTATGAACCTTCGAACTATAAGCTGAAATAAGCCTTCCTTGCTAAATCTCTTCTTGGACATTTTATTTACTATAATGAAAAGCTGACTAATAAGTTCAGTAAAAAGACAGTCACAATGCATTCTCACTAAGCCAAGAAATAATAGTAAAGGAGCCTGAGGTGGCCCGTATAGACACCAGTGAAATCTGTGAAATGATATGGTGAATGGCGACTCCTATGTCAGCTAATGTGACTGACTAGACGAAGTGAACAATCCTACAAAATATGTAGGGATTTTCTTCAAAATAGACATTGTCCTTCCAAATGCTGGCATTCTGTCAGATGAATATATAAACGATTATTTAAAAACATGGAAATCTGGGCTGAGATATTTGCAGAATGAATGTACTGAGAGCAGTAAGTGATCCAGAAGCTCCCACGAGAAACAGACAAATCCGTGCAAATGCTGGGAAGGAGATACTAACACATCTCTCATTAAGCGATTGTGCACATGGGCAAAACTGCACGATGATGAACATGTTTATCTAATGAGTATATTTTTAAATCTGCATTTAATGTGCACTAAACACACTCTCTTGTACACATTTTTAATCATTTCCTAGGCATAAAACAGTCCACATGAATTTCAAAGGATTGAAATAACAGAGCATGCTTGTGGCTAAAATTAAAGGAATTAGTACCAAGAAGATAAATGTTAAATTTTGTACAATAAGATATGAGGCAATACAATTCTAAAAGTCCCTGAATTTTAAAAAGTCATATAGAATTTTAAATATATATACTTATGCACAAAAAAAACTTAAATATGTGTATATACTTATATACTAAGACAAATGGAAATTTTATAAATGTCTTTGTGGGATACTACTAGAGCTATATCTGTAGAAATCTATAAATACATAATTTAGAAAAGAGGGGCTAAAATAATAAATTAAGCCATTATCTCTAGAAATCTTTTTTTAAAAAATTTGACAGGTAGAGTTACAGCCAGTGAGAGAGAGAGAGACAGAGAGAAGGGTCTTCCTTCCATTGGTTCACCCCTCCAATGGCCACCACAGCCGGGGCTGCGCTGATCCGAAGCCAGGAGCCAGGTGCTTCTTCCTGAACTCCCATGCAGGTGCAGGGCCCAAGCACTTAGGCCGCGGCAGCCATTGGAGGGTGAACCAACGGCAAAAGGAAGACCTTTCTCTCTGTCTCTCTCACTGTCCACTCTGCCTGTCCAAAAAAAAAAAAAAAAAAAAAAAAAAAAAAAAAAAGCAAGTACACAAAACGCAAGACCAAGAAAGCCAAAAGCTGGTTCATTAAAAGGAAATAATATTGATAATTTTTGGCAACACTGATATAAATAGAAGGAATTAAAAATATGAAGGGAAAAGTCAGAGTATCGAATGTTCTTTAGAAACAAACAAAAAAAAATAGTACTTACAGCCAATGTATTGTAGGATTAGGTCAATGGGAAAATGGTAAAAAATAGAAAATTAAAGTATTTCTAATAGCATGAAGATAACTTTAAAAATATTTTAAATTTTGCACACAAACTCCACTCAGAATTAGGTCTACCAAATATTTAAGGCAGGGATTATTTAGATTTATGCAATTTATCCCAAAGAATAGGAAAAGCAAATAATCTCTAACATTTATTTTTTGACAGGCAGAGTGGACAGTGAGAGAGAGAGACACAGAGAAAGGTCTTCCTTTTGCCATTGGTTCACCCTCCAATGGCCGCCATGGCTGGCGCACTGCGCTGATCCGAAGCCAGGAGCCAGGTGCTAGCTCCTGGTCTCCCATGGGGTGCAGGGCCCAAGCACTTGGGCCATCCTCCACTGCACTCCCGGGCCACAGCAGAGAGCTGGACTGGAAGAGGGACAACCGGGACAGAATCCGGCGCACCGACTGGGACTAGAACCCAGTGTGCCGGCGCTGCAAGGTGGAGGATTAGCTTATTGAGCCGTGGCGCCGGCCATCTAATATTTTATTAGGCTAAAGAGATCCTGATTCAAAAGCTGAAAAAATAGTACGAGAAAAGTTAATTACAATTCAGTCTCATTATGAAAAACCCTATAAAACTAATGGGTAAATGTAAATAAAATAGATAATAGATCCTAACCAAGTTGGGTAAGTTCCAAGAATGCACAATTGGCTTGTTATTAGAAAAATTAGTCAGTGATTTCCAGATCAGATCAAAGGAGAAAAGTGATGAGATTATCACAACAGATACCCCCAAAAGCAACTGGTGAACCTAATGCAATTAACAGACTAGTAATAAAAGGACATAATTTTTATCTGGAAAAGGATCTCTCTTAAGCAATATCAACCAAAACCCACAGAAAGCATCCTACAAAGAACCCCAATTTAGTTCAATAACAAAAATGCTCAATACCAGCATTGCCACTTAACAAGTACAGGTGTACGTGCAGTCAAAAAGAAAGCTCCCAGATTTGAAATTAAGGAACAATCTTAACACATGACGTGACTCAAATGCAGAAAATCCAAAGTGACCTACACATTCAGATAGAACGTAACACACTGTGTAAAATGGCATGTGGGGGGGGGAGGGGCTCCAAATAGCCGATCCTTGATTACAAAAACAAGAACACTATCAAAACTGCCAAATTAACTTTTTCAGACTTTTGGAAATTAGCCACACTCACAACAATTCAATGAACATTCAGGGAAAACACTGGATCTCAGTGATAGAGATGTTACAGGGGCGGCGCTGTGGTGCAGTGGGTTAAAGCCCCAGCCTGCAGCACTGGCATCCCATATGGGTCCCAGTTCAAGTCCCGGCTGCTCCTCTTCCAATCCAGCTCTCTGCTGTGGCCTGGGAAAGCAGTAGAAGATGGCCCAAGTCCTTGGGCCCCTGCACTCACGTGGGACACCTGGAAGAAGCTCCTGGCTCCTGGCTTCAGATCAGCTCAGCTCTGGCCTTTGCAGTCATTTTGGAAGTGAACCAGCGGAACGGAAGACCTCTCTCTCTCGCTCTCTCTGGCTCTACCTCTCTCTCTGTAACTCCTCTTTCAAATAAATAAAATAATTCTTTTAAAAAATGTTACAAAAATAGGCCGGCGCCGTGGCTCAACAGGCTAATCCTCCGCCTTGCGGCGCCGGCACACCGGGTTCTAGTCCCTGTCGGGGCACCGGATTCTGTCCCGGTTGCCCCTCTTCCAGGCCAGCCCTCTGCTGTGGCCAGGGAGTGCAATGGAGGATGGCCCAAGTGCTTGGGCCCTGCACCCCATGGGAGACCAGGAAAAGCACCTGGCACCTGGCTCCTGCCATCGGATGAGCGCGGTGCGCCGGCCGCAGCGCGCTGTCCGCGGCAGCCATTGGAGGGTGAACCAACGGCAAAAGGAAGACCTTTCTCTGTGTCTCTCTCTCTCACTGTCCACTCTGCCTGTCAAAAAAAAAATGCTACAAAAATAAATAGGATTGTAAATAAAAAGGAATCGTGCAAGAGAATACTTACAGGAATTTTATATCCTTAATAAGAACTAAATAAGTTTATAAACGAATCCCAAGAGGGGCCAGCACTGTGGCATAGCATGTCAAGCTGCCTCTGCAGTGCCAGAAGCCCATACGGGTGCCGGTTTGAGTCCCGGCTGCTCCACTTCTGATCCAGCTCCCTGCTAATGTGCCTGGGAAAGCAGTAGAAGATGGCCCAAGTGCTTGGGCCCCTGCACCCAGGTTTGGTGTCATTTGGGGGAGTTAACCAGTGGATGGAAGACTTTCTCTCTCTCTGTTTCTCTCAAATAAATAATAAATAAAAAAGAAGACTATGAACAACTGTATGCCATACGAATAGATGAGACAAATTCCTACTTGACCTACACGAGCTACTGAAACTGACTCAAGAAGAAACAGAAAATATAAATAAACTCCGACAAGAGGTTGAATCAATAATCAAAAACTGCCCAACAGAGAGAAGCCCAGGGCCAGATGGCTTCACTGTTAACTTCTAGCAAACATTGAAAGAATTAAAATCAGTTCTCAAAGGATTTAAATAATGGAGGAGGTAAGACTAGCGCTCACATCTTTTGATGCTAAGGCCAAACAGCACATCACAGTAGAATAAAGTGCAGGCCAGTCTCCATTATGAATCCAAATGCAAAAACCCTCAAGGAAACCATAGCAAATCGAATCTAGGAGCACATGAAAAGAATTCCACACTATGACCAAACGGGACTTAACCACAAACACAAGGTGCTTTGACATACAAAAATCAACTCTTGCAATGGACAGGAAAAAAACAAAACAAAACACCCGATCATCTCAGCTGGGGCAGAGAAAGCACTTGATAAAATTCAGCATTTTTCACGAAACAAATATTTTAATCGGCAGGCATTTGGCCTAGAGGGTAAGATGCCCACATCCCACGCTGGAGTGGTTCAGCTCCCAGCTCTGGCCCCTGAGTCCAGTGTCATGATAATGTGGGAGACCAGCTCCTGGCTTTTGTCCCAGCCCAGCCCTCGTTACTGGGGGGCGAATGGGGAGTGAGCCAGTTTGGGGAGCTCTGTATCCCTGTATGTCTCTCCACTTCTCAAAAATATTTAAAAAATTAAATAAAGTTTTATTAGAACATGGCCATATGCCATCATTTATATATTATTCACGGCTTCTTCCATGCCGCAACCGGAGGGGGCTAGTTGAAACAGAGACTCCGTGGCCCAGAAACTTGAGGGTATTTACAGAAACGCTTGCTGACCCCTGCTCTCCGCAGAGAATAACGCCCGGCAGATGGACTCTCCCGGTCTGTGTTTGCCAGATCGCTTAGGCTTCAGGCATGTACGGCAGCAGCTGGACCTCTGAAAGCAATTTCTCTCAGCAACGGGAGAGCAAGAGACCCCCACGGAGCTCACAGCGAAGGAAAACCTTGGCCTCTGAAAAGCCAAGCGGGCCTCACGCTGGCCAGACGGTGACCCCAGACTGTCTGGCTGAGGTGAATAACCACGGAGTCAGAAGAAAAGGCGGGGGACAAAATGTCTGCATGGGGAGTTTGTCACTGAGGGACCCCCCCCACTGGTTCTGCACCTCTCAAGCCCACTCTGCTCCACCCCTGAGACCACTGTCTGCTTCTTCGTGTCACAGGAGAGTTTTGATCTCTCTGGCTTTTCTCAGTAGGCATCCATTAGTAATTGCATGTGCTATGGTTTTCCCTGGGCCAAAACTTTTCTCAAAAACATTCTCAATTCCCCTTGCAGACACTGTCAGAGCTGTCGGTGACATAACAATGACTTCACCGCTGGGAAACCATGGAGCCTGCGACCTATAACTTGGGGGCTCAGGGGCTTTATCACACACATAGGCGCAAACCCTGGCGGCGACAGGTGCAGCATCCAGGGATCAGAGGTAGGTGTGGTGAGCTCATCTTTTTCATTGATTCAATATGTCATACAAAGTGGCTCTGTGGCTCCAGGGATCTCTTTTAAAACTTTTTTTGAGAGGCAGAGATATATTTCTGTCTGTGGAAAATGCCCGCAATTGCTGGCACCGCAGCTCAATAGGCTAATCCTCCACCTTGTGGCGCCAGCACACCGGGTTCTAGTCCCGGTCCGGGCGCCGGATTCTGTCCCAGTTGCCCCTCTTCCAGTCCAGCTCTCTGCTGTGGCCCGAGAGTGCAGTGGAGGATGGCCCAAGTGCTTGGGCCCTGCACCCCATGGGAGACCAGGAGAAGCACCTGGCTCCTGGCTTCGGATCAGTGCAGTGCGCCGGCCACAGAGGCCATTGGAGGGTGAACCAATGGTAAAGGAAGACCTTTCTGTCTCTCTCTCTCTCTCTCACTGTCTAACTCTGCCTGTCAAAAAAAAAAAAAAAAACCAAAAGATTCTTCATTTTCTTTCTTTCTTTTTTTTTTTTTTTTTTTTTTTGACAGGCAGAGTTAGACAGTGAGAGAGAGAGACAGAGAGAAAGGTCTTCCTTCCATTGGTTCACCCCCCCCAAATGTCCGCTATGGCTGGCACACTGTGCCGATCTGAAGCCAAGTGCCAGGTGCTTCCTCCTGGTCCCCCATGCAGGTGCAGGGTCCAAGCACTTGGGCCATCCTCCACTGCCCTCCTGGACCACAGCACAGAGCTGGACTGGAAGAGGAGCAACCAGGACAGAATCTGCGCCCCAACCAGGACTAGAACCTGGGGTGCCAGCGCCGCTAGGCAGAGGATTACCCTAGTGAGCCGCAGCACTGGCCAAGATTCATTTTCAATTAACTTTGTAAACTTCATGTCTTTTTTTTTTTTAGGGTTACTTACCTGATAATGACTTTTCTCTAATTTTCTAGAAGCTTTTGGGCTTTTCCCCTTAATTTTTTGTAAGGTATTTGAAGTTTTATTTTTGAGACAGTTTTGATAAACCATATTTTTGTAGGAATTTCTCCATTTCTTCCAAATTGTCAAAAGCTTTTTCACGCTGACCTCCGTATCTTTTTACAGCTGTAACTATTTTCTATCCATATATCATTTATTTGTGCTTTTTCTCTCAGATTTCCCATCTTTTCAGAAATGAACTTTTAGCTGCTTATTTTGTGGTTGTTGCTTTGCATGTTTATTTTCTATGTTCATAAATTTGGGGTATATATTTTGATGTTAAAGATTTATTGTATTGTATTTGAAAGGCAGAATTACAGAGAGGCAGAGAGAGAACCATCTTCTATCTACTGATACACTCCTCAAATGGCTACGACAGCCAAAGCCGGGAGCCAGGAACTTCTTCTAGGTCTCCGAGGTGGGTGCAGGGCCCCAAGTACCTGGGCCATCTTCCATTGCTTTCCCAGGCACATTAGCAGGGAGCTGGACTGGAAATGGAACAACCGAGACTCAAACCAGTGCCCACCTGGGATGCCGGCATCACAGTAGAGGCATTACCCCCATTCACTATGCCAGCTCCAGTGGTTTTTTTATAATTGTCCTAAGATATGTGCTTAGCTCCTTTAGGGTTTTTTTTCTTTTTTTGACAGGCAGAGTGGACAGTGAGAGAGACAGACAGAAAGGTCTTCCTTTGCCGTTGGTTCACCCTCCAATGGCTGCCATGGCCGGCACACTGCGGCCGGCGCACCGCGCTGATCTGAAGGCAGGAGCCAGGTGCTTCTCCTGGTCTCCTATGGGGTGCAGGGCCCAAGCACTTGGGCCATCCTCCACTGCACTCCCTGGCCACAGCAGAGAGCTGGCCTGGAAGAGGGGCAACCGGGACAGAATCTGGCACCCCAACCGGGACTAGAACCCGGAGTGCCAGCGCCGCAGGTGGAGGATTAGCCAGGTGAGCCGCGGCGCCGGCCACTCATTTAGTTTTGACTTCTTTTTTATAATATAAATATTTAAGAATACAAAGCTGGGGCTGACACTGTGGCACAGCAGGTTAACGCCCTGCTCTGAAGCACTGGCATCCCATATGGGTGCCGGTTCGAGACCTGGCTGCTCCACTTCCCATCCAGCTCTCTGCTGTGGCCTAGGAAAGCAGTAGAAGATGGCCCAAGTGCTTGGGCCCCTCACCCATATGGGAGGCCCTGAAGAGGCTCCTGGCTTCAGGTCAGCACAGCTCCGGCCATTGCGGCCAATTGGGGAGTGAACCAGCGAATGGAAGACATCTCTCTCTCTCTCTCTCTCTCTCTCTCTCTCTCTCTCTCTCTCTCTGCCTCTCCTCTCTCTAACTCTGACTTTCAGATAAATAAACAAATCTTTTTTTAAAAAAAGAATATAAAGCATATTAGACTCTGCTTTAGTTTTTAAAGTACACAGCAGCTTGAGTTGCACATAATTCACATAACACACACTGCAATTATTTAAAGTGTATAATTCAACAATTTTTAATATAGTCACAGATTTGGAGCCAGCGCTGTGGCATAGTGGGTAAAGCCACCACCTGCAGTGCTCGCATCCCATATGGGCGCTGGTCCGAGTCCTGGCTGCTCCACTTCCAATCCCGCTCTCTGCTATGGCCTGGGAAAGCAGTAGAAGATGGCCCAAGTCCTTGGGCCCCTGCACCCACATGGGAGACCCGGAAGAAGCTCCTGGCTCATGGCTTAGGCCTGGCTCAGCTCCTGTCCTTGTGGCCATTTAGGGAGTGATGCAGCGATGAGAAGGCCTCTCTCTTTGCCTCTGACTCTCTGTAACTCTTTTAAATAAAAGAAATAAATCTTTAAAAAATGTGTAGTCATAGATTAGTGCAATCATTGCTACACTTGTAGGACATTTTTATCAGCCTAAAGAGACCCTGCATCCTTTGCTGTCACCATCTACTGCCCCACCAGCCCTAAGCAACCACAGATCTTTAATTTTTAGAAAATGCTTTGTACACTAGGGATGCTAACCTTTTATCTGTGATATTTTTGCAAATATTTTCCTGTGGTTTGTCCTTTGAGTTTGCTTATCATGTTTATTTGCAATTTGGGAAGAGCCCTAAAAACACAATCATTTCCCTAACTGATCTGCACAGATACCTTTGCCATAAATCAACTATTTGGAAATATTTCTGGAGTCTCTTTTCTATTATGTTGATATATTTTAATTCTCTTATGCAAATACTACATTCCAGGAAATAGATTTATAGTAAATATTAAAATCAGGCAAGTTAAATCTTCCAGCCTTTTTGCCTGTCCAAAACTATCTTTGGCTGTTCTAAATCTTTTTATTTCCATGCAGATTTTAGAATGAGTTTGGCAACATCTACAAAATATGTGCTGGAATTCTTATTAGCATTGCATTGACTCTTCATATCAATTTGGAAACAACGGGTATCTTAATGAGGAATATTCCAACCCATGAATATGATACATTTTTCTATATATTAAAGTCTTCCTCAATTCACCTAGCAGTGCTTTATAATTTTGATGCCAACATCTTGCACATATTTTGTTAACTTTCAGCCATTACAAAGCTTTTGTTAAAAACAAGCATCATTCTGGCCCAAGTTCTCGGGCCCCTGCATCCACGTGGGAGACCCAGAAGAAGCTCCTGGCTCCTGGCTTCAGATCAATGCAGCTCCAGCCATTGTGGCCAACTGGGGAATGAACCAGTGGATAGAAAACCTCTCTTTCTCTTTCTCTCTCTCTCTCTCTCTCTCTCTGCCTCTCCTCTCTGTGTGTAACTCTTTCAAGTAAATAAATAAATCTTAAAAAAAAAAGTATCATTCATAAATCACACAGGTACAGTATCCAAAATTAAACGCAAGCAAAGTAAATACAATCTGGAAAACAACTAGTTTACTTCTTCAATGGAGTTTGTAATTTATTTCAAGATTTGAAAATCCAGCAATACTAAGGATAAATTCATAATGTACCTTTGTAAATATAAATGATGGAATTTTTGTATACTTTTGCATTTTTCACACCAAGGAAAATAATACACTTCTTTCTCTCCAGATTTCTCTGGCTCTGGGTAAAATAAAGTTGTCCTAACAAGATGGCTGCTGGAAACAGAAACTGCCTGGCAACAGGCTGTGATTGGATGGTTTCGGAAACCACATGACAGTAGAGCCTGCCTGGCAACAGGTTGTGATTGGATGGCTTTGGAAACTGCCTGGCAACAGGGTGTGATTGGTTAGGGCATAGACTGCCCCTTAACCGGATTGGTTGCCTTGGCTATATAAGCTGCTGTAGCAACTGAAATAAATGAGTCTGCAGGCTGCTTGCCTCAGGCCTGCTTTCACCCACTCCCAGGGTCTGTGTGGTGACTCCACACCTCTTGCTCCCACCACGCTCTTCCTCTCAGGAACAAATCCACAGCAACAATCCTAACCAGTGACGTAATGGCATCCAGTGAGTTGGCAGCTGGGCTGGTTTTCTTCCTGCAGACTGGAGTTGGAATCCTAGCAAATGTGTTCCTCCTCTACCTTTACATATTCGCTTTCTCCTCTAAGCACAGCCAGAGACCCACAGACTTCATTCTGAGCCATCTAACGTTAGCCAACTTCCTGGTCCTTTCCTCAAAGGGAATCCACCACACAGTGGCTGCCTTTGACTTGCAGTATTTCCTGGGAGATGTTGAATGCAAACTTAGTTTTTATATTCACAGAGTTGCCCGGGGTGTTTCACTCTGTACCACCTGCCTGTTGAGTGTCTTCCAAGCTCTCACAATCAACCTTAGAAATTCTAGATGGACCAAATTTAAACTGAAGGCCCTTAAATGGGTTCAACCTCCCTGTTTCATCTGTTGGATTCTTCATTTCCTGGTAAATACTATTGTGCCACTAAGAGTGATTAGCCCAAAGAACACTACAAATGGTACAATGAACGATTTCGGGCTGTGTTCTACAGGAAGGGCTAACTCACTCGTTAGGTCGCTCTATGCAGTTCTCTTTTCCTTTCTCGACATCCTGTGTTTGGGACTCATGGCCTGGGCCAGTGGCTCCATCGTAGTCCTCCTACAGAAGCACAAGCAGCAAGTCCAGTACATTCGCGCCGGCTCTCCGGGGGCCTCCCCAGAGACCTCAGCTGTGCACGCTGTGCTGCTTCTGGCAAGCTCGTTTCTGTCCTTCTACCTTCTCTCCTCCTCCTTGTCACTGTACATGACTCGCCTCGGCAGCCCCAGCCGGCAGCTGATGAACATCACTACCTTCCTGGCTGCCTGTTTTCCAACGCTCAGCCCCTACGTGCTCATCCACTGTGACGCTCGCATCTACACAAACTACCTGGCCTGTGGGAAAGCAAAAACATTCCAATAGTCCTCTGACAGGCAGCTGTCTTCAGTCAACAATTTAAAAGCATTCAATGTGTGACTATATGGGTCTAAAGACCCACCTAGGGGCTGGCACTGTGACGTAGCGGGTAAAGCCGCCGCCTGTGGCACTGGCATCCCATATGGGCACCGGTTGCTCCACCGCGGATGCAGCTCTCTGCTATGACCTGGGAAATCAGCAGAAGATGGCCCAAGTCCTTGGGACCCTGCACCCACGTGGGAGACCCAGAAGAAGCTCCTGGCTCCTGGCTTCAGATCAGCACAGCTCCGGCCATTGCAGCCAACTGGGGAGTGAACCTGCAGATGGACAGATGGAAGACTCTCTCTCTCTCTCTCTCTCTCTCTCTGCCTATCCTTCTCTCTATATATAACTCTTTCAAATAAATAAATAAATATTTTTTAAAAGACTCATCTAAAATTTGTCCTAGTTAATGTGAGATGTCAGCCATGTGACTTAATTCTCTAAATGTGTTAACTATTTCTCTTTGGATATTGCCTTCTAATAGAGGCAGCATCAGTTTTGGTTTCTGCAGAAACAGTAAAAGCCAAGAAAAAAGGCCTACACACACTGACACCCGGCACCGCACATGGCAGGATCTACAACTGAATGTAATGGAAGAGCCACCAATTCAAATCAGCTATGAAAGTCTCTCTTTCTTTTTCATATACATGGACAGGTTTTTTTTTTTTTTTTTGGGGGGGGGCTCAGTTGGACACTGCAGAGCTGGCCCACCTCACACCACAATGGAGAACCCCTCATTCTGTGAAATGCTTTCTCTGAGCCTGCACTTCATTCTAGTGAATTGTATGCCACTTTGCGCTATGGAAAATTAATATTTCATTTCCTAATTATAACATGATCTCACTTCCTTACAACCCCATCAGTTCTGCTAATTTCCAATACCAGGCTCCTATCCTTGGCTATCCGGTGAACACAATGATTTCTGGTAGGAAATTTGTGAAATGCACATTTCAATGAAAAGAACAGAAGTCCTTCTAGTTCTTGGAGGTAAAGAATATTAACACAAATAGAGAGACTTACAAAAGTAGCTAAAGGCTGGTGAGACTAGAATGGATATGGAAGAAGGAATTCAAGAAAAAGTCCCTGCTGTGGGCCCACCAGCGTGGGTGCTGTTTCTGCAATGAGCCTCTGCCACAGCAGGAGGAAGAGACTGTCGGAGATAGCTCCGGGACCACTACCCTGAAGACACGGATCGTGGCTCTGCCTATAGATCAGTACCGTCTAACCATGATGCCTTAACGTGTGGAATGCGCCCCGGGAGCTGCCATTCACTCCCCGTGTCTGCCCCACCCACCGTCCCAGCGACAGGGGAAGGGCACCAGTGCCACCTCCCTGCCCCCCAGCCCCGGGGCCTGGCCAGCCGACCCCTGTCCCCCGGCCGCTGGGGCAAGCCACGTTGCCAAACGCCAGGCACTTCCCGTCCCGTGGCGGGGGGGGGGGGGGGGGGGCAGGAAACCCACACCTATGCCTGCCCTGTCCCAGCGGCCAGCACTGACCCCTTCCCGGCAGAGCCCCCGGCAGACAGCGCGGCCGAGCCTTCCTGCTCTCCGGGCCGCAGTATTTATTGCCTCTGTTCATGCCGTCCTGGGCCCTCCCGGACCCTGCAGGACAAACCTGGGACCAAGTGCACACCGCTGGGGGCCGTCCCCGTGCCTCCCCCCAGTCTCCGTGTGGCGTCTGCTGGGCTCGGCCTCCACAGCCGCAGGAGCCCCCCGCTTCTCCTCCCCCAACTGGGAAATAAACTGCCCCAAGGAACCCTCACACTGCCACGAGCATGGATTCTTTTGAAGATTTATGTATTTATTTATTTATTTACTTGGAAGGCAGAGTTACAGAGATGCAGAGACAGAAACAAAGAGGCCCTTTTTTTACTTTAAAGATTTTTTTTTTTTGACAGGCAGAGTGGACAGTGAGAGAGAGAGACAGAGAGAAAGGTCTTCCTTTGCCATTGGTTCACCCTCCAATGGCTGCCGCGGACAGCACGCTGTGCTCATCCGATGGCAGGAGCCAGGTGCTAGGTGCTTTTTCCTGGTCTCCCATGGGGTGCAGGGCCCAAGCACCTGGGCCATCCTCCACTGCACTCCTGGGCCACAGCAGAGGGCTGGCCTGGAAGAGGGGCAACTGGGACAGAATCTGGCGCCCCGACCGGGACTAGAACCCGGTGTGCCGGCGCCGCAAGGCGGAGGATTAGCCTGTTGAGCCACGGCGCCGGCCTAAAGATTTACTTATTTTATTTTTTGAAAGATTTTATTTATTTATTTGACAGGTGGTAGAGTTACAGTGAGAAGGAGAGACACAGAGAGAGGTCTTCCATCCGCTGGTCCACTCCCCAATGCCTGCAATGGCCGGAACTGAGCTGATCCGAAGCCAGGAGCCAGGTACCTCTTCCTGGTTTCCCGTGTGGGTGCAGGGGCCCAAGGAGTTGGGCCATCCTCTACTGCTTTCCCAGGCCACAGCAGAGAGCTGGATCAGAAGAGGAGCAGCTGAGACTTGAACTGGGACCCATATGGGATGCCGGCTCTGCAGGCGGCGGCTTTACCTGCTACACCACAGCGCCGGCCCCAGGATACAGGTTTTGTAAAACCCTACAGGTGTTTTCTAAAATACAGTGTGCAATGACTATAATGAGCTCTCCTTGTCAACTGCTGAGTTTTATCTTTTTAACTACGGCTATTTTAAGTCTCTTTCATCCACAGTTCTGACATCACCAAAAACATTCGCAATCAGATTATTGGAGAAGACGCCAACAAATATCCCTAAATATGGGTTTCTGGCAGCTTTAAGTTCAATAGATTAGCTTAGAATTTCCAGAACTCTTATTTTTAAAAATGCTAAATTCATAAAATTGCTAATGGAAATATTAAGCAAGAATTAGTTACAAGACTGAATTAATGAAATTTGTGAATTTCTTTTATGTAAAATATTGTTGATTTTGGTACTGAAATGCTTCACCTTTTAGTTTCAGGGAAATTTTTTTCCTGAGGTGTCTATGATTTACAGTGCTTTGGCAAAGGTATACTCTTGTAAAAAAGATGGAAAGATTTACATTTTCCCTCTTAATTTCTCCAAATTTCAAAAACTCCTGATAAGTATTTCTTTTAAGATTTATTTTATTTATTTGAAAAACACAGATAGAGGTAGAGACAGAGAGAAGTCTTCCATCTGCTGGTTCACTCTCCAAATGACCACAATGGCCAGAATCAAGCAGATCTGAAGCCAGGAGCCAGGAGCTTCTTCTGGGTCTCCCACGCGGGTGCAGGGACCCAAGGACCTGGGCCATCTTCTACTGCTTTCCCAGGCCACAGCAGAGAGCTGGCTTGGAAGTAGAGCAGTCCGATCTTGAACTGGCACCCATTTGGGATACAGGCAGCGCAGGCTGGGGCTTTAACCCACTGCGCCACTTCTCCAGCTCCATTTTTATTTTTCATGGCATGGTGGTTGTTTTCAGGAGTTCAGTAAGGAGCCAGTGCTCTGTTGTAGTAGGGTAAGCCCCACCTGCGGCGCCAGCATAGCATATGGGCATTGGTTTTGTCCCTGCTGCTCCTCTTTCAACCCAGCTCCCTGCTCAGGGCCTGCGGAAAGAATATGGCCCAAGTGCTTGGCCCCCTACACCACGTGAGAGACCTGGAGTAAGCTCCTGGCTCCTGATCACCCCACTTCCAGCAGTTGTGGCCATTTGGGGAGTGAACCAGCAGATGGAAGACCTTTCTTTCATTCCCTCCATAACTGTGCCTCTCAAATAAATAAATCTTTTTAAAAATTATTTATTTATTTATTATTTATTTATTTATTTATTTTGACAGGCAGAGTTAGACAGTGAGAGAGAAAGGTCTTCCTTTTCCATTGGTTCACCCCCCAATGGCCTCTATGGCCGGTGCACCGTGCTGATCCAAAGCCAGGAGCCAGGTGCTTCTCCTGGTCTCCCATGCGGGTGCAGGGCCTAAGCACTTGGGCCGTCCTCCACTGCCCTCTCGTGCCACAGCAGAGAGCTGGACTGGAAGAGGAGCAACCGGGACAGAATCCGGTGCCCCAACCAGGACTAGAACACAGGGTGCTGGCGCCACAGGTGGAGGATTAGCCTAGTGAGCCACGATGCCAGTCCCAAACATTTGACTTTTAACTTCTAATCTTTCATGGATGGACACTTTTGTAAAATACGACAAAAATGTTACCGCAATAAAAAAAATTGCTATAAAGTCTCCAAATATTTACTCTCATTTTTTGCATATATCTCATAGTTGAAAATTTAGAGACTGGCAGCAGTCTCTGAGAAATGGCTTGGCTGACTTCCAGTTAAAGGCTTTCCTATAGTTCTTTTTTGTTTTGTTTTTGACAGGCAGAGTGGACAGTGAGAGAGAGACAGACAGAGAGAAAGGTCTTCCTTTGCCGTTGGTTCACCCTCCAATGGCCGCTGCAGCCGGCGCACTGCGGCCGGCGCACCGCGCTGATCCGAAGGCAGGAGCCAGGTGCTTCTCCTGGTCTCCCATGGGGTGCAGGGCCCAAGCACTTGGGCCATCCTCCACTGCACTCCCTGGCCACAGCAGAGAGCTGGCCTGGAAGAGGGCCAACTGGGACAGAATCCGGCACCCCGACTGGGACTAGAATCTGGTGTGCCAGTGCCACAAGGTGGAGGATTAGCCTGTTGAGCCACGGCACCGGCCTTTCCTATAATTCTGATTCAGTTTCTCATGCAGATTAATTCCCTGATGCACCCGCAGATGTTTACATGTCTACAAGCCTTCTCACATTCCTTGCATTTACAGGTTTTACGACAGTATGAATTCTCTGATGTGCAGCAAGACTGAACTAAGTTTAGGTCCTTCCATATTCCTTACATTTAAAGTGTTTCTAACAGGTATAAATTCTCTGATGTAGTCAGAATTTGTGCCATGAATAAAGACTGCCAGGGGCTGGCACTGTGGTGCAGTGGGTTAATGCACTGGCCAGAAGTGCTGGCATCCCACACGGGCGCCAGTTCTAGTCCCGGCTGCTTCTCTTTTGATTCAGCTCTCTGCTGTGGCCTGGGATAGCAGAAGATGGCCCAAGTTCTTGGGCCCCTGCACCTACATGGGAGACCTGGAGGAAGCTCCTGGCTCCTGGCTTTTGATCAGTACAGCTCCGGCTGTTGCAGCCATCTGGGGGGTGAACCAGCAGCTGGGAGACCTCTCTCTCTGTCGCTACCTCTCTCTGTGACTCTGTCTTTCAAATAAATAAAAATAAATCTTTTTTAAAAAAGACCTACACATATTTCTTTCATTTAAACTGTTTTACATCCATAGAAATTGGTGTTCAGTAAGATCACACAGAAGTGTAAAGGCCATTTCATATTTCTTGTAGTCAAAATATTTCTAATGTCAATTTGATGATAACAACAAGCCATCCATATACAGGAGAGGCTTTTGCACACTCCTTACATTCATGGGCTTTTTCAAGGGTAAGATTCCTCCTCACATTAAGTTACCCACAAACAAAAAAATGTCCTTTTGCATTTCTTCAATCACGCTGTTTCACAGTATCAGTCTTCTCATTTGAGGAAGTTGTCCATATACAGTCTTCCCCACAGTCTTTATATTTGTAGGGTTCATTACTACTAAGCGTTCTCTCACACTGATCCCAGTTCGAGCCATGAGAAAAGGTCCTCCCCAATTCCTTACACTGATACAATTTCTCTCCAGTGTGAAATAAATCTCTGAGGAACAGTGAGTTGACAGCTATCACACATTTCCCCACTTTTTTTACATTCATAGGATTTCTCACCACTGTGGACTCTCTCATGTTTAACAAGGCTTGAACCCCAACTGAAGGCCTTCCCACATTCCCTGCATTCGAAAGGCTTCTCGCCAGCGGGAATCTTCTGATGCTGAGCGAGGTGACAGCCACGACGAAAGGCCTTGCCGCAGTCTGTGCACTCGTAAGGTTTCTCTCCGCTGTGGATTCTCTCATGTTGAACAAGACTGGATCCACCGCTAAAGGCCTTCCCACACTTCTTACATTTGCAGGGTTTCTCCCCAGTATGCAATATCTGATGACGAGTCAGTTGATAACCCCAACAAAAAGCCTTGCCACATACTTTACATACATAAGGTTTCTTCCCAGTATGGATTTTCAGATGCTGAGTCAGTTGATAGCCACGACAAAAGGCCTTGCCACAGTCTCTACATGCGTAGGGTTTCTCGCCAGTATGGCTCCTCTCGTGTTAAACAAGGCTGGATTCCCAGCGGAAGGTCTTCCTGCATTCCTTACATTCGTAAGGTTTCTCCCCAGTGAGAAGCCTCTGATGCACCGTAAGTTGATAGCACTGAAGAAGGTCTTCCCACATCCCTTACACTCAAAGCGTTTCTCATCTGTGTGAGTTTTCTCGTGGTGAACAAGTTTTGACCCATGACTACAAGCTTCCCACATTGCTCACACACGGGGCTTCTCTCTGCTAGGAATGCTCTGATGTGCAGTGAAAGACCTGCTTTTCCTGTGGGTGGTTACTCTTCATAGCTGATTACCATTCGGCTGAAATACTCTTAATGTCCCTGCAGTCCTTCAAGTTGCTTTTTGAACTTCCAATTGTTTCCAAAAATGGCTGCTTCAAGGTCAAAGGTTTTACTTTTTTCCTTTATCTCCCACTGGGAAAAAATTATTTCAAAAATGCCTTTTTCTGAAAATACATCTTTGGTGTCATATGTTGACTCCAACTCTGAAAGAAAACCACACATTTTATTTCCTTCAACAGAAAAAGAAAACTTATAGAAATAAAAATAACTGGAAACAGTACCTATTGGAAGGGATTTAGATTCAGAAACTTTCTGAACTCTCTAAGCATCAAGGCTTTTCCCTGTTAGGCAACAAACTCAGTTTTCATTGTTCAGCTCTTGTGATCTTAATGTTCTGATTGATAGTTTTCTGGAGGGTTCCACGGAGATCATTTAACAGGCCTTCACTTTGCCCTGCTGATGGTCACTCTTAAACCAAAACGTAAGCTTCCATTGATGAAGCCACTTTTAGTCATCCAGTGTTCCCCGTTAGGCACACAGCTTAATGGCAAGCAAGCTCTTACTACAATAAGCACTGGCCGATTCTATTTTGACTAACCCACTCTTTCTCAGCTTTCTGTAACATGTGACTTGTTTTCTTTACTCTAGCCATGTCTTCTGAAAGATGAACTTGATAAATTATCTGGTTATTCGCATGTGATCTGCTGGAGATAAGGGATCGATCTCTACTTCCTAATTACGTGGCCACTATGTCACAGAGCCCGACACAAATGACCCACAGGAAACCACATTTCTTCTACACCTTACACGCTCCGTAAGTCACTGGCTATGGGTTTATATGTCAGCATTTTGTAATGGATTCTACACATAACTCAGGTTTTCAGTCATGCCCTACCCCGTAACAAGATCACAAACTAGGGATTACCAAACTGCTAGCTTGGCTGGCAAAATGTTCTACATCACTCTCGTTAGCACTGTAAAGAATCTTCCAGGCACAGAAACGATAACTTTCATGTATGCTCTTCTTAAAGAGATAGACCTGCACACACCAAACAATTAAAATCAACTGCTTCTATGTATCCTCACTATTATTACTTTTTTAAAGATTTGTTTATTTATTCGAAAGTCAGAGTTACACAGAGAGAGGAGAGGCAGAGAGAGAGAAAGGTCTTCCATCTGCTGGTTCACTTCCCAGCTGGCTGCAACGGCCGGAGTTGCGCCGACCCAAAGCCAGTAGCCAGGAGCTTCTTCAGGGTCTCCCACGTGGGTGCAGGGGCCCAAGGACTTGAGCCATCTTCTACTGCTATCCCAGGCCATAGCAGAGAGCTGGATTGGAAGTGGAGCAGCCAGTTTGAGAACTGGCGCCCATATGGGATGCCGGCACTGCAAGCAGTGGCTTTACCCACTAGGACACAGTGTCAGCCCCACTATTCAAGTCCTGTCTGTTCTGCTTCTAATCCAGCTTCCGCTAGTACACCTGGGAAAGCAGTGGAGGATGGCCCAAGTGCTCAGGCCTTGCACCCACGTGGGAGACTTGGAAGAAGCTACTGGCTCCTGGCTTCAGCCTGGCCTAGCCCCAGCCATTGCAGCCATCTGGGGAGTGAAGCAGCAGAAGGAAGACCTCTGTCTCTGTAACTCTGCCTTTCAAATGAGGGCAGGGCAGGGCATGGCAGGGGACAGGAGAGAAGAGGAGAGGAGAGGAGAGGAGAGGAGAGGAGAGGAGAGGAGAGGAGAGGCGAGGCGAGGGCGAGGGCGAGGCGAAAAGGAAGGAAGGAAGCAAGGAAGGAAGAGAGAGAGTGATCTTGAAGACAAGTCATTAAATTATCATATCTGAGCAGCAGAAAGAAAACTACATGGTGAAAAGTGAGCACAGACTGAGGGACCCAGGGGTTCCATCAGGTACATATACACATCACAGGAAACCCAGAAAAAGAACAGAGAAAAAAAGAGGTAGGGAAAAAACATCTGGAGAAATAATGTCTGAAAACTTCCAAAATCTGATGAAATACAGGAATATACAAATCCAAGAAGATTAACAGTCTCAAACAGGAAAAACCCAAAGAGACCATATAACACATTACAGGGGCCAGTGCTGTGGTGTACTAGGTAAAGCCTCCGCCTATGGTGCTGGGAACCCATATGGGCATAGTTTGTGCCCTGGCTGCTCCACTTCTGATCCAGCTCTCTGCTAATGGCCTGGGAAAACAGTGGAGGATGACCCAAGTCCTTGGGCCCCCGCACCCATGTGGGAGACCTGGAAGAAGCTCCTGGCTCCTGGTTTTGTACCAGCCCAGTTCCAGCAATTGCAGCCATTTGGCGAGTGAACCAGCACATGGAAGACCTCTCTGTCTCTCCCTCTCTATGTCTATAACTCTGCCTTTCAAATAAATAAATCTCTAAAAAAAAGACATATTACATTCAAATATGGAAACCCAAAGACAAAATGAGAATTCCAAAAGCAGTAAGACAGAAGCAATCTATCACGTAACAGGGACCAGCAACAAGATTAACAGCTAAGTTATCATCACAAACTATGGTGGACAAAGGGGATGTAAAACATTTAAAGTCATAAAAGGACGACCGAAAGACAGTTGGTGTCAGTTTGGCTGCTTGAATTGGGCTCGGCTGTCGCAGCCCGTCCCCATTGCTGACCCTGGGGAGCTGTGGGCCGTTTTGTCGTCCCGCCACCTCCTTCTTCTCCATTGTCCTCAGACACCTCCTCTGCCCCAAGCATGGCTGCGAGTTGGGGCTGGCCAGCTCTGAGTGGGAGCGGCGGCACAGTGGATCAGTTGGCACAGGTAAGCTGCAGATTGGAGATGTAGTGCGTTCATTAACCAAACCTCTCGAAGCCACATTGGCAGCATCAGCTCAAGGGAGGAGCTTGCCTTCAAAAGTACAGAAACGCACAATTCCTTAAAACATGGCAGGACCTCTTGAAAGAGGGCTATGACTTGGGGCCAGTGCTGTGGTGTAGCAGGTACAGCCGTCACCTGCAGTGCCGGCATCCCATATGGGCACTGGTTTGAGTCCCGGCTGCTCCTCTTCCGATCCAGCTCTCTGCTATGGCCTGGGAAAGCAGTACAAGATGGCTCAAGTCCTTGGCTCCCTGCACCCGCGTGGGAGACCCAGAAGAAGCTCCTGGCTCCTGGCAGTTGCCGCCACTTGGGGAGTGAACCAGCAGATGAAAGCTCTCTCTCTGCCTCTGCCTCTCTGTAACTCTGCCTTTCAAATAAATAAGTAAATCTTAAAAAAGAAGGCGGCGGCTATGATTCTCTGAAATCTGACAGCTGATTGGTTGTGCTTAGTTGCTAAAATAACGACTGTGCATCAATTTGCGTTTCCTCATGTGTAACACTGCACACGTGCCACATACGTAGGATGAGCTCTTTCTGGTAGGCTCCGTTTACCCAGAATGACTTTGTGCTACTGAAATTTTGCTTGGTCTTCTTGACTTTGGGGAAAGCAGAATGCTGGTATTCTTTTTGACGTTAGCCAGTGTCTGTTTACACTTTAATTCCCGCGTCCTCTGAATTTTCACGGAATCTATGAAACTGCTCTCCTCAGGAGATGATTAACAGTAACAGTGCCACAGTGCCGCCAGCGGCGAATGAGGGGGTCGTCACGTACTCTCCAAGAAGATGCCATGGACAGCAGTGTCTGAGGTTGAGCTACACTTCATGGGCCAGTGGCAACTAAGGGACGGAAAATGCACATTTCCTCGGACCTCTTCAAAAAGCCTATGATTCTTCGAAGACTGGAGTTGGCCGCTGGCAGACTGAGCTTCATCAGGCTAAGTTCTCTAGAGCTAACACTTGTGTTTTACTAACTTCTATATCCGCAGCACCTATAACGGCGTCCCACATCAGTGTTGACTAGGACTTGCAAATGTAATGCAAACCTATTTTTTCTTCCTAATTAAAATTTTTGTTGTTTGAGATGGAGAGAGACAGGGAGGGCACTCCCCTGTGCTGGCTCACTCCCCAAATGCCTCAACAGCCAAAGCTGGGAGCTGGGAACTCATTGTAGGTCTCCCACGTGCGTGGCAAGAACCCGACTACTTAAGCCATCATTGCTGCTTCCAAGAATCCATATTAGCAGGAGGCTGGAATCAGGAACCAGAGCCAGAAGTGAAATCCAGGCACTCAAATGCAGGGTGCAGACACCTTCGTGGGTGTGTTACCCACTAGTAGACCAAACACCTGTCCCCTTGAATTTTTTGGCAAGAGGATTGTTTCTCTAAAAATATCATGAACAGGGGCCGGCACTGTAGTGCAGTGGGTTAAAGCCCTGGCCTGAAGCATCGGCATCCCATATAGGCACCAGTTTGAGTCCCAGCTGCTCCTCTTCCCATCCAGCTCTCTGCTATGGCCTGGGAAAGCAGGAGAAGATGGCCCAAGTCCTTGGGCCCCTGCACCCGCGTGGAAGACCTGGAGGAAGCTCCTGACTCCTGGCTTCAGATCGGCCCAGCGCCAGCCATTGAGGCCATCTGGGGAGTGAACCAGTGGATGGAAGACCTCTCTCTCTCTCTCTCTCTCTCTCTCTCTCTACTTCTCTCTGTAATTGTGTCTTTCAAATAAATAAAATAAATCTTTAAAAAAAATAGTATGAACCATAGTATCACTGACTTAAAGGGAAACACTCTCTTTATGATGGTGATTTGTATTTTGATGACAGCTTTTTAAAATGTGTGAAATAGGGGCCGGCGCCGTGGCTCACTTGGTTAATCCTCCTCCTGCGGCACTGCCATCCCATGTGGGCACCAGTTCTGTCCCGGCTGCTCCTCTTCCAGTCCAGTTCTCTGCTGTGGCCCGGGAGGGCAATGGATGGCCCAAGTGCTTGGGTCCCTGCACCTGCATGGGAGACCAGGAGGAAGCACCTGGCTCCTGGCGTCAGTCTGGCTCAGTACCGGCTATTGTGGCCATTTGGGGAGTGAACCAGTGAATGGAAGATCTCCCTGTCTGACTCTTTCTCTCTCTCTCAACTCTGCCTTTCAAGCAAATAACATAAATCTTAAAAAAAAGTTAATTTAGACACACAACATAGAAACCAAAGAATGGCTTCTAATCCCTGGGAAAACCCATATTCCTTCCTGAAACCAACTTTACTGCCCAGCATCTGGCCTGTTTCCCTCACCAATTTCCGGGTCCTCTCTCTCTCCCCATCTTATGATTCCACCCAAAACAAGCACACTCAGCACAGCGAGGACACACATGCGCGGAAAGGCCGACGTTAACCACGTGGGAAGCCTGGGCTCCCTGGCGCGGTTTAGGACACAGACGCAGCCCACTGCAAGCCCAAGCTCTGCTCAGCACGTGCAGGACGGGCCTGAGGAGGATGCGAAGCTCACTGGGGACGGGGAGTCGAGGCGCCTTTGAGGCGGGGAGACATTCACCTACATTTCCAGTGGAGAACGTGGATGGGCACAGGAGGCTAAGTGATTTCACAGAGGACCTCACGCAGGGACAGCAGCACGTTACTGAAGTTCTCCAGCATCACACCCACGTGCAAGGCCCTCTGAACAGGTCCAGGCACTCCCACTCCTCCTGAGAGAAGTCAACCACCACACCCCTGAACGTCACCAACCCCTGAAACCAAAAGGCCACATTTTACTTGTGGAATTACTCTCAAGAGGGAAAAATGGGTATGAAGGAAAAGCTGCACAGAAATGGAACAACTGAGCGACCCAGAAGTCTGTGAGACGGGTAGGAACGGAAGAAAACCCGTGCAGTCAAAGCAGAATGCAAACGCGCTCTATGAGAATCCCCTCACGGGCCGGCGCGGTGTGGCCGCCTGCCGCGCCACAACCCCAGATGGGTGCCAGTTCACGTTCCGGCTGTTTCTCTTTTGATCCAGCTCCCGGCTGATGGCCTGGGAAGGCAGTGGCAGATGGCCCACGTGCTTGGGCCCCTCCATCCGGTGGGGAGACCTAGAAGACCTGGCTCCTGATCAGCTCAGCTCAGGCCTCGTGGCCATCTAGGGAGTGAACCAGTGACCTTTCTCTCTGTCTCTCCCTCTCTCTGTAACTCTACCTCTCAAATAAATAAATAATATATATTAAAAAAAAAAGAATCCTGTTATAGTAGGAACAAACTTTTGGATACTATGCAATAATTCAGTTATCCAGACATGTCTGGTAATAGATAAAATAATCCCAAGCTCTCCTCTATAAAATAACAAGTAAGTGATGTTTGAGTGTGTGTGTGTATATATGTGTACACAACACGCTATGTGCCTGCTTTGTTAGTACTTTATAAATGTGAACTGCTAACCATCTTTTCTCTTTAAGGAATTAAAAAACACATGAAACTTTCTTCCAAATGCACTTTTTTTTTTGCAGAGATACAGAGAGAGAGGGAGAGACAGAGACACAGAGGGAGAGAGAGAGAAAGAGAATGAGAACGAGAACAAGAACAAGAAAGAGAGAGAGAGAGGTCTTCCATCCACTGTTCACTCCCCAGATGGCCACAACCGCCGGAGCTGAGCCAATCTGAAGCCAGGAGCCAGGAGCTTCTTTCAGGTCTCCCACACGGGTGCAGGGGCCCAAAGACTTGGGCCATCATCTACTACTTTCCCAGGCCATAGCAGAGAGCTGGATGGGAAGTGGAGCAGCTGGGACTCGAACTGGTGCCCATGTGGGCAGACAGAGGCTTAACCTTCTACGCCACAGCACAGGTCCCAAATGTACCCTAAAATCTGTATTTTGGAGAAATTAATTCCATGAAATTAAAGATTACTGTCAGTGAGGCATATCTTTGGCCTAGCAGTTAAGCTGTCAGTTCAGATACCCACATTTCATATCAAGAGTGCACAGGATCAGGGCCAGCGCTGTGGTGCAGAGGGTAAAGCCGCCACTCTACCTGCAGTGCCAGAATCCCATGTGGGTGCTGGTTTGTGTCCCGATTGCTCCACTTCTGATCCAGCTCTCTGCTGTGGCCTGGGAAAGCAGTGGAAGATGGGCCAACTCCTTGGGCCCCTGCACCCATGTGGGAGACCCAGAGGCAGCTCCTGGCTCCTGGCTCCAGATCAGCACAGCTCCAGCCATTGCGGCCAGGTGGGGAGTGAACCAGCAGATGGAAGACCTCTCTCTCTCTGCCTCTCCTTCTCTCTCTGTGTAGCTCTGACCTTCAAATAAATAAATCTTTTAAAAAAAAATAAGATTAGCAGCAAGCCTCAGGGAAATCATTCTATTACATTCCGTCATAAGCATTTTTTCTTATCATGGTGAATAAACAAAGTATCTTTTTTCTCATTTGGTGTTAAAATCTTTCTCATAGCTACAATGCAGTTCACCCTCTAGATATATTCCCTTTATGCACTTAGACTGAACAAAACTCTGGGGCTTTTCTTCAGCCTGGGAGCGCTACCACGGACTACACAGTAGCTGGATGCTCTTCTCACTTGTTCCTCTGAGCCACCCTTCACCTAGCACCTGCCTCATTTCTGAGTTAGAGGACATTGACCCAGAATGGCACACGGGGCCCCCGAGACCGGCATGTCCCAGCCAGTGACAAAGAGGACTTGACACTAGAGTTCGTCTCTTAGAAAATCTCTAGAAAAAACCACACATTCCCACTCCCATCCTGAGAACCTCACAAAGTACAAAACCTCACATAAACGGAGGCTGCGACCAAGCAATCCCCAATCCACCTTTCCCTCTTGAAGACCCAGAGCTATGGAGAAGTTCCAAGTTTCCCATGTGGTCTGATGGGCCCTCATAGCCCACTGATCATACTATAGGTGCAGCACGGGAATGAGACACCCAGGTAAGAGCAATGGTGCCAACTGGCTGAGCAAAGCCAGGCGCACCAAAGGGCACTGCCCCTGGCAGTCTGAAAGGCTACACTGCGGTTAACCCCAATCTGTGTCAGAGTGCCACACAACTGGAGCTGGCCCGCTGGGTGACCACATAGGTGAAGATCCTGACTGTCCTCTCTGTTAGCTTCTCCTGATCAGCATCTTCCCCTAAAAAGGAAAACGGATGCTCTCCACATGTCCACAGGCTCTCCTTCCTTCCCCCTTCTTCCTTCGATCATGAATCTCATTGACCCCTTTGACAGAGGAAAACAATTCACTAGAGTCTTTCCCGTGTCCAAGTCAAAATGCCTACTTTATTTCTTTGAGTTATTCTTTGACAAAAGCTTAAGTATTTCCCTCAAGACTCCACTCCTTCACTTATCGTACTAGAAAAATGGGCACACGAGGGATGCTGAATAATGACTACGACACCCATTGGGAAAGGGACAGGCCCACACAGACGACACTCGGCTATTTGGCACAATCCTTCGCTGGACTAGGAGGTGCTGAGAAGCAGGGTCAGGAATGGAGTTCCCTCGGGTAGAAAGCTTCAGAACAATTGAGGGAAAAATTCACATGACCTAAAATTTATTTATAGTTCAAGGAGAGAAAAATATACCAACTTATATCGGTCATCATTACAGAATTATGAGAAGTAATAAACGCTCCATGAGGTCTCTCTATTGGTGAAACACGGAATCCAGAAAGAGCTGGGGAAGGAAAAAGCAGCTTTAGACCAGGTGTACCCAATCGACCAGGTGTACCTAACCGACCAGGTGTACCCAACTGACCGGGTGTACCCGACTGACTGGGTGTACCCGACTGACCAGATGTACCTGACTGATCAGGTGTACCCGACTGACCAGGTGTACCCAACTGACCGGGTGTACCTGACTGACCAGGTGTACCCGACTGACCAGGTGTACCCGTCTGACCAGGTGTACCTGACTGACCAGGTGTACCCGACTGACCAGGTGTACCCATCTGACCAGATGTACCTGACCGACCAGATGTACCCGACTGACCAGGTGTACCCGTCTGACCGGGTGTACCTGACTGACCAGATGTACCTGACTGACCAGGTGTACCTAACTCACTTCACCCTGACATTCGCTAATCTGAGCTTCCGTCTCCTCCATTCTCGCTCTGCTACACACCCACATGTCACTGACAGAACAGACACTCTCACCCAAGACCCCAGAGCTCTTCAGCAGAAGGTTCTGAGCCCGCTGGCCAACACCAGGGATTGGACCGCTTCGTCTGGCCCAGATCAGACTCCCTCCTGCTAGGAGGAGCCACACGGTCCAAGCTGCAACCTCCTTCACGAGCTGAGGACTGAAGAAAGTCGGTCAAGCCAAGGGAGCTAGTATCAGGCAGAGGCCGGATTTGAACCCAGACATCTAACTCCAGGGCCTTGCTCTTAATGAACCACAACACGGTTCTGCCTGTGAAAGGCCACACCAAGCTGGACGTGAACAACTCACACTTGGCAGTGTCGCCGAGTCCTCCCGAGAGATTACCTCCAAGTTCCTGCCCTCGCCGGTGCGCACTACAAACCTCCCGGCTCCAACGTCAGTCATGTGGCCACGCCTGAGGGCCTCACAGAGCAGACAACACTGTCGCTTATTGGCAGAAAGGTTGCCTTGCTTTATTTATTTTTTTTTTTAAGATTTATTTATTTATTTGAAAGGCAGAATTACAGAGAGAGGTCTTCCATCTGCTGGTTCACTCCCCAGATGGCCGCAACGGCCAGAGCTGCGCTGATCCGAAGCCAGGAGCCAGGAGCTTCCTCCAGGTCTCCCATGCGGGTGCAGGGCCCCAGCACTTGGGCCGTCCTCCACTGCTGTCCCAGGCCACAGCAGAGTGGATCAAAGTGGATCAGCCGGGGTGTGAACCGGCGCCCATACGAGATGCCTTAGAGAGTGACCCAGAGGGCGGGGCGCTCTCTATTCTCTCTCAAGCAAATAAAAAGTAAAAACAGCACAAACCGGGGCTGGCCTTGTGCAGCGGGCTCGGCCACCGCCTGGCCCGGTTCAAGTCCCGGCTGCTCCAGTTCTGATCGAGCTCTCCATTTATGCCCAAGGAAGCAGCGGAACACGGCCCGGCCTCACACCTGCACGACCCAGGTGCGAGCGGAACCAGCCCGGGCCACTGTGGCCATCTGGGGCGCGAACCAACGGATGGACTCTCTCTCTCCCTCTCGAACCCTCCTTTCCAAATAAATAAATAAAAATCTTCTTTTAAAAGCATCCACGCCTAAAAGCGACACAAACTCACCTTAGCCTGGATTTCTACTCCCGGCCCGGCCTGTCACGCCCCGGTCAGCGGCCGGGCAGACCCAGGGCTCCGGGCACCTCACGCCCAGCCCCGCCGGGGTCGCCGCCTCCCTCACAGCCGCGTCCGATCCCCCGCCCCGGTCAACCCGCGGAGCCGATTCCTCCCTCGCCGCGCAGTCCACACCTGAGGAGGACGCAGGGAGGACACCTGAGGAGGACGCGGCTCGCCTGTGGGAAAGAGACCCGGGAGCCCTGAGGCTGGGAGCCGCCCCGCCGACGAGCTCTGCGCGGGCAAACGCGCCCCGCCCCCCGAGAGACCTGTGCCCCGGAGGCTTCTGGGAAATGTAGTCCGCACCCGGCGCCTCCCCGGAAGTCGGAATGCTCCCGGCATGCAGCTCGGCCCCGTCTAAGCCTGCGGGCTTCCCAGGAGCGGTGTTCCCGGCTTGCGCGAGCTGAGCGACTCACTCATCTCTGGCGTGGCTTGGAGCCAGCAAAAAGGTCCTCGAGGAAGGCTGAGGAACTCATTCTGGATTGCAGAGCGGCAGGGAACGGAGCGGGAGTGTGCGGGTGCCGAACCCCGAGCGAGCAGGTGCACCCCGGCCACGTCCGTGGGAACGGCCCGGAGCGAGACCACAGCGCACCTGCTGCGAGCTCATGGCTGTGTCCGATTCTCCGGGACCCGGAGTTTATGTCCACGGGATGGTGTCTCCGCTTCTGAGAACGCGCTTGGGCCCCTGCACGCCCGCGAGAGACCTGGAAGAAGCTCCTGGCTTCCGGCTTCGGCCTGGCCCAGCCCGGACGGCCACAGCCATTTGGGGAGTGAACCAGCAGATGGAAGACCTCCCTCTGCCTTTTCAATAAATTCTTCTATTAAAGACTTAGCGTGACCTCCACCCCTTGGCCAGTTGACAAAATAAGAATCAAGCTTGATGTATAGCGGTTGCCAGCTCCCGCGGTGTAGACAGCCTCACGGTGACTAATGTCAGCCGTCACTATGGAGAGATGCGCCATCGAAGTCGTCTGCCCTTGCCCCTCCGGACACGCGACGGCGCCTGCGCACTCTGGACACCGACTACAACTTCCGGAAACCTCTGGGGCGGCACCGCCCCTAGGCCCTCGGGTTTCCGGCATTTTCTGCTGGCTGTGGACTACACTTCCCACAAGCCTCTGGGTCCGAAGGACCATGAGTCCCGGAGGCGCTTCCCGGCAGCCTCAGCGTCCGCCAGGGTCCTGACTCCACTTGGGAGCGACCCCGATGCCCGGCGAGGCAGGGCAGGGAGGGCCTTGTGGACTCAGACCCCCGACGGCAGAGCGTGTGGGGGAGCGAGGGGCTGGCGAGCTGAATGCGAGCTGCTGCGGGTGTGGCCGGCACGAGGGAGCGGTGGGGCTGCTCCCTGACCAGCGAGACAGCGTCAGGAGTGGGGTTGTGTGTGAAGGGATGGGTCACACGGAGCGTGCATGACAGGGCGCCCCGCAGGTCAGGGATGTCCTGTGACGGAGGCCGTGGGTGTGTGTGCAGGCATCTGTGCACACGAAATGGCCAGGGTGTGTCTGTGAGTTCTTGTGAAATATGTTGTATGTGACGGAGAAGGGGTGTTTCTCCATGACTCTCTGTGTGTGTGGTGTGTGTGTGGTGTGTGTTCCAGGTCCAGTCTGTGATCCTGTGACTGTTTGCAACAAATACTGCATGCATATGAGTGACAGGTCTGAGTCGGTGACCTGTGTGTTGCAGACATGGAGGACTTGTGTGCGATCCGGGCAGGGACGTGTCTCTGGTGTGTGAGCGAGACGGGGGTGGGGTGTGAAATCTGCGTATGACAGGTCTTGGGGAACGTGACAGTAAATGATTGCGAACCCGTGACTGGCACATGATGTGCCTTGTGGCTAACTGAATTATATCCTTTAGTGTAAGTATGGGTTTGGGGCTTTGTGGTGTGTGACTGTGACCAAAGGCTGAGCGCTTACAATTGCATTATGTCCACATGGTGGAAGATTATATCGCTCATAAAAATAGTAGCCAGGATGATATCGCTAATAAAAAATAGTAGCCAAGATTATATCGCTCATAAAAATAGTAGCCGAGAAACCTTTCATTATATTTAATGTCATCTACTAAGTACTTCAGTTGACCTTTTGCAAGGATTGTATATCCAAAGTGGTATCTTAGTTTGGTGTTCTGTAAAGAAGGGAAGAAGGTACAGCCACATGTATTGAGTATTGGGGCATAACACACATTGTTCTGTTGGCATAATTCTCTCGTTCCATCATACCAGAATTGGGTTGTTCATAGCAAATCTTTTTAAAAAAAAGATTTATTTATTTGAAAGTCAGAGTTACACAGAGAGAGGAGAGGCAGGGGGAGAGAGAGAGAGAGAGAGAGAGAGAGAGAGAGAGAGGTCTTCCATCCACTGGTTCACTCCTCAATTGGCTGCAACGGCTGGAGGTGCCCCAATCTGAAGCCAGGAGCCAGGAGCTTCTTCTGGGTCTCCTACGCGGGTGCAGGGGCCCAAGGACTTGAGCCATCTTCTACTGCTTCATAGCAAATCTTGACAGTAAAATGCCCCATTGCGTTAATGATACAGTTAAGTAAACTTTAAGAACTTGCGGGTGTTATTTTGCTCATTCCAGTGATTTTCCCTATAAAAACTTTTTGCTCACACTTTACTTAATGACTGGAAGAAAATTCTCTCCCACAATTCTGCTTTTAAAAGGGGCAGGGCTGGTGTCGTGATGGAGCGAGTCAAGATGCCACCTGCGATGCTGGTGTCCCATATGCCACTTCTGATCCAGCTCCCTGCTAATGCTCCTGGGAAAGCAGTGGAAAATGGCCCAAGTGCTTGGGCCCCTGCACCCGCGTAGGAGACCCAGATGGAGATCCAGGCTCCTGACTTTGTCTGGCCCAGTCCTGGTTGTTGTAGTTATTTGGGGAGTGAACCAGTGGATGGAAGATGTCTCTCTCTCTTTCACAAAATCCTTTAGAAAGTTGAAAAAAGCTTTATGTTTCTGATGGAATTAGTGTTAAACTCTGTAAAAGTTTATATCTTTATGTCTTCATCCTCTGTTCTAACTCAGAATTCCTTAAAAAACCACTTGAGGTTTATTATTTTGTATGCTAATTAGATGCCTTATGTTGGGAGAGTAACCTCAATGGCTGTAGTATGTTGTCTTACTAATAACATTTCCAAAGACACTTTTAAAACAGCAGAGGAAGGAATACAGTGGTGATAGTTATAAATATTCCCAAGTCCACATTGCACAAAAACATTGAGCCTCTTTTTTATTTTAGATTATTTATTTATTTATTTGACAGGTAGAGTTACAGAGAGAGAGAGAGAGAGAGAGAGAGATAAAGGTCTTCCCTTGCCGTTGGTTCACTCTCTAATGGCGCACCATGCTGATCCGAAGCCAGGAGCCAGGTGCTTCTCCTGGTCTCCCATGGGGTGCAGGGCCCAAGCACTTGGGCCATCCTCCACTGCACTCCCAGGCCACAGCAGAGAGCTGGCCTGGAAGAGGAGCAACCAGGACAGAATCCAGCGCCCCATCCGGGGCTAGAACCCGGTGTGCCAGCGCTGCAAGGTGGAGGATTAGCCTGTCGAGCCACGGCACCGGCCAAGAGGGTGCATTTTCTCCCTGCCTGGTTAGAGGAGGAGCTCGCTTGCTAGTGTTGTCCCTGCAGAACTGCATTCTGCAGGCTAGGCTGCAAGGGTGTTAGCGTTACTACAAGCAGGACCAAGGGAGCGAAGTGCTGTGGTTGCTTATTGTCCGCCGGTGGATGAAAGAGAAGAGCTGGATGTGGCCTTCAGTGATAAGAGCGGCCTTGTGCGGACCGTTCTCTGGGTAGCCTCAGCCACCCCATTTCTCCCCCGCCGTTGCTTGTGTAGTTCTCCATGATAACTGCACAATGTGCTGTGAATACAGCGTCCTCCCGCGGAAGGCCAGGCTGGAGCGGGCCAGGCTGCCTTCTAGTCCTTCCCACGACAGGCTGTTCTGTAGCCCCTCGGCGAACGCTGGGGGCAGGCTCCTGAGCTCCTCAGCGGTGCTTCCATCTGTGTGTGGTCTTCCACTGTCACTAGATACAGCTGCTCATGTTGGGCACTACACAGGAGCCCTGTCCCTAGAAGTTTCCATTTGCATCACAGATCCCTTTGTTATCTTTGAAAACACATTCTTTGGAAACGTCTGTGTGTTAGTGTTAATCCTTTGCTGACTGCAGTGTGTGATTTAAAATTGATGGCACCCACATTCCAGCAGGTGGCAGTAAAGCATCTTGTTCCAACAGAGTTGATGCCCCCCCCCCCCATTGGGCTTCCGCTTAATGGATGGGCCACTTTGGAAATGCAAAGACCTTGTTGATCTCATGCAATCTAAAAGAGCCTGGTCTTGCATGAATACAGAGAATATTTTTTAAATCCCTATTGGTAGTTGCAAATTAGTTATATATTCATTATATTATTATATATTAGATTCATTAGTTATATATTCAACATGTCATTTTGCAGTTCGTATTTTCATTTATTTACTGGGCCAGACTAGAATTGTTGAATTCCAAACTTAAGTTTCCACGTCCTTTCACTTGGTGTGAGTCACTATATGGTAACTAATACCCAATTACTATTTAGAACTAATACCCAATTACTATTTAGAACTCACGAGAAATGTACGTAGGTGGGAATTAAAATTATTATGCAGTAATCTGTTAATTATTATAGCAGTTGTTTGTTCTTGCTTTAGAAATGTCATCAGTACAAAAATAAACTATTATTTACATTCAATGACTTGCTGCCTACACATGATTTTAAGATGTTAAGACTAAGATAAAATATTAGCCCTCTTTGACATCTGGGAAGAAGAAAAAATATTCAGGATCAGAAAAGGGAAATGTATAAAACTAATTGGGTCATTGAATAAGTTGATGAGAAAAAACAAGGTGGCAGGGGAAAACATTTTTGAGAGAATTTCTTCAGCTCTTTGTAGTTTTAAATTTTTTAAATATTTTTTTATTTGAAAGGCAGAGTTACAGAGAGGGAAAAACACAGAGGGAGAGAGGGAGAGCACATGCGTCCCATCTTCTGGGTCACTCCCCAGATGGCCACAATGGCTGGGACTGGGCCAGGCTGAAGCCGGGAGCCTGGAGCTTCCTCCAGGTCTCCCACGTGGGTGGTTGCAGCCCAAGCACTTGGGCCGTCATCTGCTGCTCTCCTGGGTGCATTAGCAGGGAGCAAGCCAGGGAGGTGGCGCAGCCGGGACTTGAACTCAGCCCCCCACAGAGGGGAGCCCCCACCCATCCAGGGAGCCCCCCCCCCAGCACCAGAGCTCCCCCTGCGATGCGCTGAGCCCTTGCTGGAGCTGAAGCACAGCCCGCCTTCTCCCTTGCTCCGCCCACCTCCCTTCGCTTGCCTCTCACAGCTGTTGGCCCCAGGTCCTGCCGCGCCCCGAGTCTGCCCCCCAGGAGGGCCCAAGCTGGGGTACCATTCTCTGTTGCTGAGACACACAACCCGCGGCTGGGGACGCCATAAAGAGAAGTCGGGGCAGGTGTTTGGCCAAGCGATGAAGATGCTGGTGAAGACCCACGTACCACATCAGCGCCGGGGTTGGAGTCTAAGCTTTGCTCCTGATTCCGGCTTCCTGCTAAGACGGACCCTGGGAGGAGGTGGGGCTGGATGGGTACCTGCCACCCATGTGGGAGGCTGGGTTGCGTTCCCAGCTTCCACCTGGCCCAGCCCAGGCCATTGCAGGTAGTTGGGAGGTGAGCCAGCAGGTGGGAGCTCTCCTGTCTGCCTCTTTTTCTATCTGTCCATGTTTCCTGTTCTCCCCCTCTCAAATGTTTAAATTCAGAAGGGGTAGGCATTAGACTACTGGCTAAAACCAGTCAAGACGGCTGCACCCGTCAGCGCACCTGGGCTTGACAGCCGCCTCCAGCTTCCTGCCCGTGCAGACCCGGGAAGCCAGCAGTCCTGATTGGGTTCCTGCCACCCGCCTGGGAGGCCTGGACGGCGTCCCGAGCTCCTGGTTGTCGTGGGCATTGAGGGAGTGACACAGCAGGGGCAAGCTCGCTCTTCCCCCATCTGTGTGTCTCTCAAATTTAAGAAAAAAAGCAAAGTGTCCCGGGGAGGGCCTCCCCTCTGTGTCGTCGCCGAGCGCAGAGATGGAAGGGAGCAAGCCGTGTGCAGAGGGCTGAAGAGCATGCGGCGGCCTCGCCTTCACCAGGTGCTGCCCGGAGAACCAATCCAGCCCCGAGGGACCAGACATTCCCAAGAGACGGCAGGCAGGTTGCAGCTCCCAAGGCCTAATCACCTCCCCCAAGCCCTGCCTCTTACAGTCTCAATGTTGGGGACCAATCAGCTGGCACGTGAGGCCCTGAGGGCCAAACCACATCCCAAGCCCAGCAGCGGAGCGGCCTGGGTCACGTGTTATTTGAAGATGGGGAGAGGGGCTGGCACTGTGAAACAGCGGGTGGTGCACCGGCATCGCAAAGGAGCACCAGTTCGAGCCCTGGGTGTTCCACTTCCGATCCAGCTCCCCGATGGCGCTCCTGGGAGAGCAGCAGAGGATGGCTGGAATACTTGGACCCCTGCGCCCACGTGAGAGAACCAGATGGCGATCCAGGCTCCTGGCTTCTGCCTGGCCCAGCCCTGGAACCAACAGATGAAAGATATCTTCCATCTCTCTCTCCCTCCCTCCCTGTTTCTCTATCACGCTGTCACTCTGCCTTTTTCATAAAAGATTAAAAAAAAAAAAACTTTAAACAAAAGAAACAGAGGAGGAGGGGCTACAGCCACCTAGCATGCAATCATGAAGATGGGGGTGCCTTTAGCAAATATCCGAGAAAATTCAAAGCCGCATCCCGACCAGACACTGCTGTGCCCTTGATCAGAACAGCATCGTTCATGATCACCCAGAGGTGGGAGCAACCTAAGGGTCCGCTGATGCAGAAACTGACCAGCAACTCGTGGTCCCGCCCATGACAGGCCACAGACGTAGGGGGAGTCCTGACACCTGCCTTGGCGACCTCATGCTGAGTTAGACAAGCCAGTCACGAACGGGACGAAGACCGTAGGAGTCGACTTCTGTAGGGCATCAATAGTAGGCAGATAGGAAAATGGCCCCTGTCCAGGGCCAGAGGAACGGGGCGGGGCGGGGGCGGGAGGAAGGAGGACTGTGTAGCGGGAATACAGTTGCAGGGTCTCCCGAGACAAGAAGTGGAAATTGCTCACGTGACAATGAAGGTGTTCAATGCTAACTGCGCAGACTCCTAGGGACAGATGATCGGGAACTACAATTGCTGCAGAGTCCATGTCACACTAACAAAAGAAGATATTGGCAGACAAGGGATGTGACCCAGCTTCTGGCCAGACAGTGACTAGAACTCCAGAAGACGACTCTACCACTGAGAAGGCATGGGGGAACGTTTATACAGACGTGAAGATTGGAAACAGACCCAGTGCTGTGGCGTAGTGGACTAAGCCTCCGCCTGCGGGGCTGGCTCCCATATGGGTGTCGCTTCGTGTCCTGGCTGCTCCTCTTCCAGTCCAGCTCTCTGCTGTGGCCTGGGAAGGCAGTGGAGGATGGCCCAAGTGCTTGGGCCCTGCACCTGCGTGGGAGACCAGGAAGAAGCTCCTGGCTCCTGGCTTCAGATCAGCCCAGCTTCTGCCTTTGCAGCCATCTGGGGAGTGAACCAGCGGGTGGACGACCTCTCTCCCTGTCTTCCCTCCCTCTCTCTATAACTCTACCTCTCAAATCAATAAATGAAATATTTTTAAAAGATTTATTTATTAGTTATTTGAAAGGCAGAGTATCATGGACCCACAGACGCGGGTCTGATGCTCTGGGACTTCCCTGCCTGCAGACCTACGAGGCGAATAAACCCCAACTCTGCACGGATGTCCCAGGCCACGCTGGTCCGTCCCAGTGACAGACACACACTGAGACAGACCCCTTCCTTACAAAAATTAAAATCGGCTGGCGCCGCGGCTCACTAGGCTAATCCTCCACCTGCGGCACCGGCACCCCAGGTTCTAGTCCCGGTTGGGGCGCCGGATTCTGTCCCGGTTGCTCCTCTTCCAGTCCAGCTCTCTGCTGTGTCCCGGGAGTGCAATGGAGGATGGCCCAGGTGCTTGGGCCCTGCACCCCATGGGAGACGAGGAGGAGGCACCTGGCTCCTGGCTTCGGATTGGCGCAGCACACCGGCTGCAACGCACCGGTTATAGCGGCCACTTGGGGGGTGAACCAGCGGAAGGAAGACCTTTCTCTCTGTCTCTCTCTCACTGTCTAACTCTGCCTGTCAGAAAAAAAAAAAAAAAGTTAAAATCGCAAATTCATTCTCCAGCCTCCCGGAGGCGTAGGTAAGTCTTCTCCGGGCCTGTGCCCAGGTTTCCGTCCCAGGAGCCCTGTCTGTGAAACCATCCTTGGGGAGACCGGGCCCTCGCTTCCCTCCAGCCCGACTACAATAAGGCACGGGAGCGAACACGAGGCCTCACAGGACAGAGCAGCTCTGGCCTCCTCGGGAAGAACTCCACGTGCTGGGCACGCCCCGTGCACCAAACTGCTGCCGTGTGAAGACGATTTGGGCCTTGAACACAAACAGTTTCGTCCATGATAGTCAGAGGGCGGAGGCTTACCCCAGTTATGGTGCGGGGAGGCGGGGCCTGTGGGCGGTGACAAGGTTGGGCTGGGTCATCACGGTGGTGTCCTGGTGGCTTTCTGAGGACACAGACGGACACGTATCCGCCCTGCCCTGTCATAGGTGCCCTGTCCCACCTGCGGGTTCCACTGTCAGGACAGCCACCAGCAGAGGCCAGGCCAGTGGGGCCGTGAACCCTGAGAGCCACGGGCAAAACAAACCTCTTTTTAAAAATATATTTATGGCCGGCGCCGTGGCTCAACAGGCTAATCCTCCACCTTGCGGCGCCGGCACACCGGGTTCTAGTCCCGGTCGGGGCACCGGATTCTGTCCCGGTTGCCCCTCTTCCAGGCCAGCCCTCTGCTGTGGCCCAGGAGTGCAGTGGAGGATGGCCCAGGTGCTTGGGCCCTGCACCCCATGGGGAGACCAGGAAAAGCACCTGGCTCCTGGCTCCTGCCATCGGACAAGCGCGGTGCGCCGGCCGCAGCGCGCCAGCTGCGGCGGCCATTGGAGGGTGAACCAACGGCAAAAGGAAGACCTTTCTCTCTGTCTCTCTCTCTCACTGTCCACTCTGCCTGTCAAAAAAAATATATATATATATTTATTTATTTATTTGAAAGGCAGAATGAGTGAGAGAGAGAGAGGGAATCTTCCATCCGCTGATTTACTCCCCAAATGACTACAACAGGCAGGGCTGGACCAGATTGAAGCCAGGAGCCAGGAGCTTCCCCAGGTCTCCCATGTAGGTGGCAGGGGCCCAAGCACTCGGGCCATCATCTCCTGCCTTCATAGGCGCATTAGTAGGAAGCTACATCGGAAGCCGAGCAGTTGGGACCAGAACCGACACTCAGACACAAGACGTGGGTGTTGCAAGTAGCCGCTGAACTCTGCGCCACACCATCGGCCCCGGCCTCTTTTCTCTACCAGATTTGCTGCCCCAGTGACCATTACTAGTGTAAAAAACAAAACAAAACAAAACTCAGAACCAGTTTAGAGGTGGACATTGTGGCACAGGTTAGGCCACCACTTGCACACGTGCATCTCCTAATGGAGTGCTGGTTGAGCTCCAGCTGCTCCGCCTCTGGTCCACGTCCCTGCTGGCACCTGGGAGGCAGCAGATGCTGGCTTGGGTCCCTGCTGCCCATATGGGAAGCCTGGATGGAGCTCCTGGCTCCTGGCTCCTGGCTTTGTCCTGGACCAGCCCTGGCTGTTGTGGGCATTTGGAGGGTGAACCAGCTAATGGAAGACCTCTCTCTCTCTCTCTCTCTCTTTCTGTTGATCTGCCTTTCAAACAAACATACAAAGAGACAAATACAACTTATTCACAAGTTGTAACTTGGCTTCAGTTCTAACACGTGAATCTTCTAGCTGATATCATAAGTGTCATCTCAGAGGGTCACCTCCTACCTGGAACTGAATTCTCACCAAATCAACTTTCCCTTGATGTACTGAACGGTTTCAAAATTATCTTTGATAACTATATTTTCAATATATCCCAGCTGGCGCCACGGCTCAATAGGCTAATCCTTTGCCTTGCGGCGCCAGCACACCAGGTTCTAGTCCCAGTCAGAGCGCCGGATTCTGTCCCGGTTGCCCCTCTTCCAGGCCAGCTCTCTGCTGTGGCCCGGGAGTGCAGTGGAGGATGGCCCAAGTGCTTGGGCCCTGCACCCCATGGGAGACCAGGAGAAGCACCTGGCTCTTGCCTTCGGATCAGCACGGTGCGCCGGCCGCAGCGCGCTGGCCACAGCGGCCATTGGAGGGTGAACCAACGGCAAAAAGGAAGACCTTTCTCTCTGTCTCTCTCTCTCACTGTCCACTCTGCCTGTCAATATATATATATATATATCCCAACACTTTTTAGAAATGCAAAGGTGGGGCCAGTGCTGTGGTGCAGTGGGTTAATGCCCTGGCCTGAAGCACCGGCATCTCATATGGGTGCCAGTTCGAGTCCCAGCTGCTCCATTTCATATCCAGCTCTCTGCTATGGCTTGGGAAATCAGTGAAAGATGGCCCAAGTCCTTGGGCCCCTGCATCCACGTGGGAGACCTGGAAGAAGCACCTGGCTCTTGGCTTTGGATTGGCTCAGCTCCAGCCATTATGGCCATCTGCGGAGTGAACCAGCGGATGGAAGACCTCTCTCTGTGTCTCTCCCTCTCTCTGTCTGGAAGTCTACCTCTCAAATAAGTAAATAAATAAATATTTAAAAAAAATAATGGTAGAAGATTTGAAGGCTATTTTAAAACCCAGTAGTGATGAAAGAATTTTTGCTGCATTAGTCATCATCCATGCTAAAAAAAAATTATAGATGTTCTGAAATTAATGACAAAGGGCGGAGAGGGGAGAGATAAGAAGAGCAATCAGCTAATAGCCGTGGGGGAAGCCGACAGAAAGGCTGCTCACAGATGTGCAAACCACCAGGGCGCCCCGCCTGGTTACACAAACACCTGCCGGACTCCTAACCACAACCCAGCCAGGTCCAATTACTGCTGTGGGCGCCCTTCCTGTGTCTCGAGTAGCCCTGTCTTTCTTATCTACAGCCCATGTAGGCTCAGTGTAAACAATGGCTGGCCGCCGTCCCCAAGGTTCCATTCCAAACATTCTCCGAGTTCTGGTCCAGTGGGCCAGACCATGTGGCCCTGCTGCCGGTTGCCATGCGAACTTGTCCCAGGCCCTGGCTCTTTCTCTCTGGGTAGCGTCTCTGACAGCTCAATGAATCTCTTCTTGGCAGAGGTCTTTGGCTTTAAGAGTTATGGCTTTGCGTGCAGTTGGAAGAATGCGTAGAGCAAAGATTTAGCCCTCCAGGAAGAGAGAGTGCACAGGAGAGGAGGTGCTGGCCAGCCCGACCCACCTGCCCACGGGAGCATCAGCCTGTGTCCCCATGGCTCTGTGAGCCCCTGAGAGTTTCTAACGTCTTGGAATGTGTTCCAGGGCCTCCTGCTGCATCCCATGAGCTTCTGTGCATTTTCCCACTTCCATGCGCATCGGCAAATGCCTGGCCTCTCAAGCTCTGCTTTTCCGGGTTCAGTTCTGGTAAGCAGCTCACTGAAGGCGGGTACCACCTTTCTGGTTAGGACAGAATCTCCTGAAGTATTGACGTAGGGGAAAAGGAGCCACCTGGAAATCTATTGCCACCTAGCAATTATGGACAGGCTCTGTGAGTCAAATAGTTGAGAAATGGTCTCTCAGGCCTCATTGAAAATAGTTCCACTAATCCAACATGTCGGGGCCAGTGCTGTGGCATAGCGGGTAAAACCACTGCCTGCAGTGCCGGCATTGCATATGGGCAACAGTTCGAGTCCTGACTGGTCCACTTCCTGTCCAGCTCTCTGCTGTGGCCTGGGAAAGCAGTAGAAGATGGCCCAAGTGCTTGGGCCCTGCACCCGTGTGGGAGACCCAGAAGAAGCACCTGGCTCTTGGCTTTAGATCTGCACAGCTCTGGCCATTGTGGCCATCTGGGGAGTGAACCAGTGGATGGAAGACTTCTCTCTCTCTCTCTCTCTCTCTCTCTCTCTCTCTCTCTCTCTCCCCGTAACTCTGATTTTCTAATAAATAAATAAATCTTAAAAAAAAAAAATCCAGGCCGGCGCCACAGCTCACTAGGCTAATCCTCCGCCTGTGGCGCCGGCACACCGGGTTCTAGTCCCGTTTGGGGCGCCTGAATCTGTCCCGGTTGCTCCTCTTCCAGTCCAGCTCTCTGCTGTGGCCCGGGAGTGCAGTGGAGGATGGCCCAAGTGCTTGGGCCCTGCACCCCATGGGAGACCAGGAGAAGCACCTGGCTCCTGGCTTCGGATCGGCGCAGCGCACTGGCTGTAGCAACCGTTTGGGGGTGAACCAATGGAAGGAAGACCTTTCTGTTTCTCTCTCTGTTTAATTCTGCCTGTCAAAAAAAAAAAAAAAAATCCAGCATGTCCTAATGACAATGACACTTTAAATGGTATTCCTTAAGGAATGTGTAACGTCATTTTCCTATCTTTTTTACTTATTGGGGCCCCTGGCTGTGTCATGCCATGATGGAGAGCATCACGGGGCAGACAGAAGATGCCTCTCGGGTCTCCCTCCTGCAAAGCTGCTGATGCCTCCATGGGGGGCCCATTGACCCCAATCACCTCCCCCAGCCCCTCCCCAAACACCACTACAATGACCTATGGATTTGGGGATCACAGTTCCAACACATAAACTTTGGGGAGCAGGAGTCACTTTCAAATTATGCCAGTGCTCTAAGAAAACGGAGGTCAAGGGCGCGGGGTCGGGGGAAACCTGGCTCAAGTTTCATCAATGCCCAGGGGACTGTGAAGGCCCACCCCGTCACCGCCATCATGCCGGCTCAGCCCCAGCCACCTGTGGCTCCATGATCCTGGGTCTGCGCACGCGCCCGGCACCCACCTGCTGCACAGCACACTGCGTGGGTCTGACCCAAGCCAGCAGCGTCTCCAAGCAGCAAGAGTGACCCAGGTCCGGAGATCCAACCTGGGGTCTCCGCCCAGCGCCAGCCCCTCCTGAATCATCTCTGCCTGGTGTCTGAGTTCTGTCTGTGTCCTTGGGGGCCAGGATGTCCACCTGGCCACCCACTGTATCTCTGGGGATTTTTTTTTTTGTCTCATTCATGTAAGAAACTTATTAAACGCCATCGGAGGGCACGCCAGCCCATCAGGGTCCCCTCTATTTCTGCATTTCATGACTCTGTCTGTTCCTCTCTCTTGACACCTGTTAGTTGGTTTATTCGTTCATGGATTCCTTCACTCTCCTGCGGAGGCCCCCCAGGAGTTGACAGCCAGATGGAGGAGTCACAAGGTTAGCTCAGCTGGGTCAGGGCTGGGGGACAGGGTGGGTGCTGGGAGATGGGAGTCAGAGAAAGCTTCTTGGAGAGGAGGTGCGTGGGCGCGTGTGTGTGAGTGTGTGAGTGTGTGTGTGTTTGTGTGTGTGTGTGTGTGTCTGGGTCTGGAGACTTGGCCCAGGAATGGAAGCTTTGTGTGTCTGAGGGTGGGGGTCGTGTGTGTTGGGGAAGAAGGAAGAAATTCAAAGGCCACATGTAGCAACCTCAGCCGAGACAGAGTGGGGAGGAAGAAAGCCAGCAAAATACAAATCCTCCCAGAATTCAGGGGACCCACCTGTGCCCCTCCTCCCTCAGCCCCACGACTCATCCTGGCCCCACTGTCATTACGAGGAGGAGACCAGCCCCACGGCGGGAGGCGGGGGTGGAGGAATGCTGGCCAGGCTGCAGAGCCGGGTGCCTGGGGCTCAGCAGGGAGAACCAGCCGGGCAGCAAATCAGAACAGGAGGAGCTGTCCCAGGTGCCTCAGCTCACGGCGCGCTCCGGCAATGGGGGTCCCCAGAACCTCTCTGCTCTGCCTCTTTGGGGCTGTGCTCTTCTGGACAGGTACCCCCAACTTCTAAGTCCCATAAGAAGAAAGGACCTGGGGCCTGGACCCCTGGTGTGAGGGAGAGGGGCTGGGGTGTGGACCCCTGGTGTGAGGGAGGAGGTGCTGGGGGCCTGGACCCCTGGTGTGAGGGAGAGGGGCTGGGGGCCTGGACCCTGGGTCTGAGGGAGGAGGGGCTGGGGGCCTGCACCCCTGGGTCTGAGGGAGGAGAGCTGGGGGCCTGGACCCTGGGTCTAGGGAGGAGGGCTGGGGGCCTGGACCCTGGGTCTGAGGGAGGAGGGTTGCAGGTCACACTCCTGGGTCTAGGGAGGAGGGCTGCAGGTTCACACTCCTGGGCCTCGAGGGCAGAGACTGGAGGGTATGACCACTTCCTCTCTGGTCCCCTCCTGTGTTCTGCCCCCTCGGGGGTGCCCTCTCTCCCTGCCAGTCCTCCTGCCCTCCCCTCCTTCCAAGACACTCCTCAGGGCTCCTTCCAGAACCGGGCAGGATCTCAGCCTCACCTCAGGCGAGTCCTCCCCTAACGGGGGCCAGGACAGGGACACGGTGACTGAGAGTGGAAGTGGCCGCGTGCAGAATCAGTGAGATGGGAAGGCGGCTCTTCCCACTCTCGGATCCATTTGTTCCTCCGTGGCTGAGTTTGGTTTCTGTGTGGGACCTCGGCCTCTGCCGTGTGTGCTTCCCTGTACCACGTCCAGGCATTTGAACAAATGCCTGAGTTTCGCTTCCTTTGGAAGAGCGATGTGCGAGGGATCGTGCATGGCCACGTCTCTGTGTGTGTATCTCTGCTTTGTAGGCTGCTGCTTCCTGTGAGTGTGCTCAAGTGTTCTGATGATTTTCTGTATGTGTATGTGTGTCGTCTATGTCTCTATGTAATGTGCATCCGTGTGTGATCTCAAACTGTACCTCTCTGCGGTCTCGGTGTGCACATCTTCACTTAGGCGTAGTTGTGGTTTCTGGTTTGTATGGCTGTCTGACCCTTGGGTCTGGCATTGTGTCTCCCATGAGCTCCTGTGCTCTGGGCCGCTGTGTGTGTGGTCATTGCTGCACATGGCCTTGGTGTCTGCGTGGTTTTCTGTGTGCCCGGCTCTGTGCCTTGCTGGGGGGGTTTAGATGGGCGGCCAGGAGAGCCCTTGTCCCCGTGACGGCGTCGACCACTGCAGTGGCTGCACGCGGGACATCCCGCCCCTGCCTGCGTCGATTTGTCTTTGTGTGTTTATGCCAGAGTTTAAGTGTTTTGTGCATGCATTGCTGGGGCCAGCTGTGTATGTGTGTCTTATTTTTATTGTTTATTTATTTGAAAGGCAGAGAGACAGAGACAGGCAAACAGAGATCTTCCACTTATACTGGTTCACTCCCCATATGCCGGCAACAGCCGGGCCTGGGCCAGGATCCCAGAACTCCATCCTGGTCTCCCCTGTGGGTGGCAGGAACCCAAGTACTTGGGCTGTCACCTGCTGTCTCGGAAGCTGGAGTCAGGAGCAGAGGACCGACCTGAACCCAGGCACTCAGATACGGGATGTGGGAGCGCATCAGTGTCTTAGCCACTGTGCCACACGCCCGCCCCTGTCTGTGTGTGTGTTCGCTGCACATCACTATGTCCACACTGCACTGTGTGTTTTCCATCAGCACCTTGATTGGTATGCTGATGGGCAGGGCAGGAGTGAGTCACTTCCTCCTCCCTAACCTGAATCTCAGAGGGCTGCCTGGAGGAGGGTGGAGATCTGGAACAGCCTAAAGGGGAAAAAAATCTGGCCTGGCAGCAGGGAGGCAAGCCCTCTGTCATCAGATGGACACAGCCGCCACCACCTGGCTCCCTCAAAGTCACCAGGCTGGGATTCCCGCAGGTCCCAGCGGCCTGGCATGGCTGTAACGTTCAGGGTGGGGCCCTGGCATGGGGGCAGCTCAGCTCAGAGCCTTGTGGCCCCGCCCACGCCCCCACCCTAGGGTCCCACGCCCTGCACTGCCACCGCTTCCGGCACATCTTCTTCGGCCCCTTTGACCTCAGCCACATGCAGTTCCCCAACGTCTCCTGTGCCTACGGGTGCTCGGAGGCCGTCCTGGCCCTGGACACTGGTGAGGGGCTGGGCGAGGCGCGGGAGAGCCAGGGGGCCGGGGACTCGGGAGGGAGGGGAGGGGGTGGCCAAAGAGGACAGAGCAAGAGAGGGGAGGGGGGCGGGGGAGGGGGGAGAGCAGGTGGGGGAAGAAGAGGCGGAGGAGGGGAGCGGGAGAGGGAAGTGGGTGGAGGAAGGGGCGGGGAGAGGATGACCAGCCGCCCCCTGCGCCCGCCCGCAGGCTACCGCTCCCCGGTGACCCTGGTGCAGAAGGGCTGCTGGACCGGCCCGTACACCGGGCAGATGCTCTCCGAGCAAGACGCGCTGCCGCCCGACTACTCGGTGGTGCGCGGCTGCGCCACCGACTGGTGCAACCGCCACTTCCTCACCCACGACAGCATCCCCAACCTGAGCCCAGGTGCGCGGCGGGCCGGGGCCGGGGGCGCGGGCGGCGGGGGCGCGGAGGCGGGCTGGGGGCGCGCGGAGGCGGACTGGGGCGCGGAGCCGGGCTGGGGCGCGCGGAGCCGGGCTGGGGGTGCGGAGCCGGGCTGGGGCGCGCGGAGCCGGGCTGGGGGCGCGGAGGCGGGGGCGCAGAGGAGGGCTGGGGGCGCGGAGCCGGGCTGGGGGCGCGGAGGCGGGCTGTGCGCGCGGAGCCCTCGCCTGACGGTGCGCCTCTGCCCCCGCCAGTGCCGGACCCGCCGTCGCTCAGCGGCACCGAGTGCTACGCCTGCGCGGGGATCCACCCGGAGGACTGCGCCCTCGACAAGGCCCGGCGCGTCCAGTGTCACCAGGACCAGAGCGTCTGTTTCCAGGGCAACGGCCGGATGACCGTGGGTGAGCGGCGCGGGGCCGCCGGGCTTGGCTGGGGAAGGGGCGGGACTCTAACCTGGGGGCGTGGCTCCAGTCTGAAGAGGCGGGACTCTAACCTGAGGGGCGTGACTCCAACTTGAGGGGGCGTATCTCTAAGGGAGGAGGCAGGGATCCAGTGTGAGGGGGTGTGGCTCTAACCTGGGGGCGTGGCTCTAACCTGAGGGCCCTGACTCTGCTCTAAAGGAGGAGGCGGGGCTCCAGTCAGAGGGGGCGTAGCTACAGTCTGAAGAGGCGTGACTCTAACCTGAGGGGGCGTGGCTCCGCTCTAAGGGAGGAGGTGTGATCCAGTCTGAGGGGCGTGGCTAACACGAGGGGCGTGGCTCTAGTCTCAGGGAGGGGGCGTGGTTCGGGGCGAGCGAGGAAGCCGGGCTTCGGCCTGCGGGAGGAGAGGAGACTTCAGCCTGAGAGGAGGCCGACCTGCAGTGGGTCTGGGCCCCCGCACAGCGGCCACCTCCGAGGCGTCGGCTCGGTTCTGACCCGTCCCCGCTGCCCGCCCCCAGGCAACTTCTCGGTCCCCGTGTACATCAGAACCTGCCACCGGCCCTCCTGCACCACCGCGGGCACCTCCAGCCCCTGGACGGCCATCGACCTGCAGGGCTCGTGCTGCGAGGGCCACCTGTGCAACGGGGACTCGGTGACCCAGAGCTTCTCGGGCGCGGCCGCCGCCGCCCCGCCCCGGGCGCCCCGCCGCGGGGCCCTGCTCCTGCTGGCCGCCCTGCTGGCCTGCGCGCTGGGAGGGCCCCTGGGGCTCGCTGCCTAGGGGCGGGTGCGGCTCCCTGGAGAACGGGGTCCCTTCAGCCGACCCTGCACCCCCTCTCCGTCTGCCTCCCTCCGCCCCTCGCCAGTCACCAGGGCAGCCCGGGGCAGGGAGCAGCCACGTCCTGCCCTGCCCTGCCCTGCCCTGCCCGCCGGGTAATTCTGGCTCCACGGTGGCCGCTGCTCTCCCCGCAGAACCTACCTGGGCTCCAGGTGGGAGCTGCGCTGTCATCTCCGTTAGCATCAGGGTGAGAGGCGGACGAAGCCAGACTCTGGGACCGGGCTGCCTGGGCCCGACCCCGGCTCTGCCGCTCAGCCTGCCCGAGCACGGTGGGCAAGCTGTTGGTTCTGTCTGTCCCCGCTTCCTGGCCTGTAAGGTGGGCGCGCAAATAAAGTCTGTGCTAACGACCAGGCCGGCTTCGCCGGGGCTGTGGGGAGGGTTGGATGAGGGGAGCACACAGGCACGTGTGAGTGGGCGTGGTCATGAGGAGCAGAGGGAGGGAGGGAGGACTTGCACAGGTGCACCCTGTGAGGCGGAGCCAGGAGCGTGACACCGCGAGGCGACCCCGCCTCCCACACATGTGGGGCCCCATTGCCCTCTGCCAGAAAAACACGGGGGAGTCCGGAGGGAGACTCCAGATTGGGAGCAATTACTCCACTTTGTGGGCTGTGGCATTGCCTGATTCCAGAACCGAAAGATAAAGCCAGGGACAGGCGTCCGTTGTGTCCGTTAAGGATGCCTCTGGGACGACCACATCCCATACCGCAGTGCCTGGCTCCACCGCCCGGTTCTGCGTCTGCCATCCAGTTTCCTGCTGAGGGGCAGAGGGGGGCGGCTCAAGTCCTTGGCTCCCTGGGACCCACGTGGGACACCCAGACGGAGTTCCCAGCGCACAGCTTCAGCCTGGCCCAGCCCTGGCTGTTGCAGGCATTTGGGGAGGGTGGAAGATGCAAGATGCAGATGTTCCATGACCATGTGAGGCCTCCTGGTACATAAACCGTATCATAGTTGTTTATTATCATGATCGATCAAGTTTGCACTATACGTAACTGGAGGTGTTACACTTTTTAAAAATATTTCATTTTTTACTTGAAAGGCAGAGTTACAGAGAGAGAGGGAGAGAGAGAGAGAGAGAGAGAAAGGGAGAGATCTTCCTTCTGCTGGTTCACTCCCCAGATGGCCCCAAACATAGGAGCCGGGCAGGTCTGAAGCCAGGAGCCAAGAGCTTCCTCCAGGTCTCCCACGTGGGTGCAGGGCCCAAGCACTTGGGCCATCCTCCACTGCCTTCCCAGGCCACAGCAGGGAGCTGCATTGGAAGAGGAGCGGCCCACATGGGATGCTGGCACTGCATGCGGTGGCTTTTTCCCGCTGTGGCCCCACGTGGGCCCCAGTGTGCCACAGGCTCACACGACTGGCAGTGCCGTACTTCTTCCCACCAGCATCACACAGACCCGTGGGTAATGTGTCGTGCTGCAGTGTTACTGTGGCCACCTGCAACCAGGCGATGAGAATTCTTCACCTTCATCATGCTCTTACGGCACCACCGTTGTAAATGCAGTTTGAGTCTGGCTGCTCCACTTCCCATCCAGCTCCCTGCTGATACACCTGGGAAAGCAGGGGAAGATGCCCAAGTGTTTGGACCCCTGGCACCCACGTGGGAGACCCAGATGGAATTCTGGGCTCCTGGCTTCAGCCTGGCCCAGCCCTGGCTGTTGCAGCCATTTGTGGGGTGAACCTGCAGATGGGGGATCCCTTTCTCTATTGTCTCTCCTTTCTATGTCAGTCTGCCTTCCAGGTAAATAGAATAATTTTTCAAGAAAAATCAAACTGGAGCCAGCACTGTGGTGTGGTGGGTAAGGGCACCCCCTACAGTGCTGGCATCCCATATGGGCACCAGTTTGTGTCCCGGCTGCTCCACTTCTTATCCAGCTCTCTGCTGTGGCCTGGGAAAGCAGTGGAAGATGGCCCGAGTGCTTGGGCCCCTGAACCCGCGTGGGGGACCCAGAAGAAGCTCCTGGCTCCTGGCTTTGGATCAGCGCAGCTCCAGCCCACGCGGCTATTTGGGGAGTAGATGAGTGGATAGAAGACCGACCTCTCTCTCTCGCCCTCTCTCTCTCTTTCCTCTCTCTGCTTCTGCCTCTGTAACTCCACCTTTCAAATAATAGCTCTTTTTTAAAAAGAGAAAGAAAAAATAAGAGAAACAGATAAAGACGAAGGCAAAAGCATCCCCAGGGCATGAAGCAGTACATCCGCTGCAAAGCGAGCTCTCACCTGGAGCTCTGCAGGAGCCGCCTGGAGAACGCTCCGCCCCCTGCGCGGGGCTGCAATCAGTGGGAGTGAACCTGCCTTGCATTTGATTACAGCAAGAACCGACTCCGGCACTGTGCTGTGGCCCTGCACCCGGCGACAGGGGTGGGGGTGACTTACCGTCCACGGCTGGAGGGAGACGGGGGAGCTGGGAAAGCCCTGTGAGGCTCTGGGTTCGGAGGAGCTAAAGGTCCTCGGAGTCCTAAGTACTTGGACCACCCTCCTCTGCCTCCTGGGTGCATCAGCAGGGAGCTGGATCGGAAGTGGAGCAGCCAGGACTCGAACAGGTGTTCTGATAAGGGATGTCGGTGTTGCAACTGATGACCTAACCCGCTGCAGCACAACACTGGCCCCTGAAGGGATTTGGTGCTGTTCTGTTCATGTCTGTATGCTTGAACTTGTACATGACACACACACACACACACACACACACACACACAGAATGTGTATGTACATGTGAACAGAGAGACCAAGTGCACACTGAGCTGTCAGAGGCCCACACCCCCTCTCCCATGGGGACACAGGGATCTGTCTTCTCAGGGAGGTGGACGACCCCCTGCCTCCGTCTCCACACCGCATGGCCCCTCCCCAAGGTTTCCCCACCTCCCTCCCCAGCTCAATGGAAGCAGAAACCCCGCTCAGCACCAAGGATAGGTCCATAGCCCAGGGTCTCAGAACCACAGACAGCTACTGGGGGCACAGCAGTTAAAGATACAGAGAAAGGCCACCTACCCACCCCCAGGACGGGAGGCTAAGTCGAAGAAAAGCCGATCAGTGTCACTGGACAAGATCTTGTCCCTACGGGGCTGGCACTAGGGCATACCAGGTAAAGCTGCCACCTGCAGTGTCAGCATCTCATATGGGCTCTGGTTCGAGACCTGGCTGCTCCACTTCTAGTCCAGCTCTCTGCTGTGGCCTGGGAAAGCAGCAGAAGATGGCCCAAGTGCTTGGGCCTCTGCACCCACATGGGAGACCCGGAAGAAGCTCCTAGCTCCGGATCAGCCCACCTCTGGCCATTGAGGCCATTTGGGGAGTGAACCAGCCAATGGAAGACCTCCTCCCCCCCCCCCCTGTAATTCTGCCTTTCAAATAAATAAATCTTAAAAAAAAAAAAAAAAAAAAGAACGTTCCTTCAACATTCACTGAGCATCTCCTACATCTGGGCACTGCTCTGAGCATGAGGTGCCAAGGGCCCTGTCTTTTTTATTTTTTTTTAAGATTTATTTATTTGACAGGTATAGTTACAGTGAGAAGGAGAGACAGAGAGAAAGGTCTTCCTTCCGTTGGTTCACCCCCAAAATGGCCGCTACGGCTGGCACACTGTGCTGATCTGAAGCCGGGAGCCAGATGCTTCTCCCGGTCTCCCATGGGGTGCAGGGCCCACAGCAGAGAGCTGGACTGGAAGAGGAGCAACTGGGACTAGAATCTGGTGCCCATATGGGATGCCGGCGCCGCAGGCAGAGGATTAGCCAAGTGAGCCGCGGTGCCGGTGCCGGGAGAGCCCTGTCTTTTATAATTAGACAATAAGAATGCAGGATCCTTTTGCATAGTCATACGGCCACAGTAAAGATGAAGCAGTGACTGGTCTAGCACTGTGGCGTAGAGGGCTAAGCCTCTGCATGCAAAGCCGGCATCCTGTATGTGTGCCTGTTCGAGTCCCGGCTGCTCCACTTCCAATCCAGCTCTCTGCTGTGGCCTGGGAAAGCAGCAGATGGCCCAAGTGCTTGGGCCTCTGTACCTGAGTGGGAGACCTGGAGAAACCTCCTGGCTCCTGGCTTCAGACCTGCCCAGCCCCACGTTTGGGGCCATTTGGGGAGTGACCCAGCAGATGGAAGACCTCTCTGCATCTCTCCTCCTCTCTCTCTGTTACTCTGCCTTTCAAATAAATAAATACATCTTTAAAAAGAAGAGAGACAGCAGTGAAATAGGAGACAGGATGATTGCTGGGCGAGGGGAGATCATTTTTGCAGAGGTGTTCAAATTTTTGCACCACGAGAAAAATCCCCTCTGAATTGCATTTCCATGAGCTCTCTGAAGAGCCCTCACGATAATACGTGCAGGGGAGTGCGGGGGCTTCACGTTCTCTCTGTTTGTAAGATTACTTATTTAGGTGAAAGTCAGTTATAGAGAAAAAGGGAAAGACAGAGAGAGATCTTCCATCCTCTGGTTCACTCCCCCAATAGCCACAACAGCCAGGGTTGGGCCAGGCTAGACCAAGAGCCAGGCGCTTCTTCTGGGTTTCCCACGTGGGTGGCAGGGGCCCAAACACTTGGGCCACCTTTGCCACTTTTCCCAGGTGCGTTAGCAGGGAGCTGCATCAGAAGTGGAGCAGCCGGGACTCGAACTGGCGCGCATTTCAGATGGCAGCACTGCAGGCGGCGGTTTCACTCGCTACACCACATCGCTGGCCTCATGTGTTCTCTTTTATTCAATTTTTCCATCAACTTTTTGGAGCCCGCCCCATATATAATATGATTGCTCTTATTGGGTCATGAATCATTCCAAAATTGAGTGTCTTTTTTCTTGTTTGGAAAAAAAGATGGAGAAGGGGGGAGAGAGAGAGAGAGAGAGAGAGAGAGAGAGATCTTCCATCTGCTGTTTGACTCCCCAAATGCCCACAACAGCCAGGGATAAGCCAGGCCAAAGGCCGGAGGCTGGAACTCCATCCAGATGTCCCCCATGAGTGACAGGGACCCAAGTACTTGAGCCATCAGCTGGTGTGCATCAGCAGGGTGTTGGGCTGGCAATGGAGGAGCGGGGACTTGAACCCAGGCACTCTGGTGCGGGACGGGGGCATCCAGGGGGTGTCATACCTGCAGCACTGCCGGGGTCTCCCAGGGCACCCTGCGGGAGACGGCAGCTGGTCGTGAACTCGAGTCCGTCTCTAAGCCAGATTTATGTCTGTTACACTCCACACAGAAAGACAGCCGGTGGTCCTACCGAGGTGTGAATGAAAGTGTGTAGACTCCCAGACGGTGAGACACACGCATGTCTGTGTGTGCACCTGTGTGACTGTGTTAGCATAGAGACATGCGTGAAAAGAGACAGAAGGAGACAGGTATACACGTGGAGACCAAGAGCAGGCGAGGGACTAGAGAAGCAAAGAGGCAGAGCGGTGGAAACAGGAGGTCCCCCTCCAGGGCCAAAAGCTCCATGAAGACAGGGGTTTCGTCTGCTTTGTTCAGCCTGGCCACAGCTGTGACATTGGGGAAACTGAGGCAGGGGCACTCACGGAGAGGACTGCCTGCAGTCCCCCAAGCCACCACTAGGTGGCAGCAGCCCCACGCCCTGGACCCTCCGCGACAGCGCGGAGGCTTTGCCAGCACAAGCCTCTAACCCTCGGCCCCGGCCGCCCCAGGCCCAGCCCCGCCTTTCCCCGCGCCAGCCCTGGGCGACGAGTGACCTTTCCGCCTGAGACACCCGCTTCTTCACGTCCGTCCACCAGCCTGCCCAGTTAAACAACTCTTTGTCCTTGGTCCCTTCCGGCTGGGCCCTGAGGCACCTGGGTCTTTTCCAGGCCCGGAGATGGGGCAGGGATGAAGGTGGGGCAGCTGGGAGGAGGCCAAGAAAAAGACCAGCCGACCCTGCAATCAGCTTTCAGTCTTCCTGGACCGGAAGTGTAGACCCAGCCCCTCCTCCTTCAGACCCGGGTCCAGGCCCCCAGCCCTCCTCCCTCTGACCCAGGGGTCCAGGCCCCCAGCCCTCCTCCACATACCCAGGGTCCAGGCCCCTCCTCCCTCAGACCCAGGAGTGCAGGCCCAGCCCCTCCTCCCTCACACCCAGGGATCCAGGCCCCCAGCCCTCCTCCACAGACCCAGGGTCCAGGCCCCTCCTCCCTCAGACCCAGGGGTCCAGGCCCCCAGCCCTCCTCCCTCAGACCCAGGAGTGCAGGCCCCCAGCCCTCCTCCCTCTGACCCAGGGTCCAGGCCCCCAGCCCTCCTCCCTCTGACCCAGGAGTGCAGGCCCCAGCCCTCCTCCCTCTGACCCAGGAGTGCAGGCCCCCAACCCCTCCTCTACAGACCCAGGGGTCCCGGCCCCCAGCCCTCCTCCCTCACACCCAGGGGTCCAGGCCCCCAGCCCCTCCTCCCTCACACCCAGGGTCTAGGCCCCGCCCCTCCTCCCTCAGACCCAGGGTCCAGGCCCCCAGCCCCTCCTCCCTCAGACCCAGGGGTCCAGGCCCCCAGCCCCTCCTCCCTCACACCCAGGGGTCCAGGCCCCCAGCCCCTCCTCCCTCACACCCAGGGTCTAGGCCCCGCCCCTCCTCCCTCAGACCCAGGGTCCAGGCCCCGCCCCTCCTCCCTCACACCCAGGGTCCAGGCCCCGCCCCTCCTCCCTCAGACCCAGGGGTCCAGGCCCCCAGCCCCTCCTCCCTCAGACCCAGGGTCCAGGCCCCCAGCCCTCCTCCCTCACACCCAGGGGTCCAGCCCCTCCTCCCTCACACCCAGGGGTCCAGCCCCCTCCTCCCTCACACCCAGGGGTCCAGCCCCTCCTCCCTCACACCCAGGGGTCCAGCCCCCTCCTCCCTCAGACCCAGGGGTCCAGGCCCCCAGCCCCTCCTCTCTCACACCCAGGGGTCCAGCCCCCTCCTCCCTCACACCCAGGCCCCCAGCCCCTCCTCCCTCACACCCAGGGGTCCAGCCCCCTCCTCCCTCAGACCCAGGGGTCCAGGCACTCAGCCCCTCCTCCCCCACACCCAGGAGTGCAGGCCCCCAGCCCCTCCTCCCTCACACCCAGGGGTCCAGCCCCCTCCTCCCTCACACCCAGGGGTCCTAGTCCCTAGCCCCTCCTCTTCACTCACATCAGCCAGGGCCCCAGTGCCCGTCCTAGCTGCCCCTCCCCTGAGCCCTCCTGGGCACCGAGGGCCCCCACATTCCCTCCCCTCTCTTCTCAGAGACCCTTCTCCCTGCACCTCCCTCCCGGGCTGAGAGCAGGGCTGAGTCACAGGAAGCTCTGGGGCCCTGAGTCACCCCCGCCCCTCCCTGGGCAGGAGGGAGCTGACGGGGGAGCCGCGTTCCTAGCCACCCGCAGCTCCCTGACCTGCGTTTGGCGGCAGGTGCCAGCCCCGCCCCTGCTCTGAGCCCTCCCACCCGGCCGCCATGCCCAGTGCCCGCTGTTGGCCTCTCCCCCTCAGGCCCAGCCTCTGCGCTCTCTGCACCTGTGCCTCCCTCCTCCCACCTGCGGCTCTCTGGCTGCACAGCTCCAGCCCTCTCTCCCTCTCTGCGTCCCTCTATCAGCAGCACCTGGACCTGAGGGGGAGGGGCGGCACAGAAGCCATGGCGGGGGGCGCTGGGGCCAGCAGGTTGGCATCACTGACCCTTGGCCTCCGTGAGGGATGAGTGTGGGTCCTGCAGGAGCAAGCCAGGGCACAGCTGTGACATTGGGGAAACTGAGGCAGGGGCATGCACGGAGAGGTCCAAGGGAGGGAGACAGGGAAACTGAGGCAGAGAGAGAAACATGGATGCAGCAAGGGAGACGGGAACCCAGAGCGGCAGAGGCAGAGAGAGCAAGGCGGAGACAGAGCGCAGGTAGAGATGAAGGCAGCGAGACACACTCAGGACAGAGGAGGGAGGGGAAGGCCAGGCGGAGGCAGAGGCTGGTGGAGCGGGACAACCGCGGAGGGAGAGAGAGGCACGCGGCCAGCCAGGCCACGAGGGAGGGCGGCGGAGTGGGCAAGGCCAGCCCTGGTCACTGACGGGGGCGCAGGGTGCCGGGTGTGTCCCCATCCCGCTCCCGCCGTGTCTCACCCAAGTGGGTATCAAGTGTGTGCCACGGGGCGGGGCAGCCGCCCAGGGTTGTGGCTGTCACCAGGCGTGTGTGTGTGTGTGGTTTGGTGTCTCTGGGTGTGGCCATGTGGGCTGCGTTGCTGTCTTGCCGCAGCCGTCTCGTGGCCAGTGGCTGGCCAGTCCACAGTATCGCATGGCTCAGGGCAGGACGGGGGCAGGGCTGCATCTGTGCGCCCCTCCCAGAGTGGCCCCTCGCCACAGCCCACATGAGCCTGGTGTGTGCGTCTGAGCCGGGGGTCTTGTGTCACCACGTCGGTGTGTCCCTGTGTGGGTACCCATGTGGGCTGCGTGTGTGTCCCTCTGCCTTGTACCACAGTGTGTGTGTGGCTTGGCGTGTCCCTCTGTGCAGTGATGGGCATCTCCTGTTGAGGTGTGTGTCCCCGTGGCGAGCCTCCCCCATTCCCCGCCTGCCAGGATCCCAGCCTGGTGCCCCCACTCGCGTGTGTCATGTTGGTGTCGCTGTATAGCGTGTTGTCCCCTAGGCATGTGACACAGAGGTGGGCTCAGGTCTCCTGTGTCAGTGGGCGTGTGTGTGTTGGGGAACGTTGAGTCACCACGCATCTCTGAGGCCGTGCACCGTGGCAGATAGCGCAGGGTGGGCTGCGTGGGGGTCTCAGGTGAGGATCGGGCAGGGCTGTGGGTGGGACGAGATGGTTCATATCGCATCAAGCCAGGGGTCTCCGTCTGTCTAAGCTCGTCCCCTGTCCCTTGGGACATCATCCTGCATGGTTTAAACGTACCCGGACTCTGGCTTTGGGTGGGCGCTGCCCAGGTGTCTCTGCACACAGCCACTGACTGACCGGGAGCTGACTGTGGGTGTCTGGGTAAATGGGGGTGTGTTGTGACTCGTGTCTGAGTGACGTGTCCTTGTGTTCCTGCCTGTGCTGGGGCTGCCGTGGGTGCACGTGTTGTGTGGCTGGAGGTTCTGGGTGTCGATCCACAGGCGTGTCACGTGTGCTGTGTGCGAGGGGTGAGTGATCTGTCTCCACGCACAGCGTGTGCCTGTGTAGCACTGGGCACAGGGGCTGTGAGGCCACGGGCGCGCCTCGGCCGACGTGGGGTGTCTGGTTCTTGATGTTAGAGAAAGTTGTGCGGCTGTGACCTTTGTGGGCACCGTTTGGGTAGCTGGTGTGCTGTCTGGGTGTGAGTCACCCTGGGCAGGTGTAGTTGTGTGCCCCAGAGTGTCGGTTCCGGCTCCGGCTGTGCGGTGTCGGGGCAGGGGGGGGGGCGTCCGGGTGTGGTGGGCGTAGGGCGCCAATCATAGGCACCAACGGCTGCAGGTGACAGAGCCCATTGTGTCACTGTGTGTCTCTGCCCACGTGGATGGACGCCTCTTCCCTGCTCTGCCCCAAGACACACCCCAGCCCCTCCTTAGTGCGGGAAGGGGGGGGCTGGGGAGCCTCCCCTTACCCAGGGGCCTCCCCGCCCTCCCCGCCCTGCCCAGCCGTTACCACTCCCCAGAGGGCACAGAGCTGTGCTGAGCCTCCAAGCGCAGCCCCAGAGCTGGCGGAGCCCAGGGGCTGGCGATCTGCATGCCACAGTGGCTGCCCTTTGCGTGCTGCGGGGAAGGGGACCCTGGGCAGGAAGCTGGCTGAGCCCCAAGACCCCGGGGGCCATGGGCGGGGAGCTGGTGCCTGGCCTGGGGGCCCTGCGGCGGCGAAAGCGCCTGCTGGAACAGGAGAAGTGGCTGGCGGGCTGGGCGCTGGCGCTGGCGGGAATTGGCATTGGACTCATGGTGCTACACGCCGAGATGCTGTGGTTTGGGGGCTGCCCGGTGAGTGGAGCCTGCGGGCTGGGGCGTGGGAGGCCGGGGGAAGGGCCTGCGGCTAGGGGAATCTCGGGGAGGAGGGGCTGGGGGTCCAGGCTCTGAGGGCGGGGGCGCTGGGAGTCCCGTCTGCAAGAGGAAGGGCCGTGGGACCCCAGTGTCTCTGTCTGTGGCGACCAGAGGGCCAGGGGCCCCGCAGGCAGGGCAAGGTTGATCCGGTAGCCCCAGGTTTGGCGCGGGAGGGTGGAGAGAAAGCCTTAGTTATTCCAGTGGGCGGGGACCCCTGGGTCCTTATCTAACCTCCAGCGTTTACCCAGTGCCTCAGCTGCACAGGGCCAGGCCCAAAACAAAGTGGCTGGGATGTGGGGGTGGGAAGTGGAAGACACCCCCCGCTCCGTTCTAACCCCCCTCCCACTGCCGTCACTCAGAAGCTCAGGCCCCCCCCCCCCCCCAATCCACCTGCTCTTTGGCCTGGGAGAGGATACAGAGGTAGCTTCAGGGTCTTCCCCACTCCTGGGGGACGCAGCAGGAGGGGCTGGGGGCCTGCACTCCGGGGTCTGCAGGATGAGGGCTCAGAAGGTCTCTGGGGGACGAGGGGCTCACTTTGAGGATAGCGGGGAGTTGGAGGAGGGCTGGGTGGGGCCAGACAGGTCTCGGCAGCTGCGGGCACATTGCAGCCCTGCTCCGGCCGGCTCGGGGCAGGTGGAGGATAAGGGTCAGCTAGCGGCTGGGGGGCGGGGGGTGGGGGGTGCAGAATTGCTCAACAGGAAAGGAGAGGGTTGGAGATCTGTCTGGGGCAAGGGTTGCAGAACTGGGCTCATGGCAGGAGGGGCACACAGACTGGGAGACCGGGTCCTGAGGAACCACAGCTGGGACTTGGCCTTGGGGGTGGAGAAGTGGGCAGCTCCGAAGTGACCAGGAGCCACATGGAGGGTCAGGGCAGGCCAGCTTCCTCTGGCCAAAGCGAGGGCAGCAGCGCTGAGGGGGTGGGGCCGCAGAAGCCCGAGCCAACAGGAAGCGCGGCCGGGCCCTACCCGCCGCTCCCACGCTTCAGCACCCCGCCCAGCAGGGGTGGGGGGGATGCCGTTGGCCCTGGGAGATGGGAGGAGAAGGGGGTCCCCCCCCCACCTCTCCTTTCCTCCTCCTCTCCAACACCTACCCGGCCACCATCCCTGGAGAAGCTGCAGCTCTGAGCCCTGTAACCTGGGGGTGACTGTCGAAATGCAGGACCCTGAGGGTCCTCTTTGGCCCCCTTTGAATGACTGTCTTGGTAACAGCCATGTCCCCGCCCACTTCCAGCTCAATCCGATGAACCCCACTTTGCAAGAACCCAGACATCTGCTCCCGAGGGAGCGGCTGGGGGAGAGGCAGGTGCAAAACCAGAGATACGGGTGGGGGCTGGGGTGGAGAGGGAGGGAGAGAGAGAGAGGTACAGAGAGACCAAGAACAGAGAGCACACGCGGTCGGGACCGTGGGCTACAGAGAGCTGCTGAGAAGTCAGCAGTGAGACACACACAGAGGCAGGAACAAAGACCCCAAAAGCACATACGGGGACAGGAGCAGCTCTCCCCAGGGACAGGGGGTCCAGGTGCGGGCGGAGGGCCTGGAGGAGCAGAGAGCAGTGCAGTGGAGGAGGAGGCACGTGTCCAGTGGGGTGGGGGCGGGGCCGACCCAGGAAAGAGACAGAGAACCAGGGAGCCACGAAGAAGGGCAGGGGACAAGAGTGCCATTGTTCAGGGGAGGGGACGGGAGGCCCCTCAGGGCAGGAAACCGGCCCTCTTCCCCTCTGGGAGGCGGGGCCCTCAGCAGAGCTGACAGCCCTTAGGAGGGACAGGTGCACAGCTGGAGGTGGGAGCCCCAGCAGCCCCCTCATCCCCACAGCACCCCCCGGAGCAGGGACCAACCCCTTGAAGGCGATCCGGAAACCCCAGTCCCCTCTAAATGTTTCCCTCCAGAATTCCAGATTCTTCCGAAGTCTCGATACACAAAGAGAAGGCAAAAACAACTCTGGTTTCTGGAGGCCGGGTGCTTCCGGCCGGATCTGCCCTGGGCTCAGAGCCAGGAGAGTGAGCAGAGGTGGGGGAGGACATGCAGGGGGCAGGCCGGGACGGGGTCTTCTCAGGGCTGGGCCGAGGGTCTCGGACTCAGCCCCCTGCCTGGAAGAGGGGAGCCTCTTGTCCGGTCCTTGATGACTGAACGGCAGCGTCTGGGCTCTTGGAATTCCAGGCAGAACCAGCTGGCTGGAAGGGAAGTGGGGGAGGCACTCACTAAAGGCCAAATGTATTTTTCTTCACACACACAACTGGGAAATCATTTCTGATGGGCGAACGAGGCAGGTGACTAAGGAGGCATGGGAGTTTCAAGGTCTCCCATCAATGGGAGTTTCAAGGTCTCCCTTCAGAGGTACATTCCGGGGGGAAGAGCTGAGGGTGGACACCAGTACCCAGGCGACAGGGTGTCCTGCTGAAGGAGGAGCGCGCTCTTCCTGGGGACCCCGGATGGCTCGGAGACTGCCCCAGAATGAGACGCTGGGGGGAGCACCGGCCTGGGGGCTAGGAGATGGGGAGTCGGGAAGGGGCGGTGGTTTCAGGGCAGCAGAGGAGCCTGACCGGCCTTCTGGCCTCCCCGCAGTGGGCCCTCTACCTCTTCCTGGTGAAGTGCATGATCAGCGGCTCCACCTTCCTGCTCCTGTGCCTCATCGTGGCCTTTCACGCCAAGGAGGTCCAGGTAGGGCGGCCCCCACCCTGGACCCGGCTCCCCAACCCCACCAAGCCCCGCCTTCCTCCTCCTCCTGTCCCAGGAAGGAAGCTCCCCTCAGTGACACAGACCCCCACCCAGGCACAGGCAGAGGCTCGTGGGGGCGCCCCAGCCCTCCCCGCCCCGGCAGATCTCTGTATCCTCTCGCCGGGTCCCAGGACCCATCCTGGGACCCCCTCACCCCACCCCCATCTCTGCAGGTCCTGTTGCCCCATTCCCTCCCCTCCTTACCCCCCTTTGCTTCTGAAATGGGGCGACACCCAGTGTAGTCCCACGCATAAGTGGCGCTGGGGACAAAGCACACGTAGCTGTTACTGTGCTAACACCTGCAGAGAAGTGGCTGGGCTCCCGGCCCCGTGTGCCCGGCCAGGGACCAAGGCTTCGGTCTCTCTATAAAATGGGCCAATTGTGAGACTATCAGTGTCACCATGCTGTCACAATACGTCAAGGAGATAGAGCAGTGCCTGGCCCTTCCAAAGAGCCCCGTAAGTGGGAGCTTTGTCGCCGAGAGTGTCCCCGGAGAGAGAGCGTTGTGCGTGTAACCCCCAGGGAGTTCAGCGTTGGTAGGACGATGCCCTGCACACAGCAGGCGCTCAATCAGTGTGCATGGACTGGGAGTTCTAGAAAAGAGCTTGAAATTGGGCAGGCAAGGAGAGCGAAGAGCTGTGCCCCTGGGTCCCACCGCGCTATCTCCCTCGCTCAGGGGCTGGGCGGGCGCCCGCCTTATCTCGGGGCGCACACGGGCGGCCGGCCCTGCGCCGGACTCCCGCCCCCTGGGCCCTCTCCCCGCAGCTGTTCATGACGGACAACGCGCTCCGCGACTGGCGCGTGGCGCTCACCGGGCGGCAGGCGGCGCAGGTCCTGCTGGAGCTGGCGGTGTGCGGGCTGCACCCGGCCCCGGTGCGGGGCCCGCCGTGCGCGCAGGGCTCTGCGACGCCGGCCTGGCCGGGCTTCCTGGACCAGGGAGAGGCGCTGCTGTCGCTGGCGATGCTGCTGCGCCTGTACCTGGTGCCCCGGGCCGTGCTCCTGCGCAGCGGAGTGCTGCTCAACGCGTCCTACCGCAGCATCGGCGCGCTCAACCAGGTCCGCTTCCGCCACTGGTTCGTGGCCAAGCTGTACATGAACACGCACCCGGGCCGCCTGCTGCTGGGCCTCACGCTTGGCCTCTGGCTCACCACCGCCTGGGTTCTGTCCGTGGCTGAGAGGTGAGCGGGCGGGCGGGGTGCCTGGCGCACGTGGAGCGGGGGCGCGGGGGCGCGGGTCCTGGGGCCGTGCGGTGCAGAAAGCGCTCACCCTTCCCCTCTTCCTGGCTGAGAGCCGGCCCAGCCACTCCTCCACCGCAACCTTCAGCCCGCCCTTGCCTTGGGCCCCGGACTGGTGCCTGTCCCGCTGCGTGGAGGACAGGGGCCCCGGAGATGCTTGCTGTGTCCCTGGGAAGCCGGGAACTGGGAGGTCTCAGTGAGACCAGGCTCAGAGCTGGGAACTTGTTACGAATGCAGATTCTCAGGCCCCATCCAGACCTACTGCACCCACAGCTCATGGCGGGTGTGTGTGTGTGTGTGTGTGTGTGTGTGTGTGTGTGACGTCCACAGAGTTTGGGAACCTCTGGTTCAACTCATCAGGTGCAGGTTCTTGAGTGGAGTGGAAATGGAGAAACTTTGGCCCGGCCTCAGTTTTCTCATCTGTACAATGGCTGTCAGATTCCTCCATTTTAAAAAAAACTAATAATAAATCAAGGGGTTGGCCTGTGGCACAGAGGGTTAAGCCGTGGCTGCAACACCAGCATCTCATTCGGGCACCAGTCTGTGTCCCGGCTGCTCCACTTCCAATCCAGCTCCGTGCTAATGCGCAGGGGAAAGCAGTGGAGGATGGCCCAAGTGCTTGGCCCTGCACCACGTGGGAGACCCGGATGGAGTCCTGGCTCCTGGCTGTTGTGGACATCTGGGGAGTGAGCCAGCAGACGAAGAGTTCCCTCTCTCTTTCTCTGTTTTCTTTCACTAAATAATCTTTAAAAATAAATAAATAGAGAGGCAGAGAGCAAGCGGGCACCCCCATCGGCTGCTTCACCTCCCGGACGCCCACAACAGCCCAGGCCAGGTTAGACTGAAGCTGGGAGTGGAGAATTCACTCGGCCGGAGCCGTTACCACTGCCTCCCAGGGTCCACGTTGGCAGGAAGCAGAACTGGGACTCGAACCTAGGCACCCTAACTGCTAGGCCAGACGTACACGGCGGACTCTGCAGGTGTAGTCTCCCTGACTGTTCTCCCCTTCCCAGATCTTAACCTTCCCCTCCCGGGATCTTAGGCTGCGGTCAGGAAGTCAGGATCAGAGGGATGACTCCCCCACCTCGTGGTTACTGGCTGCAAAATGGGAGAATGGCGAGGGCAGCCCAGGGCAGACTTCCGGAGGTTTGAGCGCACCTGCGCGTGCGGGGGGCCAGGCTTGTCTGCAATGGCGATGCCGTCCCCACTTGCCAGGAACTAATTCCATGGGGCCTCAGGAATGGGTCTCCCTTCAGGGTTGGACGCCAGGGGCCTGTGACCAAAACCAGACAAGAAAATCTCTCCTTCAGCCCCTCCCCTGGCTGGGCGTCCCTTTCGGTGATGCGAGTCCGTGAAGCCCTTATGTTTTAAGAGATATTTTTTTATTTATTTGAAAGGCAGATTTAGAATGAGAGAGAGCGAGAGAGAGAGATCTCCCATCTGCTGGTTCCCTCCCCAAATGGCCGCCATGGCTGGGGCTGGGCTAGGCCTGAAGCTGGGAGCCAGGAGCTTCCTCTGAGTCTCCCACATGAGTGCAGGGGCCCCAGCACTTGGGCCATCTTCCGCTGCTTTCCCAGGCCATTAGCACTGAGCTGGGTCAGAGGCGCAGCAGCCGGGACTCAAACCGGTGCTCACATGGGATGCTGGCATCGCAGGAGCCACAGCACTGACCCCACCTTGCCGGTCCCGATGGGGCCACTTCCAGACAGCACCAGCTTTGTGGGTGTTAGCAGAGGGCACCTGTTCCCCTGGGAGCATGCCGCCGTGCACTGGGGCCTGACAAAGAAGTCCCAGCCTGCGTTGTGGCATCCTCTCAACCCTCTGCGAGCGGCAGCCCTGGTGGCACCGCTGAATCCACACGACCTGGGAATGGGCCCGACCCAGGACCGTGTCTTGCAGCCCAGAGCGGGTGAGCACGCTGGCCAGGTCACACAGCCAAGCTCCCTGGCTTCTCGGGACCGTGGGCGTGGAGCAGGAGGGGAGCAGGCTCCCAGGGTGGGCTCGGGGCACTAACCCTCGCTCCCCGTAGGCAGGCTGTGAACGCCACGGGGCACCTCTCAGACACGCTGTGGCTCATCCCCATCACGTTCCTGACCATCGGCTACGGGGACGTGGTGCCAGGCACCATGTGGGGCAAGATCGTGTGTCTGTGCACCGGAGTCATGGTGAGTGGAGCCCTGCAGCCGCCAGAGGCTCGCAGGGACCCCCAGCCTCACCCCTTGCTGGACCCTGCCGCTCAGCCCCTCTTCCCTTCAGCCCTAGGAGTCCTGCCCTACGCCCTTCCTCTCTCAAACCCGGGATGCGGGCTGTTGGCTGTGTGGCCCTGCTTTCTTCCAGAACTCCAGGAATCTAGACCCAGCCCACGGTGGGGGGGCGCAGTTATTGTAAACCAGTCAGGGAGCTTCCAGCCGCCCCCACCCCAGCCCCTATCACCTCCGGGATGAGGTGGGGGCTCCTCCGCCCAGACCCAAACTCCATGCTGGATCAGACCTCACCCCCCCCCGCCCCCCACGGCCCCTGGCATCCAGTTCCTCCCACCCAAGCCCCGCCCCCAAGCTCAGCACCCAATGCCTTGGCCTTCACCTCCTCACTGGGACCCAAGCCATCAGGTCGCACCCTGATGCTGTCCCCAGAAGGACAGGTTGAACCCCTTGGCTCTGCACCCCAAAGTGATGAAAGGGTGGCAGGGAGATATGGCACCACCCCGACAGGCGTGGAAGAGAAAACTCTCAAGGGGTCATGGACCCTCGGGCTGCCGGGGAGCTGCAGAGCCAGATCCCCCAGCCCCGTCCTGGCCAGCGGGTCCCGCGGCCCACGGGGGCGATGGCGGCTCACTTTCACCTCGCATACTCTGTGCCATGCTCTGCTCCGAGTGCTTTCTGGGTGTTAACTTACGGGATCCACAGGGTAGCAGTGTGCCCATTTCACAGATGAGACGTTGAGACACTGACAGATTCTCATCAGCTTGCTCAGGGCTGGGCTCGGGGCCATGTTGGGCTGTGTCCATCGCCCTGAGTGACGGACAGGTGAATCACAGGGAGACACCCTCAGGGGCTTCATCCTGCCTGGAGGAGCCCTGGGAGGAGGAAGGGCACTGGGGCAGGTGCAGTGACGGCAGTCAGGCTAGGTCCAGGATGGTGGGAGGCTGCAGCGGGGGGAGGGGGGCAGGTCAGAACAAGGGTGGGTCTTGTGGAGTCAAGGGTCGGGGGAGGGCAGAGCCAGAGCCAGGGTGTGGAGAGTGAGGGGTCCCTGCAGGGGCTGAAGATCTGTCCCCCACCCAGAACCAGCCGCCCCCCCCCACCCCGTGTTACCCATCAGACCCTAACTAGAGGCCGCCCCGTAGGCTTGGGATCGGATGTCTGCGACTTCAGATCCCAGCTGAGCCCTGGGAGCCTGGGTCTCCTCCCCTGGGGCCGTGCGGCGGGGGTCAGGGCTGGCACCCAGAGCCTGCTGTGCCCCCACAGGGGGTGTGCTGCACAGCGCTGCTGGTGGCCGTGGTGGCCCGGAAGCTGGAGTTCAACAAGGCCGAGAAGCACGTGCACAACTTCATGATGGACATCCAGTACGCCAAGGAGGTGAGGCTGGCTGGGCCTCGCGGGAGCAGAGGGGGGGGCTCTGCTGACGCTGCGCCCGCCCTCCCAGATGAAGGAGCGGGGCTGGTGGGGGGGCCTTTGCTGACGCTGCGCCCACCCTCCCAGATGAAGGAGCAGGGCTGGGGGGGGGCTCTGCTGACGCTGCGCCCGCCCTCCCAGATGAAGGAGCGGGGCTGGGGGGGGCTCTGCTGACGCTGCGCCCACCCTCCCAGATGAAGGAGTCGGCCGCCCGCGTGCTGCAGGAGGCCTGGATGTACTACAAGCACACGCGCAGGAAGGACTCAGGGGCCACCCGCCGGCACCAGCGCAGGCTGCTGGCCGCCATCCACACGTGAGAGCCGCCCGTGCGTCCCCTTCCCCCCGCCGCCCCCTCATGGCGCTCGGTATGTTGCCTCCCGCTGCCCAGATGTCCGCCTGCGGTGTCTGCGCATGGTCTAGGGGCACCGGGAGGTCTCCTAGGAACTGCCCTCCTCCGCGCCGCGTCTGTGGTGGTCTCTCCCTGCCCCGCCCTGCGCTGGGGGCTTACAGGGGAAATCAAGCGACTTTCCCCCACAGGTTCCGCCAGGTGCGGCTGAAGCACCGGAAGCTCAGGGAACAGGTGAACTCCATGGTGGACATCTCCAAGGTAGGGGCCCAGTGGTCAGAGGTGGGGGAGCAGGGCGCAGTTGGGGGAGCAGGGCGCAGTTGGGGCCTGGAACAGGGAGCCGCGGCTGGGGCCTGGCACACGGAGGTACGCGGCAGGTGCTAACGGCCGAAGGCAGGAAGGAAGGAGGGAAAGAATGAAGCAATCCAGAGCCTTTTCACGCTTACGCAAGGCACAGGTCCCTTTTAAATTAAAAGAAGAGATTGTACAAAGAAGCCCAGTGTTTGGCTTCGAATTATCTTTATTGTCTGGTTACTTACGTGTGGACGGATATAAAACTCTTTCCAACTGCGACTCTTATACAATAAAACCAAAGCAAATTTACAAACCAAGTTCAAACAGAGAGGGCAAAACCAATAAAACTCAAATCTGTGACCCGGCGCGGAGGCAGGGGGCACCGTTGCGGTCACTCGGCCTCCGGCTCGGACCAGCTGATCCCCCGGGTTAAGGTCAGCGCCATCGGCCACCGCGCCCTGCTGGCCCGGCGACAGTGCCTTTCCTTCATCCCACGGCCTTTGCTTTTTCTCATTAGCCCGCGACAATTCAAACAGTGGCCCGTGGTGCCCGTGCCATGGTAAATACGGTCACAGATGCAGGGTCACCTTGGCTCTGTGGAGGTGGTGGCCCAGAGCTGCGCAAGCGGGTAGGTCACCTAGCTGCTGGGGAGAGCGTCAGAGCGGCTCTGCATTTAGTGAGCACCTGCTGCATGCAGGCCCAGCGCTGAGCTCCTCCGTGCCTCAGTTTCCTTAGCCGTCAGGTGGGAAAAGGACTGCCACCCCCTGGCTGGTAGGATTTTAAACCATCCAGGGAAAGCGCCGGGCCCAGTGGCTGGGATGTGGCAGGTGGCCGGTAGACGTGGACGGCCATGACGGGGGACGACCCGGGGTTGCCCCGCCTGACCCAGGCGCGCTGAGCCCCTCCTCTGCCCGCGCAGATGCACATGATCCTGAGTGACCTGCAGCTGGGCCTCAGCAGCTCGCACCAGGCTCTGGAGAAGAGGATGGATGCGCTGGCCGGGAAGCTGGACGCCCTCGCCGAGCTGCTCAGCGCCACCCTGGGGCCACAGCAGCAGCCAGCACCCAGCCAGGAGGCCACGTAGCGGGTGAGGGGCTGGGACGGGCCAGGGGGCGGCGCGGAGGAAGGGTGTGTGCGCCCGGCGCCCTGGAGACGAGGCCAACCCTGCTCCTTGGCTCTGTCTGTCTGGGAGAAAGGCCCGTGTGGTCGGGCCGGGCTGGCAGAGCCGGAAGGTCCTTCTCCCCTCACCGACCCTCACTGCCCTCTCCCTCTCCGGGCTTGCTCTCTTTCTGGTCCTGGCTCTGTCCATCCTACGCCTCTGTCCAAATGTGTGTCTGTACCTTGGCCTCCTGGTGCCCCCCGACACCTACCCCGGCTTCTGTCCGCCTCTCCCTCCGCAGCCCCGCCTGCCCATCCATCCGCCTCCCTGTCTCCCCAGGACCGTGGAGGAAGATCCAGGAGACTTTTCCTAGGACCGGGGTCAGGACGTCCTCCCCGCCACTCCTGCCGCGGCACAGAGAGAAAAGCGCGAGACCCCGAGGGGGCCCCGCCCCAGGGCGGGCCGACTGGGTGACGGCTGCCCGAGTGGACCTGGCTGAAGGGGGCACACCTCGGCCCACCCGAGGCCCCAGGTGGGAACGTGGCCACCACCACCCAACTTCCTACTGGACAGGACTCGGCTTCGGTTAGAAGTGGAGCTGCCGGGCAGCTTCGGCCTCGGCTGGGTGGCGGAACCGAAGGAGCTGGGTCTCAGGCCCGGGCGGGGCCAGACGCGGCGCCCCCTGGTGGGACAGCAAGGTGACACCAGTTTTCCAAAGCTGCAGGGATGACCTGGTGGGGAGGAGGGAGAGCAGCTCACCAGTCTCTGCTCTTGGTCTGCAATAAACCCTAAACAAAGCCAGAGGAAGTGACCGGTTCTTTCCACACCTCCAAAGCGCCGAGGCAGCCAGTGAAAGACCCCTGCCCTGTCCGGGACTCAGCGCGCTCCCGGCTCTGGCTGGCCCGTCCTCAACAACCGCCCGCCTGGGTCTGGGGCCAAGAGCGAGGGCCTGGACGTCACAGAGCTCGCGGTCTGAGGCTGGCTCTGCCGTCTCCTTGCTGTGTGACCCTGCGCAAGTGGCTCTCCCTCTCTGAGCATTCTACCTCTCCATGAACCGCGGGGAAGACGAAGACGAGGAGCAGCAGGGAGGGCCGGGGGCTGAGGAAGAACCGACAAAGCAGCACTCAGCTCGTGACGGCCATTTTCTCTTCTTTAAAGATTTATTTATTTATTTATTTGAAAGTCAGTTACACAGAGAGAGGAGAAGCAGAGAGAGAGAGAGAGAGAGAGAGAGAGAGAGGTCTTCCATCCGTTGGTTCACTCCCCAGATGGCTGCAAAAGCCAGAGCTGCGCCCATCTGAAGCCAGGAGCCAGGAGCTTCTTCCGGGTCTCCCAGGCGGGTGCAGGGCCCAAGCACTTGGGCATCTTCCACTGCTTTCCCAGGCCATAGCAGAGAGCTGGATCGGAAGTGGAGCAGCCGGGTCTTGAACCAGCGCCCACATGGGATGCCGGCACTGCAGGCCAGGGCATTAACCCGCTGCGCCACAGCGCGGGCCCCTGTGATGGCCGTTTTCACACGCAGTGTGTGGCTGCCCTGTTTCTGCGCTGCCCCTGCCCCCGAGCCCCCGACAGGAGCCTCACTGGAGCATAACTTGCCCATCCAGGGAGGACGGGGCCCCACCCCTCCCCCACACACGGGGGTTCGGGAAGTTCCTGGAACGCGTATGATGAAAAAGCGACGGGGGCCTCAGACTTTCACACCAAGGGAACCTCCTTTTTAGTTAGACTTTTTGGGGGACTTCCGAAGTCCCCCTCCCACATCTGGTCACGAGCAGTCTGGGAGGGACAGGGAAGGGGCCGGTACCAGAGGCCCCAGTGCGCAGACACAGACACGGAGCCCCGGCCCCAGGCCGCCCCTGCCCGAGCTGAGTCAGGGCTGAGTGGCCGGGGCCGAGCCGCCCAGCGCCTGCTCTGTGATTCATCCTGGCATCCCTGCTCCGGGGGGAAGCCCGACTGCGACTCATCCGGTGCTGAGCTATCTTTGGATTTCCCTAAAAGCCCACGCCGGCCCCTCAGCCTTGGCAGCTACGCTGGGGCCTCTGGACGCCGGCCCACCTAGCGAGCAGCGGCGGGGGCCAAGAAAGGAACGAGGCCCCGAAAGTCACTCCCAGCACCCTCCCAGCAGAGCCACCAGAGCCCTGCCTCACTCATCCCTCTGGGACCACTCTTTGCCACAGACTCCCCTCCCGCTGGCAGGGCAGTTCCCAAGGCCTCGGCCTACATGTCCACCCCACCAGGAAGCCCTCTCTGAAGCTCCCACAGCCCCCCGCAGCGAATGAGAGCCACGACAACACATATGAGGGCAAACATCGTGCTAAGCCCTTTTTATGAATGAGCTCACAAAGGGAGCAAACGTGGGCCCTGGTGGTCCCATTCCACAGATGAGGAAACTGAGTCACAGAAAGGAAACCTGCCCAAAGCCACAGCAGAGCTGGGGAGGCAGCGACCCCAGGCCCTAGCCCGTCCAGTGTCACTGAGTGGCGGCCTGAGGCCCCTCACCCTCACAGATACCAACCTCCTACGCTGGCGTCAGCCGAGACAAGGTCTCAGACGACTAAGAAGCCGTGAGGACAGAGCTGTGTCCTGTCCCATGTGCTCCATTCTCCCCAGTGGGGCTCAGGTCCTGACACCCCCTCACTGGGCCAATGCTTCCTGAACCCTGGGCCAGAGCGGGGCTGCAGGCAAGCGTCAGAAGGCTCCATCCCCCAGGGGCCCGGCGCATGGCGATCTCCGGCTACTTCCCTCTCCTGCCCATACGGGAACTGGGCGAGTGTGGCTCCCCACGCTGCCCCAGGCCCTTCCTGACACCCACGCCGGCCGGGCCTTCCATTGCTCCTGCCGGCCTCCTACCAAGGCCCAGCTCTTTCTTGCTTACCAAGCTGCACATACATTTTAAATGGGAGCTCAAAACATTTTTTAAACAATCTTGAGAAAGAACAAAACTGTATGATCAGTTTCTGATTTGTTTCTTTATTAAAAAAAGATTTATTTATCTGAAAGGCAGAATACAGAGAGGCAGAGGCAGAGAGAGAGAGAGAGAGAGAGAGAGAGAGAGAGAGAGGTCTTCCAACTGCTGGTTCCCTCCCCAAATGACTGCAATGGCTGGAGCTGAGCCAATCCGAAGCCAGGAGCCAGGAAATTCTTCTGGGTCTCCCATGCAGGTGTAGGGGCCCAAGCACTTGGGCCATCCTCTATTGCTTTCCCAGGCCATAGCAGAGAGCTAGAGCGGAAGTGGAGCAGTTGGGACTCGAACCGGTGCCCATATGGGATGCCGGCGCTTCAGGCAGAGGCTTAGCCCGCCATGCCACAGCGCCGACCCCTCAAAGAATTTTTACAAACGTCCCCAGTTCCCTGGGCTCCAGGCCATGCCTGATGTCCCCGCTCCCACTCAGCCCCTCCCCAGGACACCCTCCTTCCTCTGACCCCTCCCCCAGGAGGCCGACTGCCCTCTCTCTCGGGAGCTGGGCCTGGGTGCACTGCGCAGACCTGTACGGTTCAGAAAAGGACAGAACCGCTGTGCTTCGCTTAAAGCGAGCAGACAACAGCGTACTCACATGGGGAGGGAGACGACGGGCGCCGCCTGTGCACACGGCACGGAACTCCTGATCCCACGACTGCTTTGGGCACGCTTTTTGAATTTCTGAATTCTATCTCTGAGCCCATCTTACCCCAACTCCAACAGCTTCAGAGCTGGTCCTTGATGTCCCAGAGTGCATCTCAGAGTAAAGATGTGGAAGCTGTCAGTTTCCCGCCACACCCACCCCTCAGGGCCGGCCAGGGCCACGTGGCACCCAAGCTGCTCCACTTCCCACCCAGCTCTCAGCTTCAGCCAGGCCCAGCTCCGGCTGTCGCGGTCACAAGGTGGTGTCACCAGTAACCTGAGGGCCAGGACGCCCCGCTGGTGTCCCCAGCACAGCCGACGGGTGCCCGTGGGTGGGGAAAGCCCGCGCCCCCAGCAGTCAGAGCAGCAACTGAAACGTCTGTTTCCCCCACAGGCCCACACCCACCTGTCTCTCACCTGCCTGCGGCTCGCTTCCTTCCTGTCTTGCAGCCTCTGCGCAGATGTCCCCTCGTCGCTCCCCTGCCCGCCTGTCGCCCTCTGTGACCTCTGTCTCTCCCAAAGCCTTCACCCTATGTTTTTATTTTCCTTATTGGAAAGGCAGAGAGACAGTGAGGGCAGAGAGCCCCCATCCTCTGATTCCCAATGCCTGTGGCGGCCGAGGCTGGGCCAGGCCGAAGCCCTGGGCTGGGAACTCAATCCAGTCTCCCACGCGAGGGCCGCGCCCACGAGCAGGAAGCCGGGTTGCACGGCAGAGCCGGGTTCAAACCCAGGTTCTCTGACGTGGAATGCCGCTGCCTCAAGTACCCACGCCTATTTGCTATTTTATTTTATTTCTTTTACAAGTTTTTCCTATTTGGGGCCAGTGCTGTGGCACAGCAGGTGAGGCCGCTGCCCGTGATGTCGGCATCCCATCTGGGCACCAGCTTGTGGACCTGCTGCGTCACTTCTGATCCAGCTCCCTGCTAACGGCCTGGGAAGAGCCGTACAGGATGGCGCAAGTGTTTGGGCATGGCTACCCACGTGGGAGACCGGATGAAGCTCCTGGCTCCTGACTTCAGTCTGGCCCAGCCCTGACTGTTACAGCCATCTGAGGAGTGAACCAGCAGATGGAAGATCTGTCTCTGTCTCTCTTTCTCTGTAACTCTGACTTCCAAATAAACAAACACATCTTTTAAAAAAAAAAAGGAATTTGAATTATTTATTTATTTGGAAGGCAGAATGACAGAGTGAGATACAGAGAGAATACAAAGAGATCTTCCACCCACCGGTTCACTCTCCAAATGGCTCCAACAGCCTGGTCTGGGCCAGGCCAAAGCTAGGAGCCAAAACCTCCATCCTGCTCTCCCACGTGGGCGGAAGGGGCCCAGGCACGCAGGCCGTCCTCCAGTGCTTTCCCCGGCGCGTTAGCAGTGAGCTGACTCTGAAGTGGAGTAGTGGGGTGCTGGGGTCACAGGCTGCAGCTTAACCCACGAGCCCCGCCTCCAGCCCCCAACACGACCTTGTGATCCCTGCACACATGGTGGGATGGCTGGGTGGGGCCAATTAACACGCATCGTCTCCCGTACTTGCTTTTTCGGGATGGGTGCACTTCAAATCTATTCTCGAAACTTCCAAGTACACGACAGGGAGGGGCGTCAGTACCTTATCCCCCCACACACACACACACACTCTGGTTTTCTGTCCTTCGATCCACATCTCCCTGTCCTGTCCCCGGCTCCACACACTCACTCGGGTTTCCTTCTGATCTTTGGCCTGCCGCGGCAGCGTCTCCAGCCGACAGCCCCTCCCGGTAGATGCCTGCAGCCTGCCTGCAGCCGTCACTCACTCGACAGGGGAATGAGAAATAAAGGGGAATCAGAATCTTCAGATGCCTCAGGCCAGCACACACCCTGACTCAGCAGCTGCACCGGAGGCCTGACACAGACACGCAGAGGCCACACTTCTAGGCACACCAATCCAGACCCAGGGTGCTCGCTCTACACAGCAGCGTACCGTGGGCTAACGGACAGGGCAGATCCCAGCACCCGAGCGCTGACTCACCACCACGCAGCTGCCTGGGGCCAGGGAACCGTGGGCTCCTCCTGCAGGGACACAGGCGTGGGTTTGAACCCAGGCCCTGCGGCTTCCCAGCTACCGGCCCTTCAGTCTCATTTTCCTGCACCGGGTGGGGGTGGGGGTGGGCGTGGGGGCAGGGGCACTGAGCCTGGGGCACAGTGAGCCCCAGGTCAAGGTCAGCCCTATTCTCCCCCCACCCCCTTAAAGTCATTTCTGCCTCCAGGGCAGGGTGGGGGGTGGAGTTGCCCAGATGTGAAACTGTCAACCCAGGTGGGGAAATTCAACTAAGAAAAACAGACACAGGCCTGGCGAAGCTGTGGCGTCTGTTAAACACCTACAACCTGTCGGTCGGGGGTGGGGGTGGGGGGCCCCCAGGAAACACTCTGGTCCCTTCCTGTGGCTGGTGCCACCACCTGGCTGGGGACAGCCTGCAGGAATGGCTGGGCCTAGAAGCTGAGTCTCCTCTGTGCATCTCTTTGGTTGCCTGCATTTTTGCTGATAAGTACATGTTACTACTTTAAATAAGATTTTGCGTAAGAGGCCGGCGCTGTGGTGTAGTGGGTTAATGCCCTGGCCTGAAGCGCCAGCATCCCAAATGGGCGCCGGTTCAAGACCCGGCTGCTCCTCTTCTGATCCAGCTCTCTGCTAGGCCTGGGAAAGCAGTAGAAGATGGCCCAAGTGCTTGGACCCCTGCACCCACGTGGGAGACAGAAGCAGCTCCTGGCTCCTAGCTTTGGATCAGCACAGCTCTGGCCATTGCGACCAACTGGAGAGTGAACCATCGGATGGAGACTTCTCTCTCTCTCTCTCTGCCTCTCCTCTCTGTGTAACTCTCTCAAAATAAATACATCTTTAAAAAAAACAGATTTCACATTAAAAGTGGGGCATTTCTCACTCAACTCCTAGCCCACCACGGGCCCACCAGGGTGGGCTCTCCTGGGGCCACAAGCCCCCACCTCCTCGGGTGCTCCCGATCAAGGCCGCCCTGGGTGGCCCTTCAGGACCGCACCTGCCCACCCCTGCGAGCCCGTCTCCAGGTCCTTAGGGTCTGGTAACCCCGAGTCTCAGCCAGCCCGCACTTGCTCGGCCCACGCAGGCCCCTCCCTAAGCTATCCGATCCCCTAGCCACAGGTCTGACTCTCACAGGTCTGATTCATTTCTGTGGCCTCGGCGCTCACTCAGCCCAGGATACTGAAATGCCTCCTCGCTGCCCCACCCCACCACAACCCGCTACCATCACAGAGGAGGCGGGACTCGAACCCGCAGTCTTCAGAGCCACCCACCCATAGACTGGCGCGCACGGGCGCGCACGCGCACTGAGACCCGCGGCGCCCTCCCACCACCGCTCCGTGATCCGCATGCGCGCTGAGGCCAAGCTCCTCCCTCAACGCACGCTCAGCCCGGCGCGCTTGTGGCGCACTCGCGCGCGCGCCGGTGTGCAGCCACTGCGCACGCGCAGTGTCGGCCGCCCGCGGGACCGGGGTTCAGCCTTGCCTCGCGATACCTCCTTCTCTTCCTCCTTCGGGCCAGCCTTCCCCAGGGGCCGCTTCCGGGACACAAAGGCCGGCTTCAGAGTGGCCGGCGTCTTACTTTCTCGTCCTCTTCCTCTCTCCCACACTCCGGGCCCCCAGACGCCATTTACAGGCGAGTGCTGTGTGGTGGAACTTCCCCGCCCCCACCCCACTCTGCTCTAGGGAGAGCGCGCGCCGCGCCGCGGGAGCCAATCAGCAGCTGCGTTAGGTAAGGGGCCGCGAGCCTGCGCGAGGTGCGCGCGCCGGTGCTGGGCGGAGCCTGCGGCGCGCCCCGCCCCCTTGGCTGCACTTAAATAGCTCGGCGGTCGGGGCGGAGGGGCGGGGAGCCGGGTCGGGAGGCGAGGCGGCGCGCGTGGCTGCGGGCGCGGAAGTAGATAGAAGTCGGTTCGGGGCGACCCTGGTCGAGCCCGGGAGCTCCCCGTGATGGCCTAGGGGCGTCCCCTGCGGCGATGGCCGCGTTGGAGCCCGCGGATACCGGAGGACGTGCCAATCACAGCCCAAGTTGTGGGGTTCCGCTCAGCAGCATCGTGTACCCGAACCTGGTGACCGTGGGGGTGGGAGGCCCCACACCGGATCCCAACGTGTGAATGGACTGAGTTGGGGGGCATTGGGCCTCCCACAAATACTTGATTCGTTTATATGAGGGGTCGGCGCTGTGGCGGAGTAGGCTAAGCCCTCGCCTGCGGCACTGGCATCCCATAGCGGCTCCAGTTCGAGTCCCGGCTGCTCCTCTTCCGATCCAGCTCCCTGCTCATGCACCTAGGAAAGCAGTGGAGGATGATCCAAGTCCTTGGGCCCCTGCACCCGCCCGGGAGACCCGGAAGAAGCTCCTGGCTCCTGGCTTTGGATCGGCTCAGCTCCGGCCATTGCAGCCATCTGGGGAGTGAACCTGCAGATGGAAGACCTCTCTCTGTCTTTCCCTCTTTAACTCTGCCTTTCAAATAAATACATTTTTGGAAATTATTTGAAAAGCAGTTACACAGGAAGAGGGAGGAACAGCGGTCTTGCATGCACTGGTTCACTCCCCCGAAGGAGCCTGGAGCTGCATCCGGGTCTCCCACGTGGGCGCAGGGGCCCAAGCACTCGGCGGTCTTCCCTCCCAGGTGCTCCAGCTGGCGCTCAGGTGGGATGCAGCCCCATAAATGATTTGCCAATAGGTGCTTAGGGGCTGGGAGCTCGCCCGAGGGGCTGTGAGGTGCTGGGTTCTGCGGCAGCCCCCCCCCCCCACCGAGTGTGTGTGTTGGGCTGTTTTCCCTGGAGGTCAGTCGGTCAAAACACTGCAGTAACCTGGCCTGAGAATGTTGGAGGACCCCCAGGGGGCGACAACAAGGGGGGTTGTCCCTGACCCCATGTGTGGGGGCTCTTCAATTCTGGGGCGCTCCCCAAGGCACTGTTAAGTGGGCACACAGTGGACACTGGGTTTCCTGGGAAGGGGACCCTCCTTGCTGTGTGAGGAGAGACTTGGGTGCTGGGGCTGAATCCCCGCTGAGACACAGGAGCGCTGGGGGCGGGGGCAGAGCAGTGGGCAGGCAGCAGTTGAGTTGCGGGGGAGGGGGCTCCGTGGGGGCCTGTAAACAGTCATTTAGGAGCCAGAAGAGGCCTTTGCTGGCGCAGGAACCGCCCCGCCTCCTGTCTGCATAGGCTGGCCTCATGGTCAGGGAGCAGCTGGCGGGACTGGCCAGGCTCCGGCCAGCTAGCAGAGTGACCCCGCGTCCTGTAAACAGTTTTGGGGAGCGTCTCTCCCAGGGGCCTGTTTATGTCTCGGTGCCCTGGGCTGGGGCGTGGAGCAGGCACTTAGAGCCCAGCAGGGTTGGAGGGTGATTAGGAGAAGTCGGGCTGGAGGGGCCGTGCCCCCACCTCCACTCCTCACCTCTGCCCGGCCAGCAGCTGTGCACAGTGCAGGAGTGCGAGACAGGGGCCCAGAAGACTCGCAAGGCGGGCCGGAGCGCGGTCCTACGCTAGTGCGGGTGTCCCCGCAGAGTCTGGCCACCAGGTGGGCGCTCCAAGGTCCCCCTAGAACGTGGATGTGTCTTGGGGTACTCGTCTCAGAGACCCGGAGCCCGAGCGTCCCTGGTGGGGGCGGGGTGGTGCGCACGGGCGCTAGATTGAGCGGTGCGGAGGTGAAAGGCTGCAGGGGGGTGACCCGGGTGAGACGGAGCCCCCTCAGTGCTGCTGCAGCCCCGCCCCTCCCTCCTGGCCGCTGTCCCGCTCAGCATCCTTCGCGGATTCGTAAGTTTGGGGAGATGATTCCATCTCTATGAATCCGTGCCCAAGACTTGTATTGACGTCGGAGCGTTTCGGTATTTGGGAGTAGTTTTGATTTTAAGAGCAGGGAGTTCCTCACTACCTGCAGAGGTGGGCATTCAAGCCTAATATGAGGCCCCCCTCGGCCCCCGAAAATGCCTTCCAGTAGGTTGCCTCACAGCCCAGAATGATTGCTTCAGCTCCAGACTCCACATCCACAGGAGGAGGAAGGGGCGAGAGGCGTGTGGTGGGATCTGTGACTGGGGTGTTCGCAGAGCTGATAAACTGCACTTAGGGTATCCTGCCTTGGACTAGAGAGTGCTTGGTGAAACTAACGGGCCACCGGCTACAGTTGATCACTACCCAGGTGGAGAAGTGCGCTCTGGTGAGCCAGGAGCTCCCCTGAGAACTGAGGGGTTTGCCCTCGGGGGAGAAGCGAAGCCTGGATCTCGGGGGCCACAGAGCTCTCTCTGGAGGGAGCCGCCTCCCTGTGGCACGGGGCGGGCAGCAGGAGCCTCTGGCCCCCAGCTCCTCTCCCTCCCTCCGCAGGCCACCATGTCTGAGTCTGGCCACAGTCAGCCCGGGCTCTACGGGATAGAGCGCCGGCGCCGGTGGAAGGAGCCGGGCCCTGGGGGCCCCCAGAGCCTCTCTGGGCCTGGAGGCCGGGAGCGGGAGTATGTCGCCCCGTGGGAACGCGAGAGGCGGGTGAGTGGGGTGCTGACCCCGGCGGGGGTGCGTAGGGGGAGATGAGGAAGGAGGCGTGGGGGGGGTCAGGGAGGCTGCAGAAGGAGCGCGTGCTGGGGTCTCAGTGGGAGGGTCTGGGTGTGTGATCAGAGCAGCCGCAGAGCGCGGCCCCGTCTCACTGAGGAGGGCTCGCACCCAGGGCAGGGCCTGCCCGGTCTCAGGCTCTGCGACACCGCCCGCCCCAGGGAGGGTCTGGGCGGGAGTCAGGAGGCCTTGCGACGCCCGGTGGTCTGCTCTGCCGCAGCCTGTCCCTGGAGGTGGGCAGCCATGAAGAGTGCGGGCTCCCGCGTCAGGGCCACCGCGTCCCATGCACGCTTCCTGCTGGAGAAGGTGCCCGCCCGGCTACGCCTTTGGCTGTTTTTTTTTTTTTTTTTTTTAATTTATTTGAAAGGCAGAGTTAGAGAGAGAGAGGTCTTCCATCCGCTGGTTCACTCCCCAAATGGCCACAATAGCTAGAGCTGTGCCGATCCGAAGCCAGGAGCTTCTCCCCGGTCTCTCACGTGGGTGCAGGGACCCAAGGACTTGGACCATCCTCTACTGCTTTCCCAGGCCGTAGCAGAGAGCTGGGTCAGAAATGGAGCAGTCGGGACTTGAGCCGGCGCCATATGGGATGCCGGCGCTGCGGGGGCGGCTTTACTCGCTACCCCACCCCACCCTCGGCCTTAGTCCCTGAACAAGCAGCGCCGAGGGCCGTCTTTGTCACCGACTTTGCTGCCCAGCCCGGCCTTCCGCCTGGCTCCTGAACTCCTCTCTCCTCCATGACCCGGCCTCCTGCCCATTTCTCCTCCACGTCCGTCCCCGGGCCAGTGGCAGCCTTTGGACCTCCTGGCCCCCGAAGCGGATCTGTCCGTCCTCTCCCACACCCGACAGCCTCCCTCACGGGCGTCATCCACGCCACCATGGCTGCTGCTCCCGTGACCCGCCCCGGAAGCTTTTCTTGTTCGCAAAGCCACACTCATTCATGTCGCTCTTCTGTTGGTGTTCACCGTAAGCCAGCGCCCTAAGCAGGGTTTAAACAAGAATCCTCCGTGTGGGGTGAAGCTGCCACCCACCGAGGGCTCTGGGCTCCCCTGCGGTGCTCAGCTGAGCAGAAGTGGCGCAGGGCCCAAACGCAGGTCTTGCCCTGCGTGGGTGAGTCAGGAGAGGCACGGGATGAGGTGGCATGGGCATGGTCCCCGGCGTGGCCGGAGCGGGATGAGGATGGCCGGTGCACCTGTCATATGCCGAGGCCACGCCACACGGCCCGTGACTTCTGTCCGCCTCGCGGTAGTCCTGTGAGGAAGGAGTCCTGCCCCCACTTGGCAGGGGAGAAGACTGAGGGACGAGGGAGGGTCAGCCTTGTCCGGGCTCTCACAGCCAGCAGCATCGGCCCGGGAAGGTCCACTCGAGCCCGGCCCCTGTCCAGCCGGACGTGTTGCCTCCCGGAGGCAGCTGGTCAGAGGGTGCGCTCTGTGCTGGGACAGGCTGCCCGGGCTCCGATCGGCCGCCGTTGTCCTGGCTGTGTGACCGTGGGCAAGCCCCGTTATTTCAGCTGCAGAGCGGGGTACGGTGCCTGTCTCACGGGCTGTTGGTGGGATAGAGGAGTCCCCGCGGGGAAGCGCTCGGAGTTGGTGCCCGGCACGCAGGCCCCTGGCGCCCGAGTCACTGTCCCCACCCCACCCCCCCCAGGACGGCAGCGAGGAGCCGAGCGCCTCGGTCATGCAGAAGACGCCCATCATCCTGTCCAAACCGCCTGCGGAGCGGGTGAGGGGGCAGAGCCCGGAGGGGAGGGAGCGCCCGGGGAGGGCTGGGCCGCGCTGACCGGCCCCTCCGGCCCCGTCCGTCCCGCAGTCCAAGCAGCCGCCACCCCCGGCAGCTCCGGCCGCACCGCCTGCCCCGGCGCCTCTGGAGAAGCCCATCGTGCTCATGAAGCCGCGCGAGGAGGGGAAGGGGCCGGCAGCCGGGGCCGGGGCCTCCACCCCCGAGGGGGCCGCGCCGCCACCCCCGGCCGCCCCTGCGCCCCCCAAGGGGGAGAAGGAGGGCCAGAGGCCCACGCAGCCCGTGTACCAGATCCAGAACCGAGGCATGGGCCCCGCCGCCCCGGCAGCCATGGACCGTGAGTGGGGGCTGCGCGGGGCGGGTGGGCGGTGGCGCCCCTCCCGCAGACCCTCACCTGCCCTCTGCCCCTCCGTCTCCAGCTGTCGTGGGCCAGGCCAAGCTTCTGCCCCCGGAGCGCATGAAGCACAGCATCAAGCTGGTGGACGACCAGATGAACTGGTGCGACAGCGCCATCGAGGTACCGTGGCCCCGGCCATGGCCGCGGTGCAGTGGCCAGCTCTCGCCGGGCCAGGGCCGCGTCCGGGTGCTCTGCTTGTGTGGTAGAGGGGTGTCCCCTGCCCCCTTCCGCAGCCGGGGGCTTCTGCCCCTGGTCCCTGGGCCGGCCTCCCTGCCCGCGGGCTCCCAGGCCCCACGCCCTCCCGCGCTCCTTTGCCCTCCCCAGGCCGTCCTCGCTCGCGCTGCACATCTCCCGGAATGTCCTTGTCCCGCCCCAGCACCTGGGCTCGCTGTGACAGGCAGGCACACCTGGAACCGGGCCCTTCAGCCTCTCGGCCACCTTGATGCTGGCGGTCACTGGGGAGCCCATGTCCAGGCCATCCCCTGCTGCGCGACCAAGCAGAACTTGGTGCAGCAGCGCCCTGTCCCCACAGCGGCCCTTCAGCACTGGACCCGCGGCTGGTGCGACTAAAGAACAGACTTGGTGGTGCCGCGTAGTTGTCGCCGGTCACCTGTGACCAGCGCCTGCTGGAGGCAGCAGGCCAGCCCAAGGGGTGCTAGCTCACTGAGTTGTGGTTGGGCCCCTTGAGCTCTGCCGGGGTCCCTGGGAGCCCCAGCCCCAGTGCAGGACGGAGCTGCTATCCTTGAGGACAGTCTCTTGCGCCCCCTGGTGGTCAAACAGCAGAGGCAGCGGCCCAGAGGTGGAGGTTGCTGGAGGGCCCAGGAGGCTCTTAGATCCCGCGCACAAGGCCTGGATGCCTGCTGTCCTTTCCCACGTGGCACTGCTTCCTGGGCTTCCTGAGGCCAGCCGGAGCCGGAGAGTCAGCTGAGCGGCGCCCGGGGTCCTGTCCTCGCCAGCTGCCCTGCTCTCGGCCCCTCCCCCTTCCCAGGGTTCGCTGCCCCTGACTCCTGCAGCTTCTAGACCGCGCCGGGCGTTTGGCTGCTCCCAGCTCTCGCAGCTGCTGTCCTCGCGCCCAGAGCAGTCCCCGTAGCCCCACCAGCAGAGGAGCAGCAGAGGCCCTCGCCCGGGAGAGGGTTTGGAGGCCGCGCCTGCTCTCCTCCCAGCCGAGGGGGCAGGTGGCAGAGGGCTGAGGCGGGCCCTCTTGTGAGGGTCTGGTCCCTGCGTCTTCCCACAGTACCTGTTGGATCAGACCGACGTGTTGGTGGTTGGTGTCTTGGGCCTCCAGGGCACAGGCAAGTCCATGGTCATGTCGTTGCTGTCGGCCAACACTCCAGAGGAGGACCAGAGGTGAGGAGACCTCAGGTAGGGGTGAAGGGTGCCGGGAAGGAGGCGGCACCTCCCTGGGGCAGGGGCGGGGCGGGGGTGTCGCTGCAGGGCTCTGGGAAGCTGCGTCCCCTCCCAGGCCTCACTCCCTCGTGCGAGGTGGTCATGAGCTCCAGGGCTGTCAGCCCCCTGCCTTGCGCTGGGAAGTGGACGACGCGGTCACAGGCTGGGTGAGCCCTGCTGCCTCCCTGCTGGGTGGCCCTGGGCCCGTCACGTCGCCTCCCGGTGTCCCTAGTGGGTCTCTGGGAGCTGAATGAGATCAGGAACGCAGACGTTAGCCTGCCCCTGGCAGAGAGGACGTGCTCACAGGGCGGGGCAGGGGGTCTGGATGCAGGAAGCGGGTTCCGCACCAGCCTCCGTCCTGCTGTGCTCCCCTGGGAAAGTGGCTCTACTTCTCTGGGCCAGGGAGAGCCACTCAGGTGGAGGAGCCCTTGAGCAGACATGCTTGAGCAACAATGACGTGTGATTCTGAAGATAAAGGGTAAGGTCCCAGGCAGGCGCGGGTTGCGGGCAGGTCACTTCCCCTCCAGGGCAGCCCTTCCCGGCCCCGCCAGCTCCGTTCGCCCTCTGTGACGGCCACGGGAGGCGATTCCCGTGCGGAAGCTCCAGGAGCCGAGGCCGCGCCGCCCCATCCGTGCTGCTCTCCGCAGAGCGTGTGTCCCGTGGGAGGACGCCTGCTCCGAGTTAGCCAGCGTCTGGGAGGCAGCAGTTGTCACCCGATTTTCCCGCTTGGGACGGAGAAAGTCGCTTTAGGTCACGGTGTCGCTGGGTTGCACTCTGTGGGCTGAGGGCGAGGTTCCCTCGACCTGCCTTGCTCTCAGACCCCTGCACCTGGCACAAGTAGGAACAAGGGCGACCTCCTGGCCATGGGGAATCGGGAACCAGGACCGAGAGTGCCCCTGCCGTTGGTGGAGGCATCCATAGCTGTGTGCCCGCACCCGGCGTGTGGCAGGCGCGCTTGGTAAGTCGTAGCGGAGTCAACGGTGGCCGCGCGTCGGGCACTGCTCTGCGGCGTTGCCTGCGCTAGCCTCACGCCAATCTCACCGTTTCGGTGCTGTTGTCATCCTCAGTTAACAGATGAGGAGGAGGAAAGGTGAGGAACTTGCCCAGGGCCACGCAGCCGGGAAGCGGCCGAGCTGGTCCTTGGAGCTCTGCTGCTAAGCACGTGGGCTCCTGGCTTCATGAGTGGAACAGCGGCGGGAGTGCCGTGTGCACGAAGCGTGGACCGAGATGGAGGCTCCACAGGCAGGCGGGCACTGGAGCCCACACCTCGCTGCTCCAGAGGGCCCCCCACAGTGAACCAGACCCTCATGCAGCCCTGCCCCTCCCCTCCAGGGCATACGTGTTCCGGGCCCAGAGCGCCGAGATGAAGGAGCGCGGGGGCAACCAGACGAGCGGCATCGACTTCTTCATCACCCAGGAGCGGATTGTGTTCCTGGACACACAGGTGCCCACCCCACCCGCGTTCCGAGTGTTTGCCGCTGAGCGCAGCGCGGGGGCCACGGGCTTGCGGCCACGCCTGGGCCCTCGGCCGCTTGTTGAGCGCTGCGCTCCTGCTGTGCCCTCGCCTGGCAGCCTGGTGGGGTTTAGAAGCTTGGCCCTGGCGTCTGCCTGTGCCATTCTCACCCCCTGCCTGGCGTTAAGTTCTGACTCCGCCGACCTCGGCTGTCCCCTGTAGGAGGGTGAGGTGGGAGTGTTCCATGGCACGGTCAGGCAGGGCGTGTGGCCAGGCTGGGTGCCGTCGCCGCTGGCTCACACCTTCCTCCACGGCTGCCTCGTCCCCAGGCTCAGTCCAGCTTCCCGGCCTGCCCTCAGGGGGGGCCAGGTCCTGTGTCTGCCAGAGGTCCCCAGGGAGAATGGCATTCAGTGAAGGGGCCCGGGGTGTGGGGTGAGCCGTTGTGAGACCCGTTCCGAAGCGCTTGACGCTCAGGGCGGGCAGAGGGCCTGTGCTCCCAGGGTGACAGCTCCTGCACTTTGGTGCTCCTCCAAGGATGAAGTTGGGGAGCTTCCCACGGGTTTGTTACCTTCACGATGTGATGTGTGAGACCTCGCCAGTTGTCACAGCACTCCTTGTTTTTTGACCTAAGTAATTATCTTAGTCAAGGTTTGAAGGCGAAGGAAACAGCTGACAACAGGAAGCACCCCCAAGGGGGTGACTCACTGAAGTAATTGTTACATTGATCAGTGCCAGCTTTCTTCTCTCTGGGCACGGGCACTGGAGAGCAGGTGATTCATAAAAGTGGGGGAAGGAAGAGCTCCGGAATGTTCCTCATCAGCCCCCCCCCCCCGCCCCACCTTGTTCCAGCATCCCGCTAATTAGAAATCACAGTTTGCATTTAAGATTGATTTTTTCATTTGAAAGAGAGGGAGAGACGGAGGTCTTTGTCCACTGGTTCACCCCCCAGATGGCTTCCCAGGCTCATTAGCAGAGGGCAGGATTAGAAGCCAAGTAGCCGGGACTGGAACCGGGCACTCCGCTCTGGGATGCAGGAGTTGCAGGCAGCGGCTTTCCCGTGCCGTCTCTGCCCATGTGTTGGCCTCCCAGGGGTGCTGTGTGCGCCCAGCCGGACACGCCCTGCCCTTCTCGCCGTAGCCCATCCTCAGCCCCTCCATCCTGGACCACCTCATCAATAACGACCGCAAGCTGCCCCCGGAGTACAACCTTCCGCACACCTACGTGGAGATGCAGGTGAGGGGGAAGCTGGGTGCCAGCCGCTGCCTTGGCACCCCTCGGGTCGTCGGGAGAGGGCTGCAGTGAGTCAGGTGTGGCTCCGGCCCGAAGCTGCGGGAGGGCCCTGCAGCTGCCGGCCCTCAGCCCTGCTCTCCCCGCCCTCAGTCTCTGCAGATTGCCGCCTTCCTCTTCACGGTCTGCCACGTGGTGATCGTAGTCCAGGACTGGTTCACAGACCTGAGTCTATACAGGTGAGGAGCGGGCGGGCAGGGGCAAGGGGCAGCCCCGGCCCAGGGCGCTCAGGGTCTCACAGCAGCCCGAGGGGCGCTTCTGTGACAGGGCCGGCGGGGCCCTGCGGCGTGGAGGGAGGCAGAGTCGTCCCAGGCGTGGCCCCTTGCTGGCCTCACGGCCCTCCTCCTGCAGCTCGGGGCCTCTGCCCTCGTTCCCCAGACCTCGGGGCCAGCTCTGCCTGTTAGGACACGAGCCCCAGGGAGGCGGGTGCCGGGCCGAGCATGGTGCGAGCTGCGCCGTCCCGTCGCTGCCCTGGCAGCCAGGAAAAGGAGACCTGGAAGGAGTTACCCACGCGTTCTAGAAACGCCCCCAGGGTGAGACTGGCTCCGTGCCTGGGGCCGTGAAGGTCCCTGTTGGCCTCAGGAAAGAGCTGTTGGGTGGGAGGGCCCAGGCAGGAGGGAGGGCGGGGAAGCTGCGCAAGTAGCCCGGGTATGACTTGCAGCCCTAGGGGCCGTCCCTGCCGTCCCTGAGCGCCGTGTCCTGCGGCCTGGGGGGAAGGGTGAAGCTTCCGCCAGGCCCTGGGCATAGAGAGCAGCGGACAGGCCGAGTCACTGTTTGCAGAGCGCCCTGGGCGTGGGCGGAGCTGTGGGCCTGGCCACCCGCAGAAAAGAGGTCACTGTGCCCTATCTCAGTGACGGCCTGGGACGCCCCTCCTCCCACTGTGGGCCGGGCTGCGTCCACACGGCAGGTAGATTGGACAGCTGTGTGCGCTGGCCCCGGGCTACAGGCTCCAAGCAAATGGACGGACTGGACTCAGCTGTGGCACTTACGCTGTAGGGCGTGGGCTCGGGCAGGGGGTGGAGCCCTGCAGCGGTGGCCGGTGGGTCTGTGTGAGCAGAGGTCCAGGAGGGTCAGGCCACATCCCCTTAACATCAGCTGGAGGCTTTGGGGCGCTGGGGCTCCCTCAGGGCTGCCGGGCATGGGCGTCCAGCCTTGAGACGCGGGGCAGCCCGAAGCGCGTGCTGCTGAGTGAGCGAAGCCAGCGCAGGGGCCTCGTCCTGGGGAGGCTGCGGAGACAGCGGGCAGCTCCGCGGGGGGAAGGTGGCAGGGCTCGGAGCCAGAGGGCAGCAGCGGTGCCTGCTGTGCGCGTGGCCGTGGTGGGGTGCCTGCTGTGCGCGTGGCCGTGGTGGGGTGCCTGCTGTGCGCGTGGCCATGGTGGGGGTGCCTGCTGTGCGCGTGGCCGTGGTGGGTGCCTGCCGTGTGCAGCCGTGGCCGTGGTGGGGTGCCTGCTGTGCCCGTGGTGGGGTGCCCGCTGTGCGCGTGGCCGTGGTGGGGTGCCCGCTGTGCCCGTGGCCGTGGTGGGTGCCTGCTCCCTCGAGGTCCTCCCAGCCCGGTACGGGGCGGCAGGTGCCCTGGAGCTCCGTGCTCAGCCTGGTGTTGCTGCAGCCCTGAAAGTGCTCTGAGGGCGGAAGCTGCTCCCCGAGAGCAGAGCGGGGGCTGCGTGTGCAGGAAGCGGCGCGGCCGTGGGACGCCGTCCCGGCTGTGTGAGACGCACGGGTGCGCGTGGCCTCCCCGGTGCGGCCGGGCCTGGGGCTGCGTGTGCAGGAAGCGGCGCGGCCGTGGGACGCCGTCCCGGCTGTGTGAGACGCACGGGCGCGCGTGGCCTCCCCGGTGCGGCCGGGCCTCTCCGCGCACCTCAGAGCCATCACAGCCGCCTCCTCCCCGCCAGGTTCCTGCAGACCGCGGAGATGGTGAAGCCCTCCACGCCGTCCCCCAGCCACGAGTCCAGCAGCTCGTCGGGCTCCGAGGAGGGCACCGAGTACTACCCCCACCTGGGTGAGAGGCGGGAGGCGGGAGGCGGGAGGCGGGGGGAGCGTCACGTCGCGAGGAGGCCACACGGGGTAGCCGCCCTTCCTCCTGGGCTCCCCGTAAACCCAGGCCTGGCTGTGGGAGCAGAACAGGGCGGAGCCCCTTGCTGGCTCCCTGGCACCTCCCAGCAGGGCTGTCGGGAAACTGTTCCGGGCCCTTGTCCGCAGGGCTCCGCCTCCCCTGCGGCTCAGCCAAGGGCTCGGCTCGGCTCGGCTCGGCCCCCCTCTGCAGGCAGGGCCTCTGACCTGCGGCCTCCCTGAGCCCCTCCAGCCTTCGCTCCCCACCCTGGCCCGCGGGCCTCTCCTCACCTGTCAGGCTGGGGGCTCTGTCTCCCTCTGGCAGCAGCCTGTCAGGGCCCGGGGCCGGGTGCAGCCGTGTGACTGTTTCCCAGCCGTCTCGGCTGGGACGAGGGCCGGGACCCGGGCTGGGGGAGGGGCCGTGCTGCGGCGCACTCTGCCTCAACGCCGTGCCTGGCCGGCCGCAGTCTTCCTGCAGAACAAAGCCCGCCGGGAGGACTTCTGTCCCCGCAGGCTGCGGCAGATGCACCTGATGATCGACCAGCTCATGGCCCACTCGCACCTGCGCTACAAGGGTGAGCGCCGCGACCCCACGCCGGGCTCCTGCCCCTGCGCGCCTCCAGGCTGACGTGTGCGCTCCCACAGGGACTCTGTCCATGCTGCAGTGCAATGTCTTCCCGGGGCTGCCGCCGGACTTCCTGGACTCGGAGGTCAACTTGTTCCTGGTGCCCTTCATGGACAGCGAAGCGGAGAGCGAGACCCCGCCCAGAGCAGGTGTGGCCCCCCGCACGGGGGTGTGGTCTGAGCTCGGGCCCAGCTGGTCTGAGAGAAGACGAAGCCTGGCCCCAGGGTGCTTGGCCCCTCTTGGGAGCAGGTTTCAGGAGGGTGGGGCCAGGGCTGGGCTCCGCAGGCTCCTTGAAGCCCGGGATGCTGTGAGGCTGGGAGGATGACCCTCCCCAGGCGTCTGTCCCTCACCCTCTCTCCCCGACTCCTCAGGGCCGGGTTCCAGCCCACTCTTCTCCCTGCTGCCCGGGTACCGCGGCCACCCCAGCTTCCAGTCCTTGGTGAGCAAGCTCCGGAGCCAGGTGATGTCCATGGCCCGGCCGCAGCTGTCCCACACGATCCTCACCGAGAAGAACTGGTAAGAGGGGCAGGAGGGGCCGGTGTGAGGGGCGCACTGCGCGCGAGCAGAAGGGCCCCCGGGAACCACGCGGCCTCGTGAGCTCCTCCCCAGCCCCCGGCGCCGTTCCTGGGGCTCTGGGAGCCCCTCCTGGCAGGTGACCTGAGGCCTGGGTGTCAGCCTTGGCGCTGAGTTTCCTGGGGGGAGATTTAGGCCCAGAGGAAAGCGGCGTCAGCGTAGCCAGGGCACCCCGGGCTGGGTGCACCTGGCTGCCAGGAAGAGGACCAGTGAGCTGGCTTAGGCTTCGGGAGGTGTCAGGGCCCGGAGGTGTAGCCTCACGGGAGGCCGGAAACAAGCCGGCGGGAGCCACAGGCTTTCACACACGTGCCCTGCTGCGCCTGCTGGCCCCGTTCCCCAGGGTTCGGGTCTGAAGGCAGCGCTGGCCCACGCGGCCTCTCTCACGTTCCCAGCCCTCCGCCTGCAGCTGGCTGTGGCCACACACAGCAGGCCGCAGGAGCTTCTCGGGCCCGACTGCCGTCCGTCCCAGCTCTGCTCCTCCGTGGGTCTGAGCCAGGGCCTGGTGGGCACCCGAATGGCCACGTCCCGTCCGTGTGGCCGTCCTCCTCGTGTCCCAGTCAAGGAGTAGCTCCGTGCTCAGCGTCCATGCGCCCGGTCGTACCTGGGCCTCAGTTTCCCCACGGGACATCCCTGACTGTCGACCTTCTCCCGCAGGTTCCACTATGCCGCCCGGATCTGGGACGGGGTGAAGAAGTCCTCGGCCCTGGCAGAGTACAGCCGCCTGCTGGCCTGAGCCCGGGAGGAGTCGATGCGAGGAGCCCCCGGTCCCCGGGCACAGCAGCGAGCGCGCACATCCCCGGCAAGCGGAGAGCGGCAGCAGGCCTGGCGGACGAGACACGAGGTGTCCAGGGCCGGGCCCACAGCCTCCACTGGGGGCCGTTGAGGGGGTGACTCTGAGAGATCTCACCCCTGCCCTGGGATGGGGCAGACCATCCCAAGTCCCCCATGGAGACAGGCAGTGGGAGGAGTCTGCTAGGTCGCAGTGGGAGCCCAGGCTCCGTGTGCAGCTCCCTGTGCAGGGACAGGAGCAGCAGGTCCCTCTGGCCTGCCTCGGCCCTCCTGGGAGGCAAGGCAGCCCCACGGAGCTCTACTGGGCTCGAGCTGGTGGCTCCAATAAACACAGTCATGGGAGCCTGGTCCTGTGTCCCGCTTGCCCCCCCAGCAGGCTGTCCTGGGAGGGGGGCAGACGCAGGAGCTGGCCTTGGCAGGGTGTCCTTGGCCGCCCACAAAGCCTGAGTGGGAGTCCCCAGGGACACAGCCACAGGGTCATGGAGTCGTCCGAGCAGGTAGCTCCGCCTGCTGAGGAGGATGCCGGGAAAGAGCTGGCCTTGGGCCTCCACGTGTGCGTGTTTGCATGAGAACATACTCTGGTGGGCGAAATACAGAGGCCACGTCAGGATAGTCCCGCCTGGCTAAAGACCATGCCTGCTTCTGGTTTGGAAAAGAGCCCGTCTTGCGCTTGACTGACTCCTCACCCTCAGGTCGAGAACCAGACCCCGCCCCAGCAGCCCCTGCTGCCGGCAAAGGTGCGGGCTCCCTTCCCGGTGACCCCCAGCTGCCCCTGCTGCCGGCGAAGGTGTGGGCTCCCTTCCCGGTGACCCCCAGCCGCCCCTGCTTGCGCACAGCCGTCACTACCTTTAATTAAGTCCGGGACCGGCGCGGGGTAAATACAGCGTACAGTCTGCACAGCCCGCCCCGTCTGCTCCGCATCAGAGTTATGTGTCCCCCGGTGCGCGGGGTCACCCAGGTCAGTCTGCAGGTGGATGTGGCCGTCCACTGCTCGGAGACGCCGCCTGCTGCCAGCTGTGTGCCCCTGTCCCCAGGCCACTTCTGTGTCTCCCTGGCTTCTCCTGGGCCCACCCTGCTGTCCTCAGGGGAGGCTGGGCCTTTGAGAAAAGGTTTGGCTGGCAGTGAGGGAGCGGTGAAGAGCTCTGGGCCAGAGGCGTCCGGTGGAGCACAGCCGAGACCTGGGAGGCACAGGACCGGGGCAGGCCGTGGCGCTAACGCTCGCTGCCCGCCCTCTGGCCACTCGGCTCCTGCAGAAGTGCCCGCGGCCCGCCTGCCCCTGCAGCCTGGCCACAGCCCCACTGCCTTGGCACAGCGCCCGGCCCTCGCCTGCCGTTGGCCTAGGGGGTTAGGTGGTGGTGCGGTGCCCAGGGTGCCCAGGTGGGTGACAGCAGAGGCGCCTCTGGGGCCCTGGCCTGGCGTTTCTGCCGCTGGTGCCGGGGTGACCTTGGTGCAGAGGCCTGGCAGGCTGCAGAAGCTGCGCTGTCTGCCCAGCCAGCCCTCCGGGGAGAGAGTGAGTGTGTACGGGTTGCCCAGTACCCCCTGTGCACCTGCGGTGGGACCTGCAGCCGCGGGCCTGTGCTGCCTCAGGGAGGCCGTCTGCGAGGGGCTGGGGGTGGCTGCTGGCTCTGCCTGCGGCTCTCCTCCGTCTCCACCCTTACCCCACGCGAGCATGGAGAACGTGGCCTCTCCGCGCCCCGACTGCAGGAAGCAGGGTGCCCCGCGGTCCGTTTCCACACTGCAGCAGCCATGGGGTCGACAGCTGCACCCCCCGCCCCCAGCGCCGCTCCCAGCCTGAGGATGGTGGCCCTGGAGTCAGGCGCCCGTGTAGCCTCAGGCCCCCTACGTGTCTGCCGCCTTCTGTCTGCCGGCGGTGCCCAGCCCCTGGGGGTTGTGCTGGGCACCAAGAGGCGCCATCGTGTGGCGAGCCCTCGGGACGCCAGCTGCAGCCTCCCACCCGCGGGTGCACTCGGGAGCCTGGTTCCCTTCACCCAAGCCGGCAGTGAGTGTTGTCCGACATGGCAGCCGGAACCTCCTTCTGCTGAGGGGCCTGAGCTGGGAGACCGGCCCACCCAGCACTGAGTGGGTACCGGGGCAGCGCGGACCCTGGCTCTGACGTGAGGATGGCTCAGTCCAAGCGCACAGAGCGCGCCCACGGAGTCCACCTGAGGCCCCAGGTGGGGACGTCCTCCTCACGTGCTGGTGCAAGCTGGTGGGAGCGTGGTCCCCAGAGGTGCGGCTGGGTCACCGTGGCACTGGGGACCAGAAGGTGGATGTGAAGACAGTGCAGGCGCAGATCCAGCCACGCTCTGCTTCCTGGCTCCACGCAGACCCGCCACCTGCCATGGGACCTTTGCCAAGGCCTGCATCCTCCCATCACCTCCTGCCCAAGTAGCTTTGTCTCGGGTGTTTCTCGGGGCGGGGGGGGGGGGGGGGGGGGGGGAGAAGGGGAAGCTGATGAGTTCATTGCTGGGAGCCCCAGGCCTCTACCAGCCTAGAACGGGAGAAGCTCGCTCTGCACACTGGGTAGGGGTGGTAGGTAGCGCCCAAGGCCTCCTGCTTGTACACTGCATTTGGGGAATGGGACTGGGGACTTCTGGTCCTGGAGTTGATTTTTTAGTATTTATCATGCGTCAGGCCCTGTGAGCAGCAGTATCAGGATGTGATTAAGAGCTGGGATCTGGCTGGCACCGTAGCTCATTTGGCTAATCCTCCACCTGCGGCACCAGCACACCAGGTTTTAGTCCCGGTCGTGGCACCGGATTCTGTCCCGGTTGCTCCTCTTCCAGTCCAGCTCTCTGCTGAGGCCCGGGAAGGCAGTGGAGGATGGCCCAAGTGCTTGGGACCTGCACCCGCATGGGAGACCAGGAGAAAGCACCTGGCTCCTGGCTTCAGATTGGCGCGGCGCAGCGCACTGGCCGTAGCTGGCATTTTGGGGGAGAACCAACGGAAGGAAGGCCTTTTTCTCTCTCTCTCTCTCTCACTGTGTAACTCTGCCTGTCAAAAAGGAAAAAAAAAAAAAAACTGAGACCTAATGGTTAACATTGACTCTGGTCCAGCCACGGTTCTAATCCAAAGGTTAACATTGACTCTGGTCCAGTTAACATTGACTCTGGTCCAGCCACGGTTCTCGCTCCATGCAGCCCCTGTGTCTCCAAGGGAGGTAGAAGTCAGCACTACCAGCCTGCCCAGAGCCAGGCGAGGGGCCAGCTCCTCTGATCCTCGGCCACACAAACCCCCCCGAGCCCTGCACAGCAGGGCACCCCCTGTGCCCTGCCACCCCTGGGTGCTGCGGTCCTGCACCTGGAGGGAGAGTCCCAGTAGGTCGCGCATCTGTGGCCGTGGTGCCCACCCTCACTGCCTGGCTTCTCAGTGTGCTCGCTCGCTCACGGTGTACACCAGGGCAAGCCCCAGTCCGCCTCGGCCGTGGTGTCCTCAGCACCGGGGCTCCGAGGTGCATGGGCATGTGGTCCCCGCCGCCCCCAAGGCTTGCCCTGTGACACCAGGCAGCTGTGTGCCTGCCACAGTCTGAGTTCCCCTCTGGAGGGGCAGGGCACGGTGGTGAGCTCTGACCCTGAGATGCACAGGCGGCTCCCCTGGGTTCTGTGTTAGGAGGTCTCGGGGTTTGACTGCCGGCCGGGTGGCAGGCGGAGGCCTGGACCTCAGGCTGGACAGCTACTCTGAGCAGCCACAGGTTTGAGCCCTGGGAGGGGTCTCCTGGCACTGGGTGGGCTGATGCCACCCCCGTTTTGTGCAGAGGGGCACGGTGAGCCCAAGGGGTCCTGGCAGAGCCTGGGGGGACCCCCAGCACAGCAGAGCCCTCAGCAAAGGGGCCCAGCTCCCCTCAGCTCTCCAGGTCACGCAGACCCCTTTTGCTGGGAGCTGTCTTCTAGAGGCGGGGTGGTTGCAGCCCCAGAGTGGGGGTGGGAGATCAGCTCCTTGCCCTAGCATCTCCCCCTCTGCCGCCCGCCTGCCACCTTCATGAGTCTTGGAAATTTTCTCCAACATAGGGACCCCAGGGCTCCCCACACAGGAGACACAGCAAGGTCAGCAGGGCATTTCGCCCTCGTCCCGGACCCTGCAGTCACCAGCAGGGGAGGCCCAGGTCCAGGGACTGCCCCCTGGCTGCCGGAGCTGAGAGGCGAGCGCTGTGCACCCCACCCCCGTCTCTGGCCAGTAGCTCCAACTCCGTCCACCTCACACTGCCAAGTTCAGGCTGCCCCAGAACCCGTACTCAGGAGGAAGGTCCCCACTCTTATTTTTTAAATGTTTATTTGAGAGGCAGAGCGACAGACCAAAAGAGATCTTCCATCCGCTGGTTTGCTGCCAACTGGAACTCCATCCGGTTCTCCCACGAGCCCAAGCACCCGCTGCCTCCCCAGGTGCATGAGCAGGCAGCTGGGTCCACAGCAGAGCAGTCGGGACTGGAACGGGCACTCCGATGGGGCGTGGGGTGTCCCAGGCGGCGGTTCAACTCACTGTGCCACCACACCTGCCCTTCTCCACTCTGTCTTGGCCGTCTGCCCGCCTGTCAGGGCATCGGCTTCCTTCCTTGTGGCCTTTGAGCATCAGGGAAGCTCCAGTCTCCGGGCCCCCACGCCTGGGTCTCGTGGCAGCTTCTGCATCCACCACCCAGGGGTGCCCTGGCTCCCAGCAACCCCCCTAGCCCCATTCTGCACCTTGTGCCCAATCCTATGGCGCAAACTGCACTCCAACCTGCACCCACTTCCCTGCACCAAAATGCAGCCCGCCCACCCCGATCCAAGCCCACACGAGCCCTCGGATGGCCCCTGTGCCCCGCACCCCAGCCTGGGGGTCCTTAATCTTCAAATCACTTGTGACCTTGACTCCACCGGTGGGAGTTTGCTTTGGGACAGGTATGAGGGCGTCAGAATGGCTTTGGCCACCTCCTGCCTCCAGAGCCAAGCACATGTTCTGTGTTCTGCCCTGGACAGGACCCTCGCCCTTCGGGGTGCCCACATGCAGCCTGGCACCCACAGCCACCAGCGACACTCGGCAGCCCTGACACACGGCTGCCCTCCCTCCCAGACACTCCAGCCCCGGCTGTGTGTCCCACATAGTTCTAGCACTCACACAGACTCAGCCAACAGCTCACGGGCTTAGGCACTGGCATCACAATCGTGGGCACCCCAGAAATCTCTCCGCTGCACACGTCCATACTCAGCAGACACCCCCGGCTTCTGCCCTGAGATTCGCTCTAGGCCAGGGAGTGGAACCCCCAGCCCCTCTCCTCCCGACACTACGAACCCCCTCCACTTGCCCTCTCCCCACGCCGCTCCCACTCTGCTTCCCCACCCTCCCCGGAGCTAGCCGACCCCCCCCCCCCCGCTCCCTGCCGCCCCTCCCAGGCAGTGGGGCTGGCCCGGGTGGCCTGCTCTCCCCCACCTGTCTAACTCATCGCCGGGGTGCCACTCTGCCGATCCCAGGCGCCGGCTAACTGCCTCTCCAGAGGTGACCTTTGCGGGCACTGGGTTCTCAGGAAGGGACGTGAGACTGAAGCTGCATGAGCGCCAGAGCGGGATTCAGTCGTCTGCCATCCACGGAGCCTGACCGGTGGCTCCTGTCATGTCCAGGCTGTGCCCCCTCGGCCACTGGGACAAGGGACACCCCCAAGGAGCCCTGGGCCCCTTTCCCCGGGGGCCGACGCCCCTCCCCTCTCGGGATGGCCCCCTCCCTGCGGCCCCACCTGCCTCCCTCCACACCGGGCGCCCCCCGGCCCCAGCAACTGCAGCTCTGGTTTAACCGCATGGGCCTTTTTTGTTTGCCACTTGCGCTAAGGCTCGGTTTGTGGGTGAGTGGGGGCGGGGCCGCACTTCTACTTCTCCTCCGACAAATCGCGCTTCTTCCAGCTGTCCAGGATGTACTTGAGCAGGAGGCCCAGCTTGCGACGGGTGGAGAGCGGGGCTTCCTCGCAGCCCCCCTCCCCGGAGCTCCTCTTCTCCACGCCGCTGTCGCCCGCCGCCTCCAGGCTGACCTCGGCCTGCGGCTCGTCCTCCTCCAGGGCCTTGATGCGCACGCGCTGCGCGTCCTCAGCCATCTCGTTGAGACAGCCCTGCAGCATGGTGTAGACGGTGCCGAAGCTGATGCCGCCGGCCACCAGCGTGCCGAACACCGGGATGCCCTTCTCAAAGGCGCGGGCCACGCGCATGGCGCCGTCCGACGACTGCGAGTAGAGCCGCAGCACCGTCTCTGGCGAGACCTCGTTGGCCAGCGGGGAGCGGATGACCGAGCGCAGGTCCCCCGCCTGCTTGCCCACCTGCTCGGCCAGCTTGGCCAGCGAGTCGTCGTCCAGGCCGAAGCTGCGGTGGTAGCCACGCAGCGAGCGCACGAGCAGGGCGTCGTCGTAGGCGGCCGCCAGCCCGGGCACGGGCAGGGCCTGGATGACGCCGGACACCAGCGCCGTCTTGAGCACCTGCTCCTGCAGCATGTCCTTCTTCTTCTGCAAGGCCTCCAGCGAGATGTCCGGCAGCGACAGCAGCCCCGCGTGGCGCCGGTGGGCGGGCAGGTCGTGCTCCCAGGTGGACACGAGCATCGGGAAGTCGTAGCGCGTGGGCGACAGGTTGGACACGAGGAAGATGCGCGGGTCGCTGACGCCGGAGGCGCGCAGCCGCTCTGCGCAGTGCTCGCGGATCTCCTGCAAGACCGCCACCTCGCTGAAGCCCGAGGGCCGCTGCGTGCGCGTGGCCGCCAGGTCCTCGTCCACCTTGGTGCGCACGAAGTAGAACTTCTTGCCCTGGCGCAGGATCTCGGCGGCCAGGCGGGTCTCCACGGCCCCGCAGCGGCGGGGCGAGACCAGCAGGAAGAAGTCGTAGCGGCCGAAGTCCACCTGCTTCAGGTACTTGTCGGCCGGGCAGCCCGGAGAGCCGGCCCCCGGCAGGTCCCACAGGGTCACGTCGGGAAACTGTGGGTGCGGGTAAGGGGACGGCTGCATCGTGGTCTCCACGACGCCGGTGAGCGCCGCGCCGGGGTCCTCGGCCCCCAGGCCGCGCAGGGCGTTGATGAGGGAGGACTTGCCGGCCCCGGACTCGCCCGTGACGCCCACCTCCAGGCGCGTGCTCTCGGAGGAGGCCAGCAGCTCCCGGAGGCGCGAGGCGGCCTGCGGGATGTCGCCCGACTCGAAGGCCGTCCTCAGGGCCTCCAGCTCTTCCTTGGCCATGAGGATGGTGGTCTCCTCCTCCCCGGCCACCGCGGGCAACTTGGAAGTGGCCATGGTGCCGGCTGGTTCAGAGCGTGGCAGCAGGGGGGACGCGGGGAGAGTCACGGACCCGTGGTCCTGGGCGTCTGCGGAGGAGACGGGGAGCTGTTCACAGCTCCTGGGCCTTGGCGCGGGGCGGGGGCGGGGAGAGAGAGAGAGAACGGGGTGAGCCAGGCCCTCACCACCCCAGCAGTTCTCTCTTCCTCAGGGACCCCGGGGGGTACCAGGCAGGGGTCTCATCTGCATCCCATCTCTGCCACCAACGCGCTGTGTGACCCAAGCCAAATTAAGCACCTCTCTGGGCAGTGGGTATGATGAGGGAGCTGCGCCCCCCAGGGGAGGCGCTGTTAGGGTCCTGGGGGTGAAAGAGGGAGGGGCTCATCATGTGGGCTGCACGCCCTTCGTGCTGACCCTGAAATTCTGCACAGTGTCTGGAGCAGGGGCCCTGCCCGTGACAGACCCAGGCCTGCACAGGACCGGGCTGCAGCCCAGCGCCTGGCCCGCGGCTGCTGTTACTGTAGGTTACGTGAAGGGGCAGGGAAGGGGGCCTGGGGTCACACCCCAGCTCCTCCGCACTCGCTGAGTCCCTTATCTCTGCCTCGACTTGCCATCTCTGCAGCGAGGACAGTGGACAGAGGACAGGGGCTCTAACGGCAGCAGGGGCCGGCGCTGTGGCTGGGGCGTAGCGGGTGAAGTTGCCACCCATGTGAGCGCCGGTTCGAGTCCCGGCTGCTCCGCTTCCCGTCCAGCTCGCTGCTAATGCGCCTGGGAAAGCAGTGGAAGATGGCCCAGCTGCTGGGGCCCTGCTCCTGCATGGGAGACCCGGAAGGAGCTGCTGGCTTTGGCCTGGCCCATCCCAGCAGTTGCGGCCATTTGGGGAGTGAACCAGCAGGTGGAGGACCTCTCTCTCTGTCTCTCTGTAGCTCTTTCAAGTAAGTAAGTAAATCTTAAAAAAAAAAAGAAAGAAAGAAAGAGAGAAAGAGAAAGAACTCCTAACAGCAGCGAACCACCCGGGACGCTCAGCCCTGAGAGCGTGCTTGGCACAGTACCCGGCCCCGAGCATCCCCAGTAGCCCGAGCTGGGCGCCTCTGAGCACCTCCCTGCCCTCTCTGAGCCCCGCGGCCTCCTCCTACCTGCTGGATAACCTGCGCACCTGGCAGGGCTGCTGGGGGGGGGCAGGATCACCCCTTCCCGCCCCGCCCCCTGCCCCCAGCCCATAGAACCCAAGGTCAATGGGAAGACCTCGGCAGGTTCCCCGGGGCATGGAGCATTTGCCAGGCCCTTGCCCCGGCCCCACTCCCAGCCTCAGTTTCCCCTCCTGTCTCCTGGAGCCCCAGTCCCTCCCTCCTCACCCCACCCCCAAGCTCCCTGGCCCTCCCTCCTCTCAGGCCTCTCCAGACCCTGTGGACAGCCCTGGGGGAGAGGCACGCATGGCTGGAATCTCTGCCCTCCCATCCCCCACCCCCCCCACCCCTCCCCCCACTCAGAAGAGACAGGCGACTCTCAGAACCACGGCGCTGGGCTCCTTCACCGTACTGAAGAGCCGGCCAAATGTCCCCGCCTCCCGCTCTGTCTCCTCCATGGGCCACCCCGCCCCTCCTCTTCCCCTCCTGCCCCACTCTCTGCTGACCTTTGCCCTCATCCCCCACCTGTCCCATGCGAGCCCTGCTCCTTCCCAGTCCCCCTCCCCCACCCGTCTTACGGGGTAGCCTGGGGATCAGAGGGTGGGAGCCTGGGGCAGACAAGTCCGTGACCTTGAAGGTGGAATTAGGGCCGAGGAGCTCCGGATTGGGATTGGAAGCCACTGCCTCTGCACCCCCACCCCAGGGTTCCGTGGGAGGGCCGTGGGGGAAGGGGAGGGGGGCTCACCTGCCCTGCAGGCTCTCCCTCTCCCCTCACACTCTCCCTGCTGGTGGGGTCTCTGTTCCTGTTAGCCCAAGCTCAGACCCTGTTGCTAGGACCCATTATCGTAGCAAGCAGCAGCTTATTGGTCAGCCAGGCCTGGTGCAACAATGGGATGGTGATGTCAGAGGGTGGGGCCCGCAGGGGGCAGGGGACCTCTTCCCCCAGCTGCTCCTGGGGCCACCGTTGGCTCTCCCTGGGCCCCTAGGAAGCCCTGAATACATCTCTGAGTGCAAAACCCCCCATGACTTCTACCCCAGGACCAAGCCCTGAGTCCACAGCCTGGCACCCGAGGGCCTGCCCTGCTGCCATTCCAGTCCCGCCAGGGGACCCTCAGTTTCCTGCCCTGTCCCCTCCTGACCCACCTCCCACGGCATTGCACTTGCTCGGAGGGTCGCATGTGAGCTGGCCCCCGCTGGCTGGGGCGAGAGGACGCGGAAGGAGAGACTGGCTTGGAAGCCACCCTCACAGTCCCTTGTTCGGCCCTGGCCCGGGCTCGAGGCCCACGGTGACAGCCCGAGCCTGAACCGCTGTCCGGTTGCCCTGTGCTCTGACCTCCTCCCTCCAGGGAACGTGGCCTTCCTGCCATCCCCAGCGGCGGTGGCTCGGAGAACTGGGCTCCTGCACACACCTGGAAGACCTGGGTGTGTTCCCAGCTCCTGGCTGCAGCGCCCCCCCCCCCCCCCGCCCCTGGCTGCTGCAGCCATTTGGAGAGTGAAGCAGCCACTGGAAGTTCTCTCAAATTAAAAAATAATAACACTAAAAAGAAAGAAAAGAAAAAAAGTGTTGATGACAAAGAGGGAGATGAAGTGGAGAGCCCTGAAGGAGAGGGAGGGAGGGGGAGGCCCTGAGGAGGGCGGGGTGGGGTAGCGAAGGGAAAGGCAGGTGGGAGGCAAGCAGAGAACCCGGGGTGCAGCCCGCAGGACCAGCAGGGCCAGAGCCAGAAAGAGGGAAGTGAGACTCGCGCAGGCGCGGGCGGGCAGCAGGAGGTCCAGAGACCAGGACGCCCGAAGGCCGGCCCCGGGGGACACCCAGGCTCCGGCAGCTCCCTCCTATTTATTTATTATTTTTTGAAGATTTATTTATTTATCTGAAAGGCAGAGTTACACAGAGAGAGGAGAGGCGGGGGGGCGGGGTCTGTCAACCGCTGGTTCACTCCTCAAATGGCTGCAATGGCTGGAGCTGCGCCGATCTAAAGCCAGGAGCCAGGAGCTTCTTCCAGGTCTCCCACATGGGTGCAGGGGCCCAAGTCCTTGGGCCCCCCCTCCACTGCTTTCCCAGGCCACAGCAGAGAGCTGGATTGCAAGTGGAGCAGCCAGGACTCGAACCGGTGCCCATATGGGAAGCTGACACTGCAGACCACGGCGTTAACCTCCTGTGCCACAGCCCCAGTCCCAGCTCTGTCTTATTTAAAAGGCAGAGAGAGACAAAGACAGAGAGAGTGTGTGCTTCCATCTGCTGGTTCACTTCCCAAACGCCTGTGACAGCCAGGGCTGGGCCAGGCTGAACTCAGGACCTGGGAACTCCCGCCAGGGCCTAGCGGTCGCTGCTGCTCCCAGGGGGCACGTGAGCAGGAATCAGTGGAGCCAGGACTGAAGGCCAGGGACTCGGATGGGGGCAGTGCGGGCGTCCCAGGCAGCGCCGGAGCTGCTGCAGCCAACACCCACACCGGAGTTGATTTCTTTTCTTTTCTTTTCTTTTTTTTTTTTTTTTTACAGGCAGAGTGGACAGTGAGAGAGAGAGACAGAGAGAAAGGTCTTCCTTTTGCCGTTGGTTCACCCTCCAATGGCCGCCGCGGTCGGCGCGCTGCGGCCGGCGCACCGCGCTCGTCCTATGGCAGGAGCCAGGAGCCAGGTGCTTTTCCTGGTCTCCCATGGGGTGCAGGGCCCAAGCACTTGGGCCATCCTCCACTGCACTCCTGGGCCACAGCAGAGGGCTGGCCTGGAAGAGGGGCAACCGGGACAGAATCCGGTGCCCCGACCGGGACTAGAACCCGGTGTGCCGGCGCCGCAAGGCGGAGGATTAGCCTGTTGAGCCACGGCGCCGGCCCGGAGTTGATTTCTAATTGCTGGAAGAGCTCTTTGTAAACGGATTAAAAAGCACAGGTTCTAGGAACTAGAGAGGTGGCGTAGTGGGCTAAACCTCCGCCTGGGGCGCCAGCATCCCACATGGGCTCAGGTTCGAGCCCCAGCTGCGCCACTTCCGATCCAGCTCCCTGCTGTGGCCCGGGAAAAGCCAAGTGCTTGGGTCCCTGCACCCGCGTGGGAGACCCGGGACAAGCTCCTGGCTTTGGATGGGCCTGGCTCTGCACGTTGCAGCCATTGGGGAGTGAACCAGGGGATGGAAGACCTCTCTCTCTGTGTCTCTCCCTCTCTCTGTCTGTAGCTCTACCTCTCAAATAAATAAATAACCCTTAAAAAAAAAAAAAAGCACATAGGTTTTTCTCCTCCGTCACTCTGGCGCACATGTTATCAGTGGAAACCACCAGAGAAACCAGTCGCCCCAGCTGACTGTGGTGCCATCGACTGCGGCCCTTCCTGCTCTCAGATTATCAAAACGTGGGGGAAGAAAGGACAAGGATGCGTGTCATCGACTCCGACTCCGTGCAGGTACTTCCTGAGTGTCCACTGTGCATCCAGCCGGGTGGCCAGGCGGGGTGGTGGCAGAGCGGGGCGGAGCGGGGCAGGGGGAGGAAGCTGATGCAGCCTGCACTTAGCAGGCCACGTGGCGGTAGCCCCAAGCCTGGCCCCACAGGACTCAGAGTCCCCAGCCCATGATGACTCAGGGCGGAGAGGAGGGGAGGGGAGCCTGGGGGGTGAGCGTGGCGGGCGGAGGCGGGGTGGGGGCCGTCAGTGAAAGCCTTGGAGAAAGTGCGCTCATCCTGCGGAGCCCAGCCAACCCACAGGCTAGTGAGAAACAAGCCAGGAACGCAATGGGGCCCGCCCGCCATCAATGACACTGGTCAGGATCAGGGCCCAGGAATGAGGAAGGCTCCGGCCTTGGTGTAAAATTGAAGAAAGTGCCAGAAAACGCAGTAATAAGAAAAAGATGTTAATATCTTATTTGAAAAAAAAAATCAAAATTAATGCAAAAAAATTCCATAATATTTTGATGAGCAAAATATCCAAATTTTAAATAAAGACCAGTGCGGTGCCAAGCCATGTGGCGTCTGCCGCTGAAGGAAAAATGCGCACCCTATTCAACAGCACTGGTTTCCAGGCATTCTTGCCCAGCCGTCAAACCGTGCTTCCTGGACGTCTGTGTGCCAGGCCCCGGCTGCTTGGGCCTGCAGATGGGACAGTGACCAGGACAGTCCGGGGACCGCTGCTCGGAAAGCGCCCCACCCTCTGCCTTTCTTCTTGCCGTGTCAACTGCCCGCTCCTCGTCTGTCTCCTCCCTGCCCTGTCCGTGTTCTCTGTGCCTCCCCAGGGATGGCTACACGCCGAGGCCTTTGCTTCTCTCCACTCCCAGGACCCCAGGGAAACCTGAAGTCGGTTCCCAGGGCTCCCTCGCTGCTCTAAGTCAGCGCCTGTCTTCCGGGCGCAGCTGCAGGCACGGATGGAGCGGTGAGCTAGACCTACGTGGCCCTTGCTCCAGGGGCTTCTGTTTCTTGAATGACATCTTCAAGACGGTGACAAGTAGAGAAAAAAGAAGAAAGAGACCTCAAGGGGAAGGGGAAGGAGGCTGGGGAAGTGGAGACGCCTGGGCATGCGTGGGAGAGCCGCAGCGGCTCCTCCTTCCCCCAACAGTGCTGCTCCTCCCACGGGAGGTGGAGTCTCGAGCCAGCCTGGGACCCGCAGCAGAAGTGACAGGCAGGGACTTGAAAGCCCAGGCTTTAAGAGGCAGTGGCTTCGACTTCCTCCTTCGTAGGGCTCCAAGTGGCCACGTCAGGGGGTCTTGCTGCACTGGGTAGAGACCCTGGCTGGGGACAGTGGCCACGTGGAGGTAAGCTGAAGCCCTCTGGAACATTCCAACCACAGCTGGGCTCAAGCTGAACGCATCTGCAGGAGTGTCCCCAGCCAAGGCCACGCCACGTGGGAGTAGAAGAACCGCCCTGCTGAGCCCAGCCAGCCCAGACTCTGAGCGAGAAGGCAGGAGTGAGCTGACGACCCTCCTGCGCTCAGTGACACGGTGTAGTCAGAACTGGGGTCAGTGAGGGAGGCACTGGCCTTGGGTGGCACACAGCTTTGAGGGACATGAGCTCGCTGGGGATGTCTCCAGAGTCGACTCCCTGGCTTATCTCAGTGGAGAGTATCCCCTTGCTTCACAGCTTCTCCCGACCAACTGTGGGTGTTCAATATTTCTACTTAAACTGACTCATTGTTTTTACTCAAAATAATGTCTTTGGATACACCCACTTTGTAAGTGTTCAGCATGTTGTCAACTAATGTTCTGGGGGGAAAAATTAGCCATTAAAGAAATACAAAGGGGCTGGTAATGGGATGCAGTGAGTTAGGCCACCTGGGAGATGGAATCCCATACGGGCACTGGTTGGAGTCGTGGCTGCTCCACTTCCAAACCAGCTCCCTGTTAATGAGCCTGGGACAGCAGCAGAAGATGGCCCAAGTACCTGGGCCCCTGACACACATGTTAGAGACCTGGAAGAAGCTCCAGGCTCCTGGCTTCAGCTTAGTCCAGCCCCAGCCCCATCCATTGCGGCCATTTGGGGAGTGAACCAGCAGATAAGAGATGTGTCTGTCTGTCTGTCTTTCCCGCTCTCTCTGTAACTCAGCCTTTCAAATAAATAATAAATAAATGTTTTTTTTTTTTTGACAGACAGAGTTAGACAGTGAGAGACAGAGACAGAGAGAAAGGTCTTCCTTTTTTTGTTGGTTCACCCCCCAAGTGGCCACTACAGCCGGTGCGCTGCAGCCGGCACACTGCACTGATCCGAAGCCAGGAGCTAGGTGCTTCCTCCTGGTCTCCCATGCAGGTGCAGGTCCCAAGCACTTGGGCCATCCTCCACTGCACTCCCAGGCCACAGCAGAGAGCTGGATGGGAAGAGGAGTGAACGGGACAGAATCCGGAGCCCCAATCAGGACTAGAACCCGGGGTGCTGGTGCCACAGGTGGAGGATTACCCTAGTGAGCCGTGGTGCCAGCCTAAATAAATGTTTTTTAAGAAGAAAATGCAAATGCAAAATGCATCATAATTATGAAACTGCATGGAATTTTGCAACAAAATAAACTCATATATTTTAACTTGATTCATTCTTATTTGTTTGAAAGGCAGAGAGACAGAGAGAGATCTTCCATATAGTATTTCATGCCCCAGATGCCCACAACAGCCATGGCTGCAGCAGACCGAAGTGGGGAGCTGGGAACTCCAACCAGGTCTCCCGCGTGGGTGGCAGCCATCGCCTGCCGCCCCCCAGGAAGCCGGAGGCGGGAGCAGAGCTGGCCCTTGAACGCGGGCGCTGCAGTGTGGAAGGCGGCCATGTTTGACTGCTGGGCCAAAGGCCTGCTCCTGAACCCATCTTTGAGTTTCATCTCCCGGGAGCTTTGTGAAGCGTCTTCCTCTGGGCCTTGTGCATCGGGCTGAACACTGCTGTGGTCAGAACCCCAAGTGGCTGTGCCCAAAGTTTCAGGGCAGCGGGGTGGGGTGTAGGCGCTGGAGAGGTTCTGGGAGGTCGGGCTGACAGAGAGAACCAGGTGGTCCTCTTGGACCTGAGCGAGTGTGAACAGAGGAGCGCCACACACTGATAAAAGCCGATGGTCCTTTATTGCCGGCGGTGGAGAGCGGGCTCATGCCCTAAAGAACTCTCGACCATGAAGCCCAAAGCAACAGGGCTTTGGCGAAAACCACAAAATCGGGAGGGGAATTCATGGTTGCTAGGATCAGGGGACTACATGGTTACCGGGGTCAAGCTGACCCAAAACCTATGTGAAACTAGTATCAATTACAATCTTGACAATACCAGTTACAATCTTAACAGTTCCAATTATAATCATGACATTAACCCAGGTATTAGTTTTAATCATATGTAGGACATAGACAAATTACATTTGTATCATTAACCCAGGTACAGCCTATCCACTTCCAAGCTTGAGCGATCATGCTGGGGGTGTCTGTGCTCTGCCAAGTGTGGTGTAGTGGACTGCTGTTGTCTGACTGTGTTAGACCATAGTTTCGGACCAGAGTCTCACGGTGTCGGGGGTGGGGGGGCACCTTCCCAGAATGGAGTCGCAGGTGCTCCAAAATGGAGTCCCTACTGTCAAGGTGTCACTTCAATCCCAGGCAGAGGGACTCCCGAGGAAACCCCCCCCATCCATGAATCAGGTGCACCATTCTCCGCCCCGCCCTCGGGCCGCCTGCCTGAGACACTCTCCCTGGTCTCAGGTGATGCTGCCCCCTGGAGTCTGCCTGGAGGAAAGAATGTCCAGGGGCCCTCGGCTGGGGGAGGGGTGTGGGGGAAGGGGCTCAGCTGGGGGAGGGGGTGGAGGCACCTGGGGAGGTGGGGGCCCTGTCATCAGTTTTTTTTTTTTTCAATTTTTATTTATATTTTCAACTTACCATTTTATTTGTTATTTTGAGATGATTTTAAAAAGAAAAGCAAGACAGAGTTACAGAGAGGCAGAGAGAGAGAGAGAGAGAGAGAGAGAGAGAGAGGTCTTCCATCTGCTGGTTCACTCCCCAAATGCCACAACGGCCAGAGCTGAGCCCGTCTGAAGCCAGGAGCTTCTCCCAGGTGTCCCACGTGGGTGCAGGGGCCCAAGCACCTGGGCCATCCTCTACTGTTTTCCCAGGAGCATTAGCAGGGAGCTGGATGGGAAACAGAGCAGCTGGGACTTGAACCAGCGCCCACAGGGGATTCCAGCTTTGCAGGCAGTGGTTTTACCCACTGTGTCCCGGTGTCGGGCCAAGATTTTTTTTTTTATTTATTTGAAAGACAGAGTTACAGAACTAGCGCTCATATGGCATGCTGGGATCATAGGCGGAGGCTTGGCCCTCGGTGCCACAACACTGGCCCCTATATAGGATTATCTTGGACCTGAAATATCAGGAGGATTTTTGTCTGCACCCCTCATCAGAGTGCCTGGCTCCAAGTCCTCAAACCAGGCACCCTGATTTGGGATCTTAACGCACAGTGCCACAATGCCTGCCCCGGCATTGTGTGGTTTGAAGCATTCACAAAACATTTCTAACCCCTGAGTAACGTGCTCAGACGTCTGCCCTCAAATCAGAAGTGTGTAGCAGCAGAGAGGTGAGGATGTACGGACCCCCGTCCTCCAGCGCTGCGCACTCCCGCCGAGAGGTGGACGCGGCCCACGCGTCCACCAGACGGACAGCCCACAGGGTGTGGGCAGCCACTCCACGGGACCCCACTCAGCTCTACAAAGGAGGGAGGGGCTGGAGTTTGGCCAGAGGGGTAAGCCGCTGGTTAGGATGCCTGCGTAGCAGACCGGGGGACACTCATCTGGGAGGCCTGGGGTAAATTCCTGCACCCAACTTCGACCCCCTGGCCAGTGAGGAATGGTTAAGATGCCAAATTTTATGTTATCTGTATTTTACAATTGAAAACTTTAATATTTTTTTAAAAGCACAGTTTTGTGTTGCAAAAGCCCACTGAGGGGCTCCCTGCTGTGGTCTGGGAAGGCAATGGAAGATGGCCCAAGTCCTTGGGCCCCTGCACCCACGTGGGAGACCTGGAAGAAGCTCCTGGCTCCTGGCTTCAGATTGGCTCAGCTCCGGCCATTGTGGCCATCTGGGGAGTGAACCAGTGGATGGAAGATCTCTCCCCCCCTCCCTCTCTCCCCCCCCTCCCTCTCTCCCTCCCTCCCTCCCTCCCTCCCTCCCTCTCTCTCTCTCTCTCTCTCTCTGCCTCTCTGTAACTCTGCCTTGCAAATAAATAAATAAATCATAGCAGAAGAAAAAAGCCCACTGCACTTGCTCTGCTGTGGATCTCTCAAGGCCAAGAGCAAGGTGTCGGGCAGACTGGGTGCTTCCCCGGGGGGGCAGGGCAAGGATCCTACTCCAGGCTCACCCAGGTGTGCAGCACCATCAGCGACTGAAGTCCCCGCCATCCTGCTGGGTCACTCTCGGCCCCTAGAGGTCACTCTCGGTCCTCTCCACAGGCTGCCCTCCCTCCAATGTCTAACCAGTGACGCTGCAGCCTCCTTGCCCTGCTTCGAATCCCACCTCCCCCCACGACCCCTGGGGATCCCCTTTCTCCAAACTCTAGGTTGTGTTGAACAGGCCCTCCTGTGTGTGTGTGTATGCACTACTAGTACATGGAAATACTAATGAAGTGATGCAGTATCTGAACTGGCTTCTAAACAAGGGCTAGGCACGAGTGGACATTATCAGAGTAGGGTAAAGGCTTTATTAAACTGGTTGCTTTTTATTTATCTTTTTTAAAATTATTTATTTACAAAGCAGGGGGCGGGGAGAGATCTCTCCCATCCACAGGTTCACTCTCCAAATGGCTTCAAGAGTCAGGGCTGGGCCAAGAGCATGGAACTGCATCTGGGTCTCCCACGCGGGTGGTAGGGCCCCAAGCACTTGGGCCATCTTCATCTGCTTTCCCAGGAGCATTAGCAGGGAGCTGGATTGGAAGTGGAGCTGCCGGGACTCGAACCAGCGCCCATTGGGATATGGGTGTCCTGAGCAGCAGCCTAACCGGCTGTGCCACATGCATACGCCCTTTCAAAAATCTAGTTTTATCTGAAAGGCAGAGCGACAGAGAGGGAAAGACGGGGCTTTGTCGTTGAACGTTTTCCTAACTGTGAGCACCACGGCATGGTCTGCATTTGTCCCATTTTTTCTCACAGAGCCATGTGTGTGTGTTAGTGCCCCAGATTGACCCTCGTGCACACCCACCCACACATGTGCACAAGCACTCACACAGGCACACACATGTGGATCCCACTCAGCTGCCCTGGCGCCCCCAGGGGCCCACACAGATCAACACAGACACCCACTCACCCTCTGTAGTCTCACACACGCACCCCCGGAACCCAAGCCCCCAGCACATCTGCTCCCTGCACCAGGATTGAGGGCTTGTCCAGCCTGTCAGTCATGGCTGCTGATGCTCATAGAATTTTGGCAATTCCATGGCACACATTCCCACCCCTCCCCCACATTTTCACTTTTCATTTACTTAAAGGCAGAGAGAAACAAATCTGCTATCCACTGGTTCACTCCCCAGATGCCCTCAACAGCCAGGGCTGAGCCAAGCCAGGAGCCGGGAGCCAGGAACTCGAGCCAGGTCTCCCACCCACCCAAGCACTTGAGCCATCACCTGCCGCCTCCTAGGTTGCACGTTAGCAGGAAGCTGGAGTCAGAAGTGGAGCTGCTACTTGAACCCAGACACTGCAGTACGGGATGCAGGCATCCCATGCGGTAGCTTCGTCTGAGCCACACGCCTGTCCTGGCATTTTGACGTGTCTGGGTGGAGCTCTCTTCCACATCTTTGTCATGCCGCAGACAGCACGAAGATCCGGGACTATGGCGTGTGGTATAGTAGCCACCAGCACCTGTGGCTGACCTGAGAGGTGACTAACCTGAGTTGTGTACTGTGGGTATCAGATACACACTGGGTGTGGTGGGGAGCGGGGGACGTTTGGCACAGTGGTTAAGACACGCACAGCCCCGTATCGGGATGCCTGGGACTGAGTCCTGGCTCTGCCCGGTTCCAGCCTCCTGCAAAGGGGCACCAGGGGAGGCAGCAGGCTCAAGTGGCTTCCTGCACCCACATGGGTGACAGCTCCTGGTTCTGTCCTGGCCCAGGCCCAGCTGTTGTGGGGGCTGGGATGGCCTCAGCTGCATCTCTAATCCCCCATGCTCCTTTGCAGTATGGCCCCGAGAATCCATTACTGAGAGGTGAGTGGAGCAGAAGAACCGCCCAGACGAGCCCAGCCACCCCTGACTTGGGAGAGAGAGGCTGGGGTTTGCCTGCATCCCACAGTGCCTGTGTTTGGTGCCTGGCTCTGGATCCTGGCAGTGCACAGGCTGATGGCTCAAGTCCTTGGGTCCCTGCCACCCATGTGTGTGGGAGGACCTGGATTGAGTCCTCAGCTCCTGGCTTCTGCCTGGCCCAGCCCTGAGCCCAGCCACTGCAGACATTGGGGAAATGAATTGTGGATAGGCGCTCTCTGTCTCTCTGCATCTACTTAAAAAAAAAAAAAAAAAAAAAAGTTGTGAAAAATTAAAAATGGCTGTGTTGAGCCCTGAAGGTTTTTTTTTTTTTTTAATTCTGATAACACACACGCAGTATGAAGTGTTGGAAGGCAGAGTTCCGAGCTGTGACTTTACCCGCATTGTTGAGGAACAGGTCCCTAGAAAGTGTTCACCGTGCAGATGGGAAGCTCTGTGGCCCTCGACTAACTCCCCATTTCCCCTTCCACCTTCTGGGTCGGGGATTGTGACCTTGCACACACCTGCCGCACGTGGGTCTACAGCAGCTGTCCTTTGGGACTGCTCACGCCCCCGGCCGTGGAGCTGACTTCTCACCCAGCAGTAACTAAAGTGAACGTGGCACCCACCGTGTGCTGCTCCCAGCCTGTGTCCTGCAGGGTCCCCGGAGAGGCTGCCGACACGGGGGGGATGGGGCGCGGTCCTGCCCTGCCTGTGGCCCACTCCTGTGCCATCCACGGTGTGCAGGCAGGGAGAGGGTGCGGGCGGAGCACACGGTGGCCTTGGCCTTGCTGGGGGTCGCCGTTGCACAGGAACCTAGAGAGAGAGGAAGACCTGCGTGTGCCTGCGCTTACGCCCGAGGTGATCATCTTCCTTTCTTTATTTTCCGTCTGCTGGTTCACTCCCCAGATGGCCGCAATGGCCGGAGCTGGGCTGCCAGGAGCGGGAGCTCCATCCGGGTGTCCCACGTGAGCGGCAGGGGCCCGGGGTTTGGGGCGTCCTCCGCTGCTTTCCAGGCGCCTCTGCCGGAAGCGCTTTGTGCTGCCGTGTCCGCGTGTGCTGGAACGCCCCTTCTTCCTCCGGGGTTTCTGGAACTCCCCGCAGGGCATCAGCGACCTCCCCGTGTGGGTCCCTGTGTGTGCAGGTGTCTACGCACATATCTGTATGAACAAATGTGTGTGTGTACGGCTGTGTGTGTGTGTGTGTGTGTGTGGCTGGGGTGTCTGTGTCTCCTGCACAGTGCGGAGTCTCTGGATGCCGGTGCTGGTGCCCAGGGGATGTTTGTGAGTGTGGCCAGTGTGTCTCGGCACTGTCTGCAAATTTGTGCAGTGTGTGTGTGCGTGTGTGTGTGTATGGTTCTGGGAAGCCACGCATCCACACAGCACACGTTCATGTCTGTGTCCGGGGGGGTGATATGTGTAAAAATTGCATGTCTCAAGTTCCTCTTGCTAATAATCCTATCTCACCCCTCCCCCTTTTTTCCCTCCAAAATGTACATTTCCAGCTCCCCAGACTGTCGGTTTTTTCCCCTTTATTGTGATAATTAATTGCAGTCACACTGCTTAGTTTTGAAAAGTAAATCTCTTGACAGCTGGGAATTGGAGTGAGCAAAGGTGAGAGGTGGCCCTTAGCCTGGCAGGCGGCCCCTCGCGCAGGTCGGGGTCGGGGTCCCAGAGCAGCCCTGGCTGCGGTGGCCTCCCGCAGAGGCGCCCTCCAGCCCCTGGGGAAGATGCCTTCCTGTGACCCCGGGGACCACTGCCCCAGTCCACACGGCTGCCATGAACAGCTGTCTTCCACGGGAGGCGGAGCAGTCCTCATGAACGTGGTTTGTTAAGCCCCAAGAGGACGATTAGCACATCTGCCTTTCACAAGCGAGGAAGTGAGGAAAAGTTAGAGCCGTCAGCTGCTTCCCTAACCCCAGTGCGGGACTCGCACCCACGTCATGGGGTGTTGGTGTTTAGAAACTCAGATCCCCTGAGGCTGTGTGGTGGGTGCCCGGATGTAAATGTAGGTGCCTGAGGGCTGCACCCTTGGGAGCACCGTGGGCGAGGTACAGGGGTGCCCGGGAATACCTGGGGTTGGAGAGAGCATAGAGGATCCAGGGGCAGCAGAGGGGGTCGGGATCCAGGAAGGCAGGCTGGCCGGGTGGGAGGAGCCTGGGGTGTGCATCCGTGCTTGGGGGTGGGGTGAGAGCCAGGTCTGCCAGGTGCCGCTGCCCCTCAGCTGTGGACCCTGACGCGGCAGCACAGCCCTTTGGGATGTGGGGGCCCCTTGAGGCAACCTGGGGGGGCTGCGTGGAGAAGCTCAGGGCCCAGGCCTCCCCCGTGATGTCTGTCTGTCTGCCCGAAAGGTCCCGTCTCTCCGGCAGCCTCTCAGCACTTCTATGAGTCATTCTCTTTTTAATTTTTATTGAGTTAGTTTTATCTGAAAGGGTCACACACACACACACACACACACACACACACACAACCTCCATCTGCTGATTTACTCCCCGAATAGCTTGGGCCAGGCCTAAGCCAAGTGCCAGGAACTCCATCTGGGTCTCCCATATGGGTGCAGGGGCCCAAGCACTTGGGCCATCCTCTGCTGCTTTCCCAGGCCGTAGCAGGGAGCTGGATGGGAAGTGCAGCAGCCAGGACTCAAACCGGCGCCCATATGGGATGTCAGTGCCGCAGGTGTTGGCTTTCCCGGTGAGCCACCACCCAGTGCGTGGGCTGTGAATGAGCCACATCCAAACGGCTCTTCCCAGTCCCAGCAAGGAAATCGTCCCCTGCCCTCTCCCGTCCCTTCGTGGGCTCCCTGTGACCGCCTGCGCCAGCCAGGCCAGCCCCCGTCGTCTAGGCCTTTGCCTGGAAGCCTTTTCCCTGCCATTGTGGTTTTAAAACACACGTGGGGGTGCACTGCACACCAGCAGGGGCCGTCCCGCCTCACCGGAAGCCCATGGGCTTTTGTACCCCCCTTAAGAAGAACGCATGACGGACGCCACGTTACCTGAGTCCCAAGGGCAGGTCGCAGGGGACCTGGCGGCCTTGGCCTTGGTGCTGACTGGCTGCACCGCCCAGGGCCTGGAGGCAGGCGTGTGGTGAGGAAGCTCCAGGGACAGGCCCTGCCGGGGCAGCTCCGCCCACCCTCTCACGGCACACACCACGGACTCAGAGCTGAGCTCCGCCTGCATCCCCAGCCCACGGACTCTAAGCAGCGAGAAGATGGTTGTCATGGTTAAGCCACCAGGTGATTGTCACACAGCCACAAGGCACACCTGCCGCACGTGTTTGTGCAGGTGCAGGGGAGGCCGGACATGGCGAGGGCGACACTCGGTTCACGACCATGAGGGAGTCCTGTGGGGCCCATCCGGCCCCTCGAATGCTAGGGTCGAGGTGCCGCCGGGGCCTTCCTGTGGTGGGAGTGGGCGTGGCCAGAGTGGGACGGGGTGAGGCTGCCCTCCCCCCACACCCCGTTTCGCCGCCCTCCCTCTCCTGCTGGCTTCCCTCCCCCAGTGCAGGGCCTGGCCCGTGCCAGCCGCCTCCCTCCGGCCCCTGAGCAGGAGGAGCACGCAGGTGGAGCCTCGGCCTGCCATCCTGTGTCCTACAGAGACCTACCCCGAGGGTGCAGTCACTCGTGAGCACAGGGTGTGGCCCCGGCGCAGTTCCAGACCCTGGGGACGCAGCAGTGGGCACAGCGGAAGACAGCGTCCCTCAGAGACCTTGACCCCACAGGGGTTAGGACCAGATCGCCGCGTCTCGGACTTGGTGCCGGGGTTGACGCCCACGTGCTGGATCCCAGTGCCTGCGTGGGGTCCTGGCTGCTCGGCTTCTCGTCCAGCTTCCTGCTAATGCGCACCGGGAGAGGCAGCAGGTGCTCAAGTACTTGTCACCCACCTGGGAGACCCGGACTGAGTCCCAGGCCCCTGGCCCAGCCCCTGCTGTTGGGAGCATGTGGGGGGTGAACAGCAGATGGAAGATCTCTCTCTCTCTCTCTCTCTCTCTCTCTGTAATTCTGCTTTACAAATAAGCCGGAACTCTGCCTTCCAGGTCTCTGCCGTCTGACTAATGTTGAGAGTATTCTTAGAGATGTGAAACAATTAGGAGGAAGCCACTTCATTATATTTTTCACGAGTTAAACTCAGCGGTGAATCACTTCCCCGTGAACTCACTGGGGCAGGCATGTAGCTTCGCAGTGTAGGTGCCCGCATCCCACATCAGAGTGCCCGGGTTCGAGGCTGGGCCCCAGCTCCTGGCTCCAGCTCCCGCTAACGTGCACCTGGGAGGCAGCTGTGATGGCTGGAGCAGTGGGTCCCTGCTGCCCACGTGGGAGACCTGCACGGAGTTCAGGGCTTCCAGCTCCATCCTGGCCCAGCCCTGCCCATTGCAAGCAGCAGGAATGAGCCAGTGGATGAGGGAGAGGGAGCCCTCTCCCTCTCCGTGTGTCTCTGCTTCTACAGAGAGAGGTAGAGACAGAGAGGTCTTCCATCCGCTGGTTCACTCCCCAGATGGCCGCAGTGGCCTGAGCTGAGCCGATCCAAAGCCAGGAGCCAGGAGCTTCTTCCGGGTCTCCCATGCGGGTGCAGGGGCCCAAGGACTTGGGCCATCGCCCACTGCTTTTCCCAGGCCACAGCAGAGAGCTGGATGGGAAGTGGAGCCGCCGGGACAGGGACCGGCGCCCAGTTGGGACGCCGGCGCTGCAGACGGTGGCTTTACTGGCTATGCCACAACACCAGCCCCGAAAGATTTTTTATTTGTATGTTTGTTTATTTACTTATTTGAGAGGCAGAGACACAGTGAGAGCGATAAAGCCCCCATTCTCTGGCTCACTCTCCAAGTGCCGGGAGCCACGGGGCTCCAGCCAGGGCTCCCAGGTGGGCGGCAGGGACCCAAGCATCTGAGCCGTCACCGCTCAGTCCACCGCTCCAAGTCTGCATTGGCAGGGAGCCGGAGTTGGCAGCGGGGGCAGGGACTGGGGGGGGGCAGCGGCTCCGGGGACGGGGGGGGGGGGGCAGGCAGCGGCTCCAGGGACTGGGGGGGGGGGCTAGGAGCGTCTTCACTGCACGTCCTATGCCCGCCCCGTAGCCGGCACCCGGTAGACTGAAGATCGGATCACGGACAGCCCGATTGCAGAGCAGGGCAGCCCAGGTGTCTGGAAGAGGGACTAGCAGCCCTGAGCCACCTCCCCCCGGAGCTGCGCCTGCCCGGCAGAGACTGCCACGTCACCAGCCGGGGCCAGGTCTGCCATGGCAGCTTGCTCTTGGGGTCTCCTGAGGATGAGCCCCACCCCCAGCCCCGCACATTTGCTCCCTGGGTTGCAGACTGGGCCTGTCACCTCCTAGCGCCTCTCGTTCTGCTCAGCTAGCCCTCAGGGAGCCCCGTAACTCAATAAACATGACTGCCAGGGACAGAGCAAAAGCCACCTCACACCCATTTTCCAGAAGAGGAAACTGAGGTTGCCCTTCTGCCTCCAACCAGCCAGCCAGAGATCTGTCTGCAGGGCTGGAGACCAAGGCCAAGTCTGCGTGCCCCCGCCCATGCCTTGCCGGGACCACGACGGGACCACCTGTGCCAGCCTGTGGATTGGAGCCGGGCCCTGCACCGCCCATTCCAAAGGAGAGCCTCATTCTCTAGGGACCGGACCTTGCTGTTCACAGCCCTAAGCTTTTTCTTTCTGAATTCCCTATTCACCTTTTGCAAGGCGGCCTCTCACCAAGGCACCCCTGGTAAGGCTCAATAACCCAGGGCAGAGGCAGGGCCCCCACCCCACTGCGCCACCCAGGCTGACCTAACCCGCAGACTCTCCCCTGCCTGTCTCTCAGTGTGTTCACCCGTAAATGGGGGCGACCCTGGGCCCGGGGCTATAGTAAGTTCTCAGTAAACCCTGACTCAGCTGGGGTTAGAGAATTCGTGGTGAGGGTGGTGAGGCTTCGAGACGGTCACCGGCAGGGCAGGGGGAGCTGGGCGCCCTGGGGGCTGTTCCCCCACCTCCACGGTGGGTGGTCTGGGGCCAGGCACTTCCTTCTTTTCTTTTCTTTTGTTCTTTTTCAGGATTTATCATTTTATTTGAAAGGCAGGAGGAGAGAGAGAGAGAGACGTTCCATCCACTGTTTCACTCCCCAAATGGCCACAATGGCTTGGGCAGGGCACGCAGAAGCCAGGAGCTTCCTCCACGTCTCCCACATGGGTGCAGGGGCCCAAGCACTCGGGCCATCTTCTGCTATTTTCCCGGGCACATTAACAGGGAGATGCATCAGAAGTGGAGCAGCTGGGACTTGAACGGGCACCCATATGGGATGTGGGCGTCCCAAGAAACAGTTTGAGGCCAGCGCTGCAGCTCAATAGGCTAATCCTCTGCCTGCGGCGCCGGCACACTGGGTTCTAGTCCCGGTCGGGGCACCGGACTCTGTCCCGGTTGCCCCTCTTCCAGGCCAGCCCTCTGCTGTGGCCCGGGAGTGCAGTGAGGATGGCCCAAGTGCTTGGGCCCTGCACCCCATGGGAGACCTGGAAGAAGCTCTGGACTCCTGGCTTCGCCCTGGCACAGCCCTGGCCACTGTGGCATTTGGGGAGTGAACCAATGAATGGAAGACCTCTCTCTCTCTCTCTCTCTCTCTCTCTGCCTCTCCTTCTCTCTATGTAACTCTTAAAAATAAATAAATAAGTCTTTTAAAAGATTGAAATCTATGATATGAGGGAGTCTTTAAGAAGTTCATGAAAAATGTGTAGCATAAAAAAACTATGCATGGATTTAAATTTTTTTTTTTTGACAGGCAGAGTGGACAGTGAGAGAGAGAGAGACAGAGAGAAAGGTCTTCCTTTGCCGTTGGTTCACCCTCCAATGGCCGCCACAGCTGGCGCACCGCGCTCATCCGATGGCAGGAGCCAGGTGCTTCTCCTGGTCTCCCATGGGGTGCAGGGCCCAAGCACCTGGGCCATCCTCCACTGCACTCCCGGGCCACAGCAGAGGGCTGGCCTGGAAGAGGGGCAACCGGGACAGAATCCGGCGCCCCGACCGGGACTAGAACCTGGTGTGCCGGCGCCGCAAGGCGGAGGATTAGCCTGTTGAGCCAAGGCGCCGGCTGGATTTAAATTTTTTAAAAACATCTGAGTCGGTTCGGGTGGTAATGATCGATCGATTGATTGATTGATTGATTTCCATTGGAAAGGCAAAGAAAGCAGCATCTTCCACCATTGCACTCTCCAAACGCCGTGACTTCCAGGGCTGGGGCAGGCTGAGGCCAGGAGCCGAGAACTCCTTCCGGATCTCCAAACGCAGTAACTTCCAGGGCTGGGGCAGGCTGAGGCCAGGAGCCGAGAACTCCTTCCGGATCTCCAAACGCAGTGACTCCCAGGGCTGGGGCAGGCTGAGGCCAGGAGCCGAGAACTCCTTCCGGATCTCCAAACGCAGTGACTCCCAGGGCTGGGGCAGGCTGAGGCCAGGAGCCGAGAACTCCTTCCGGATCTCCCACGTGGGCGGCAGGGCCCCAGGACCTGGGCCGTCCCCTGCGGCCTCCCTGATGCATCCGCAGGCAGCCGGATGAGACACAGAGGGGCGGGCGCTCCAATGCCGGACGTGGGTGTCCCAAGCGCAGATTACCTGCTGCACCACAGCCCCCACCCCTCCATTCTTTTAAACAACAAAGTAAATTTACCTTTTTAAAAATTTATCTAAGAGATAGAGACAGAGCTCCCACCCATGGTTCACTCCCCAGATGTCCACGACAGGTGGGGCTGGGCCAGGGATAAAGCCAGGAACAAGGAACGAAGCCCGGGTCTCACACATGGGCAGGGGACAGGAACCCGGTTACCGGAGCCGTCATTGCCGCCTCCCAGGGTCTGCAGCAGTAGGAAGGGAGCCAGAGTCGGGAGCTGGAGTCGGGAACCAAATGCAGGCGCTGTGACGTGAACGCCAGCATCAAGCAGTAGCTAAACGCTGCTCCAAACTTCTCTCTCAGTGCTGGGTTGCAGAAGGATGCTTAAGTCCCCGCGTACTTCCCGCGAGAATGGACATGCGCCCTGCTCTGAGCGCAGTCTGCAAGGTTGTGGACCCCCATTGCGCCCCGCATTTTCCCCCTTAAGCCACAACCGGTAAGCCATTTCCGATCCAGTTTCCCATCTTCTTCCTGCCGCAGGCATGCCCTCCTGGGGAGTCAGGCATCCCTGGTACCTAGACCAATGCCGCAACGCAGGACTTCCCTCCCGTCTCATCCCCCACCCCCCTGCCCGAGTGGTTCCACGCTGTCACAAAGCCTTGCTACACTCGTCATTTTGAAGGTGATTGCAACACGACCCTCTGAGGGCTGTGCCCACTTCCGGCCACCTGAGCGATGGCGTCAGGTGTCTTCGCCTGCTTCGCAGCTGCAGGTGTCATCACACTGTTTTGGTTTTGCCAATGCAGTGAGTGGAAGGGGGTGGGGGCGACGTGCACGTGCAGCTCGGGCCGTCCCGGGGTGGTTCAGGGCTGCCGCTGGGCCCAGCATGAAGACACCTGTTGAGGCACCTGCGCCCCACATCCCAGTGCCTGGGTTTGATTCTGCCCCTGGCCCCTGGCTCCAGCTTCCTGTTCACGCAGACCCAGGGAGGCAGCAGTGAAGACGTGGGTGTGGGAAGCCTGGATTGGGTCCCCAGCTCCCAGATCCAGCCCTGTCCAGTCTGGCCAGACATGGCGTGCACGCAGGGAGGGAACCGGTCGTGGAGATCTCGCTCTTGCTCTCTCTGCCTCTCAAAGGAGTGAAACCCAAGAGGAGACAGAAGCTGGCATTGCGAATGCAGCACCAATGCCAGTGTCCTGTATCGGATCGCTAGTTCGAGTCCCGGCTGCTCTGCTTCCCGTGCAGCTCGCTGCTCGTGTGCCTGGGAAGGCAGCGGAAGACGGGTCAAGTCGTTGGGCCCCTGCACCCACGTGAGAGACCTGCAGAGTCCCAGGCTCCTGGCTTTGGCCTGACCCAGCCCTGGCCATTGCAGCCATTTGGGGAGTGAACCAGCAGGTGGAAGAGTCTCTCTCTTTCTCTCTGTCACTCTGCCTTTCAAATAGATAAATCTTTTTTTAAGTGGAAAAAGAGAGAGAGAGAGAGAGAGAGAGAGAGGGTGTCTATTCCCCCCTCCCCTCCAATCTGAGACCAGTTGAACTTGCTTTGGCTGATAGAACCTGCTAGAAGGGGCGTGGCCTGGGTCCTGAGCAGAGGCCCCGGGGAACTTGCAGACTCGGGTCTTAGCCTCTCGCTGCCAGGCAGGCTCTTCCTCCGGGCGATGAGCCCGGGCTCTCCTCCCGCGGGCTGGGAATCCAGGAGAGAGGCTCCAGGCTGGCCGCAGCCGCCCGCTGGGAGCCCAGGCCGGTGAACGAGGCCATCTGTCCCACAGCTCAGGCTGCTGTACAAAATTCCACCACCGAGCGGTTTCTGAACAGGGACAGTTTACTCCTCCTGGTGTTGCAAGACTGGGAAGTCCATTAGGGCCCCGGGGGATTTTACATCTGCTGAGTGCTCGAGGGGCCGGAAGCGGGAGGCAGCTCTGGGGGGAGGGGGCTCTCTAACAAGGGCCTGAAGCCGGTTCATGAGGGTTCTGTCCTCATGGCCCAGTCACCTTCCAAAAGCCTACTTCCTGTACCGTGACCTTGGGGGGTAAGACTCCAACCCATGGGGCCAGCGTGGTGGCACAGCCGGTTAAGCCACCCCTGCAGGATGCCGGCATCCTACCGCCGAGTGCCAGTTCGAGTCCCGGCTGCTCCACTTCCAATCCAGCTCCCTGCTAATTCGCCTGGGATGGCAGCAGAAGACGGTCTGAGTGTTCCGGCCCTACCCTACATGGGAGAAGCTCCTGGCTCCTGGCTGTGGCCTGTCCCAGCTCAGGTGCTGTGGCCATTTGGGGAGGGAACCAGCAGATGGTGGAAAATCTCTATGTCACTCTGCCTTTCAAATAAACAAATCTTAAAAAAAAAAAAAAAAAAAAAAGAATGTTGACCATGAGACCTTGAAATATCTTATTAAAGAAAGATTTCAACACGTTGACATCTGGGGGGCGGGGTCCCCTAAGACTGAGCCGGCAGGGCCCATGCTTCTGGTCTGGTGCCGGTAGTGTAGCACGAGTGACCGGAGTCAGTGTCGTGTCAGTGTCTCCATAATGAAAGCCATTTGCGTGTCCTCTCCTGTCCTTTGCTAAGTTTATTGGTTTGAATTCCTAGAAGCTGTGTTGGTTGCCCTTGGTTGTTGGGACCAAGGTGGGGGGTGGGGGGCTCAGAACAGCAGTGAGTTTTTGTCTCCTGGTCTGGTGTCCCTGTAGAACCGTCGGGAGGGGTGGGGGATGGGGCCCGCCCCGCCTCCCCAGGTTGCCGCGGGCTGGCAGGCTCTGGCACCCCGGCTCCTGCCGCAGAACCCGCCTCTGCCTTTGTCATCTGGGCGTCCTCCCCGGCTCTCTGTCTTCACTTGGCTGTCTTCTAAGGACGTCACAGGGTACAAGGGTCCCGCCCTACCCCAGTGTGACCTCCTGCATCACACCCGTGACAGCCTTATTTCCAAATAGGGTCACATTCCGAATGCCGGTGGCAGGACTGCAGCATGCTGGGGCCGGGGACAGAGTTCAACCCCTACCAGGGGCTCTGTCTGTCCAGATCTTTAGCCCTGGCATCGCAACGATTCTGCTGCTGCTGCCTAGGGCTGGGATGGAACAGCAGGGAAATTTTTCTATTTGCACAGACTCCGCAAATTTCTCGGGGTCCCCTTCGCTCCCCAGGTGAACCACCCGTCCCAGGACGGCGGGCTGGTGGAGGATGGGGTGGGAAGGGGCTGGGGTCGGGAAAGGAGCAGGAGGAAGCTTCTGGGTCCTGGCCCCCGGCCCCCAGGTTGCGGCTCAGATCCCCACGTCACAATTGAGTGCAAGCAAGCGACTTCCGCTTCTGTGTTAGTTTCCTGTGCTTGTAGTCACAAATTACTCAAATCCAGTGGCTTTTAAAATACAGAACTGGTGCCAGGGTTGTGGCGCAGTGGGTGAAACCACCACATGCAAGCTGGCATCCTGCATTAGAGCACTGGTTCGAGTCCCGGCTGCTCCACTTCTGATCCACCTCCCTGCTGATGCACCTGGGAAAGCAGCAGAAGATGGTCCAAGTCCTTGGGCCCCTGCTACCATGTGAGAGACCTGGAGGAAGCTCCTGGCTCCTGTTTTGGCCTGGTCCAGCCCTGGCCTTTGAGGCCATTTGGGGAGTGAACCAGCCGATGGAGAAATTTCTCTCTCCTCCTCTCTCTGTCACTCTGCCGTTCAAAGCAATCAATCAATCAATCTTAAACACACAGAGAACTTCATTGTCTCACACAACCAGCGGGCAGAAGTCAGAAATGTGTCTCACGGGCCCAAATCCAGGGCCCGGCAGGGCGGCTCAGCCTGGGCCTCCACAGGACGGGCAGCCCTGCCCTCTGGCTGGGGCCAACTTCCCGGCATCCTGGACTTGACCTCCGTCCGCTCTGAAGCCAGCCGAGCGTCCTCCTCTCCGAGCCCGCTGCCCTCTGCTCTGGCTCCTGCCCTCTTCTGTCTCCAGGCAGGCGTCCCTTTTGTTTCAAGAATCATTGTTCATTTCTTTATCTAGTTGAAAGGCAGAGAGACCCAGAGAAGAGAGAGAGAGAGCCCACCCCACCCTCCGGTTCACTCCCCAGTTGCCCGCAACAGCCAGGGATTGGGCCAGGCTGGAGCCGGGAGCCAGGAGCCCAACCCGGGTCTCCCCCGTGGGTGCAGGGATGCAGGCACTCGATGCCTCTTAGGACACACATTAGCAGGAAGTGGCTCAGAAGCCGAGCTGGGACTCGAACCCAGGCCCTTGCACGTGGGACACAGGCACCCCCAGCAGCACCCCAACCGCTCTGCCAAATGCCCGCCCCTTGATTTTGTGTGTGTGGTTTTTAAAAAAGATTTATTGATGTATTTGAAAGGCAGAGTCACAGGGACAGACAGAGAGACAGACCTTCCATAGGCTGGTTCACTGCCCAAATGGCTGCAACAGCCAGGGCTGAGCCAGAACAAAGCCAGGAGCCAGGAGCTTCCTCTGGGTCTCCCATGCGGGTGCGGGGTCCCAGGCACTTGGGCCATCCTCCGCTGCTTTCCCAGGCCCTTAGTAGGGAGCTGGATTGGAAGTGGAGCAGCCGGGACTTGAACCGGTGCCCACGTGGGACCCCAGTGTCGCAAGCAGCAGCTTACCCCCTGCATCAGGACACCAGCCCCGTCTGTCCACTTTTCTCTCTCTGAAGGCAGACTCCCTCCCTCAATCTCGTCCTCTCCCTCCCTCCCGTCTCTGTCCTTGTCTCTTGCTATCTGCTCCATCTCCCTGGCCTCGGACTTCCTGAGTCTCTCCCTCCCCCTCGCTCTCACTCCCTGTCTCTCTTTAGCCTCTCTCTGCCATTGTCTCTCCCTCTCTGCACTCTGGTCTCTCCCTCTTTTCTGACTGCTGCTGGCTGTCACCCCCCCCACCCCCGCCCGCGCGCGCCCCCAGCTTCTTGCCTTCCCTCCAGCTCTCCCTCTCTTTGCCTCTCTGTCTCTGTCTCTGTCTCTGTCTCTGTCTCTGTCTCTCTCTCTCTGACACACACACTCTTCCCAGAGGCACGAAATCCTCCTCTCAGGCTGGGGAAGCCCCCGAAACCCCAGGGCCTCACCTGTGACCCAGAAGGCGGCCGGGCTGGGCGCGGCCCCCCGTGAGTCACAGGGAGGCAGGAGCCGACATTCCTGCCGCAGTGACGTCTTCCCGGTTTCCCGGATGCTGTCCTGACTCCTGCCTGCCCCTCCCGTGGCTCGTCACAGGAAGCTTCCAGGTGTGTGTCACTTGCAGGAAAGACAGAGAGAGAGAGAGAGAGAGAGAGAGAGAGAGAGAGAGAGAGAAAGAAATAGACAAATATGGAGAAAGAGAAAAGCGGAGCAGTCAAGAGACAAATGCGCAGAGACAGGAGCAGGAGAGAAAGCAAGAGAGAAAGAGGGGCAGAACAAGAGAAAGAACAAGACAGAAGATGTCAGGAGACCAGAGCGGTGCGGGGTGGTGGGGGAGCTTGTGGGTCAGATCCACCGGGCCACCCCCGCCCAGGAAGTGGCCTGTGCGCCACAGGGCTCCATGGGACCCCGCCCCGAGCCTGGGTTTTCTTCCCACTGGGAGATGCCTCCCACCCCCTAGACCCACTTCTCAGGTGGAGCAAGAGGCTGAGCGGGGTCTCAATCCTGCCTGGACCCCCGGCTCTCCCCACCCGCGCCCTCCAAGGTCTCGTTCAGGCTTCACGCAAGCCAAGAGGAGCTGTGCTTTCCAGACCGGGAAACTGAGGCTCCGGGACGGGCGGTGTTGGGCCGAGTGGCCCCCGCAGCTGCTGACCTCAGGCTCCTGGGCCCATCCGCCTCCGGGAGGAGGAAGTGCAGCGCCTCCGGGAAGAGGGGTGCAGCCGTGACGGCGGCACTGGGGACCGCCGCAGCCCGGCACTGGGGACCGCCGCAGCCCGCGCGGTGCCTGGGTCCAGCCCAGAGTCCCGCTAGTGCAACCCTGGGAGGCGCAGGGGAGGGCTCAAGGGTTCAGGCCCCCGCCCCCCACGCACCCGAGAGGCCCACGTGGAGCTCCCAGCCCAGCTGTGGCTGTCGTGACCATTTGGGTTGAACCAGTGGATGGAAGATCGATTCTCTCTCTCTCTCTCTCTCTCTCTCTCTCTCTCTCTCTCTCTCTCTCTCTCATTTGCTCTGCCTTTCAAATAAAATGAAAACAAAAAAAATTAAAACAAAAATATTTAAGACAGCGGCAGCAGCGATTTATATTGAGCACTTACCATGCACCAGGCTCTTTGGCGAGCATCTCAGGTGCATGCTTTAAAAATATGAATGAATGAAAATAGTATTAATATGAATGAATGAACGTGAGAGACAGACGGACACAAAGAGAGCACTGGTGTCCGCTAGCCCGCTCTCCAAACACCTGCAACAGCCAGGAATGAATCACGTGGAGCCGGGAGCCAGGACTGATCCAGGTTCCAGGTGGGGGCAGCGGCCCAGTTACTTGAGCCGGCACCACCGCCCCCCAGGGTCTGCACTAGCTGGGACCAGGCTGTCTTAGCAGGTGTTTAACCTCCAGCTGAACACACACCCCAGGTGCACACACTGGCGCAGGGGTGAGGGGTGGGGTCTCTGCATTCCAGGTAAGCAGCTTGGGGCACAGGGAGGTTAAGGAACCTGCCAGAGGCCACACAGCCAGTGGGTAGCTGGCGTCTGAGCCTCACAGAGGGGGGTCAGTCCCCACACTCTTAACCACTGGGTCACACTTAGGAAAGAGAATTTCTTTGCAATGTTTCTTACTTTATCTTAGTGCTATTAGTTAAGGTTTCAACACATTCACAAGAACCACAACAGTGTAATCTCTGTGGCAGAGACAGAGGTAGCTCCTACTTGCTCATCCCTACCCCCCCCCAACTCTGTCCAGCCCCACTGACCACTGCTGCTCCCAGATCTTACAGGCATGCTCAAACCTCAGGGCCTTTGCACTGGCCACGGGCATTTCCCGTGTCTGCCCCACCTCTTCCCTCACTGCTCAGAGAACCTCTGGGCCACCCCCTCCACACCTCCACCCTGCGCTGAAACAGCCCACCGCTCTCCTGCCCCCTTGGACCTCCGCCCTCATTCTGCTGTGTTTCCTGCATGGACCTGGAAAGAAACACACATCCCCACCACCACCACTGTCAGCGCCACGAGGGAGGGGAGGCGGCCTCACTTCCGGCGGCGTCCCAGCTCCCTGGCCGGAGTCCAGTCCAGAGGACTGAAGGAGCCGTTTGGGCGCTGCGCTGCGGCCAGCGGCTGTGCCAGGCGTGTCACCGGCTCTGAGCCGCTCCGGCCGCCAGCGGCCCCCCAGGACGGGCCACGTCTTGTCTCCTTCGTTTCCTTTGACTGTTTTTCACTTCACACCCTTGCAAACGCCCAAAAAAGAAGGAACAGCCCAGTAAGCCCCCCCGCCCCCCCCCCCCCCCGTCGAGTTTCCAGACATGAGGAACGCGAACCCGTGGCGATCTGGCTCTTGTCTCCTGAAGGTATTTTGAAATAAATACAGGCGCAAGGACGTTCACCTCTAAGTACTCTGAAAAGGGTCAGTACAATGCCCGCCTGACCACAAAGCCGCGTGCATCGCCAGCGCCCGCTCCTCGGCTGAAGCGCATTTCGGGTAAACTGCAGGCATTATGTCATTCGCACCCCAGTATTTCAGCAGCGTGCCGCCTAGCCACCATGCCACGGTGCCGCCCAACAAAGCTAACAGCCCGAGGCTCCTGCCGCCCGCCGCGTTCCAGGCTCGCAGGGGGAGCTCCAGCCGCGGCCGGCGCGGCCCCAGGTCCCCGGAGCGCCAGGCAGTGCGCGCGGCGCGGTGACCAGGGCTAGTGAGTCAGGGGCGGCCGCGCCGGGGAAGGGAAGCTTGGGAGGGGGAGAGGCCAGCGGGGGAGGAGGGGGAGGCGCCCACGCCTCCGAGGCTGACCGGCCGTTTCGCAAACGCCGGGGAGGAGTCCACCCCCCTCTCCGCCCCGGGGCCACAAAACTCGCCTTCCCGGGACCGGACGAGAGGAGAGGCGCGGACGGGAGCCGCCCTCCGGACAGCTCCGGACATGGGCCGCCCGCCGCCCGCGCTGCTGCTGCTGCTGCTGTGGCTGCACACCTGCCGTCCAGGTAGGGGCTGGGCCCCCGGACGCCCGTGCGGGATCGGGGCTGAGTGCGGGGCTGGGGGAGGGGATCCCAGTCCCTGCGCCCCCAGGCCAAAGGCTCCGCGGCCGACGCCGGGCCCGGGACGGCTGGCCGGGGAACGCGGGTGTGTGGGAGGGGGAGGGGGGCGGCTGCTCCAGGCCCTCTTCGAACCGGCTGGGCTTCACCCCGCTTCCCCGGGCGGAGGACACGGGAGCGGCGGGAGCCACACTCCAGGCGCCGGGGCTCGTCCCTCGCGGACCCTCCCCTCCCCCTGAGCCCCTCGCTCAGGTCGCGGTCTCCCCCGGAGAACGTGGGGCACTGAGTCAGGGCGGGGCGGGGTGCGGGTGCGGGGTGCGGCGGTGAGTAACCCGCCAGGCGGGAGCAGTCACCTCTCGGGGAGGGGAGGGACCTCCGGGGAGGCCTTGGGGGCGGGCCCGTGGCGGCTGGGAGGGGCTACGGGGCGGGGCTAAACACTGGGGGCGGGGCTAGAGGGTGGGGCTGAGACCTGGGCTCGAACTGCGGAGACAGGCAGGGGCGGGGAGAGAATGTCGGGGCGGGGCTAGGAACCTGCGGTGAACCAAGGGGCGGGTCTAGAAGCGAGGAGCCGTGCAGGGGCGGGGCGTTAATATCGGGGCGGAGCTGGGGGCGGGAAGAGCGCCTCGCGGGGGATTGATTGGTTGGGATTAGACTCGGGCAGGCTGGTGGGCGGGGTTAGAACTTCGGGACGGACAAGTGGGCTTGGGGAGGATCCCTGGGGCGAGGTGAGGGGACCCACAGGGACGGGCACAGAGAGTCCCGACGGACACAGGCGCGCGGGCGGGACTTCCCAAGCGCGGAGAAGTTTGCGGGGAGCAGAGAGGGAACGCGGAACCCGGCTAGGCTGGAGCCCAGCGCTGGGACCGCGCGGGCAGAACCGGGAGCGCAGAGCCAAGCGAGTGCCGAGGCCTGCGCACCGGGTCTCGGCGTCGAGGCGTGAGGGGCGAGGGGGGCCCGCGGTGCGGAGCTGCGATGACCCCTCCTCTCCTGTCCCCTCCTCTCTCCGCAGCCTCCCAGGGCCTGCGGTGCGTGCGGTGCGAGCGCACCGGGGCCTGCGACGTGGAGGAGTGCGTGCCAGGCCAGGCTCTCTGCCGGACCACGGCACTGCACGTGTGGGAAGGTGAGTTTCGCGAGCACGACCCACGGGGGCGCCCGCCTCCGAGACCGCTTCCACGTCCAGCGAGCTGGGGCTGGGGCTGGGGCTGGGGGGGGGGGGGGCTGCATATCCCCAGGCCCGGCGTCCACAGCGATTTGACCCAGGTGAAGGCCAGCTCCTAGCGACCTTGGCCACGCGTGCCCAGGGACACGAGTGTAAGACTGCTCTGAGCAAATGTGTTTGTGACATGGAGATCGGGAACATCTGGGAGTCAGCCATGGCTCGCAGTGTAATCGCGTAGGGATGGTAGGCTGCATTGTTTGTTCACCTGAGAGGCCGAGAGCTTCCGTCTGCTGGGTCACTCCCTAAATACCAGCGACGGCTGGAGCCGCGCCGGACTGAGCCAGGGCAGACGCTAGGAGCCGGGAACTCAGCCAGGCCTCCCTTGTCGGTGACAGGGGCCTAATTAACTGAGCCGTGGCCACTGCCGCCCAGGGTCTGCATGGACAGGAATCTGGAGTCGGGAGCCAGGGCCAGGTGGTTTTTCGCTTTTTTTTTTTTTTTAGATGTATTTGTCTTATTTTTAAAGATGTGTCTCTTAATTTGAAAGGTAGAGTTACAGAGAGGCAGAGTCAGAGAGAGAGAGGTCTTCCATCCGCTGGTTCACTCCCCAGTTGGCCACAACGGCTGGAGCTGTGCCTATCCAGAGCCAGGAGCTTCTTCCAGGTCCCCTACACAGGTGCAAGGGCCCAAGGAGATGGCCTGTTTCCCAGGCCACAGCAGAGAGCTGGATGGGAAGTGGAGTAGCCAGGACTCGAACCAGTGCCCATATGGGATGCCGGCACTGCAGGTGGTGGCTTTGCCGCTACCACAGGGCCAGGTGTTGAGCCCAGGGATTCTAACGTGGATGCAGGCGCCTTCCCTGCCTGGCTGGGCTCTGTCTCTGTGCAGCAGTTCATGGAAGGAACTAGCACTGGTGGTGTCAGTGTGGACACAGAAACACAACACCGAGGAGAAGCAGTGGGCTGCACAGCACGGCCCTCCCCTGTTGGGAGCAATAGTCGCCGTGTGAGAATCACGTCCACCACTGGTTGCCTCTGGACAGGGCATGAGGAGTGGGCTTTGGGAGGAGTGAATGAGTTTTAACTCTTTTAAATTCCAGTTTCAAAAAAAAAAAAAAAAAGCAAGACAAATATGGCAAAAAGCTATTATTTTACAAAGTTGGGTGATTCTATCATTCTCATCCTGTTTGGCCAGCTGGAAACATTTCCCTGTACTTTTTTAGAAAAGATTTTATTTATTTTGTTGAGAGGTAGAGTCACAGACAGAGAGGGAGAGAGAGAGAGAGAGGTCTTCCATCCACCGGTTCATTCCCCAGATGGTCCCAACAGCTGGAGCTGGGCCGATCCAAAGCCAGGAGCCAGGAGCTTCTTCCGGGTCTCCCATGCGGGTGCAGGGGTCCAAGGAACTGGGCCATCTTCTGCTGCTTTCCCAGGCCATAGCAGAGAGCTGGACAGGAAGTGGAGCAGCCAGGATGCGTACATGGGATGCTGACACAGCAGGCGATGGCTAACGCACTGTGCCACAGTGCTGTCGCTAGCATTTCCGTTTACGGGTTCCTATTAGAGGCTACTCCCTCCTGACATCACCCGCTGGGGTACGGAGCAGGGGTCGATGGATCCAGAACGTTCCGTGATGTGTCTTTACTGAGAAAGAGCAGGCTCCCCATGGGAAGGGTCGCTCTAGGAAAGGTAGATTTGAACTCGGATGACTGGAGAGACCTGGCAAAGACTGGCCCTGGGAGGGGGTGGCCCCAAGAGACTCGGGGCGTCAGAGGCTGGGCGGGACCCGGTGGACCTGTGGCTAAGTGAGCTGTGTCTTCCCAGGAGGGGAGGAGCTGAAGGTGGTGGAGAGAGGCTGTGCCCACCCAGAGAAGACCAACAGGACCATGAGCTACCGAACCGGCCCGCAGATCATCACACTCACGGAGACCGTGTGTGCATCAGACCTGTGCAACAAGCCCACACCTGGTGAGTGGCAGCCCGCGCCACCCCCGACCCCGGGCCGCTGAGGAGCCTCTGTCAGCCCAGCTCAGCTTTCTTGTGGGCACAGGAGGTGGTCCCAGCCGTGATGTGCGCACAAGAGGCTCCTAAGGGAAGTCCAAGGTGGAGAGGCTGCGATGGGCTGGGGAGGGCCCTGCAGAGGGGGTCTTTGAGAGACGGTAAGGAGGCTTCCATGAGGCCCAGTGTGGGCTTTAGAGTCTGCACGGTTTGTGGAAAAGACTTGGAAAGACTCAGAGTTTCCGGAAATCCCACAGGAGACCAAGGGTTGGGGGGGCGGGAGGGCCGGGTCGGACAGGAATCGGCTGAGGCACCTGTCGCGTGACGTCAGCGAGCGCAGGCCACCTGGCGCGTGACGTCAGCGAGCGCAGGCCACCTGGTGCGTGACGTCAGCGAGCGCAGCGCCGCGTCTGCCCTGGGCTTTCCTGATTCTGCTAGGCTTGCACCCTCCCTGACCGCAAGCTGTCACCTGCGGGCCGGCCTGCATCCGCCAGTCACTTCAAGGAAGTGACCCGACAGGATGCTGCCTTCCTGTCCCGGCCGACGGCTGGGGAGAGCGCTAGCTCTTGGCTCTGTGTCACGCGTGGAGGCAGACAGATGACTACACGCATGCGTGAGACTGGTCGGTGCCAGAGCAGACCCCTGGGCCCCTGCTGGGCCTCACAGGGACACGTGGAGGGTGGGGAGAAGGTGGGAGTGGGCGTGGGGAGGCAGCTGCCAATCCAGGCATCGAGTGACTCGCAGACCTGTGGCACCCTCCTCTCCACGCCATCTTGGGGTGCTGCTGGCAACTGGAAAGTCTCTCCCGCACTCAGAACTGGGGGCCTCTGCCAGCCCTGCCCCCGTGGGGTTCACCGTCCTGAGTGTGCACGCGTGTGTGCCTGTGTGCATGTGTGTGCGTGTGGAAGGTGACAGATGCCTCTTCAGTGACTGGGCAGAGTGCTCAGAGCTGTGACGGGCGAGGCACAAGCGCGGGGGTGGGGCTGGGATGGGGAGGTTGGGGCAGAAGGGGGGGCTGGGGTGAGGGAGGAGCAGGGGAGACACCTGACTCGGGGCAGGGAAGGAGGAAAAAGACGTGGACAGGGTCAGGTTCTCTCAGGAACAGAAGCTACGCTGGACTTCATTAATTTCATTAGAGAGAGAGAGAGAGAGAGAGAGAGAGAGAGAGAGAGAGACTCTTCCATCCACTGTTTCACACCCCAAATGCCTGCGATAGCGGGGGCTGGGCCAGGATGCAGCCCGGAATTCAATCCTGGTCTCCCACATAGTCCCTGCCCAAAGCACCTGAGCCATCACCAGGGTGCGCATCAGCAGGAAGCCGGAATGGGGGGAGCAGAGCTGGGACTGGAACCCAGGCCCTCGGGCGGGGTGAGGGCACCCCGAGTGGTGGTTTAACTGCCCTGCGGAAGCTGGATGATGAGGGATCCCTCAGGTGGAACAGATTGAGAACCAGTGTGTGGGGTGGGGGTGGGGCTCCCGCTGGAGCAGGAGGGAGCAGCTGGAGGAAGGGAGGTGTGGGGCAGGTGAGAGCAGCCAGCGCAGGGCAGAGTGGGGCGAGAGCAGCCAGTGCAGGGGCAGAGCGGGGCGGGGCGAGAGCAGCCAGTGCAGGGCAGAGCGGGGTGGGGCGAGAGCAGCCAGCGCAGGGCAGAGTGGGGCGAGAGCAGCCAGTGCAGGGGCAGAGCGGGGCGGGGCGAGAGCAGCCAGTGCAGGGCAGAGCGGGGCGAGAGCAGCCAGTGCAGGGCAGAGCGGGGCAAGAGAAGCCAGTGCAGGGCAGCGCGGGGTGGGGCGAGAGCAGCCAGTGCAGGGGCAGGGTGGGGCGGGCGAGAGCAACCAGTGCAGGGGCAGAGCGGGGCAAGAGCAGCCAGTGCAGGGGCAGAGCGGGGCGAGAGCAGCCAGTGCAGGGCAGTGCGGGGCGAGAGCAGCCAGTGCAGGGGCAGAGTGGGGCGAGAGCAGCCAGTGCAGGGGCAGAGTGGGGCGAGAGCAGCCAGTGCAGGGCAGCGCGTGCTCCGAGGGGCCCTGTGGGCAGTGGGAAGGAACACAGACTGCATCCTGGGAGCAGTGGGGGCCACGGAGGGCTTTTGAGCAGGGAAAATCCTGCCCAAATGTTTTTAAAGATGTATTTATGTGTTTGAAGGCAGACTTACAGAGAGGGAGAGACAAAGGGAGAAAGATCTCCCACCTCTTAGTTCACTCCCCAAATGATTGCAACAGCTGGGGAAGGGCCAGGCCAAAGCCAAGAGCCAGGGACTCCATCTGTGTCTCCCACGTAGGTGGCAGGGGCCCAAGGACCTGAGGCTTTCCCAGGTGCATAAGCAGGGAGCTGGATTGGAGGCAGAGCAGCCAGGATTTGAACCAGCACTCACATGGGATGCCCGCACAGCAGGCAGTGGCTTAAACTGGGATGCTTGCCCCATGATCACAAAAAATTTTTTTACTTCTTTTTTTAAAGATTTATTTGAAAGGCAGACCAACAGAAAGGCAGAGGCAGAGAGAGAGAGAGAGAGAGGTCTTCCATCCACTGCTTCACTCCTCAGATGGCCACAATGGATGGAGCTGAGCTGATCCGAAGCCAGGAGCCAGGAGCTTCTCCTGTGTCTCCCATGCGGGTGCAGGGGCCCAAGGACTTGAGCCATCTTCCACTGCTTTCCCAGGCCATAGCAGAGAGCTGGATGGGAAGTGGAGCAGCTGGGACTCAAACTGGCGTCCATGTGGGATGCTGGCGCTTCAGGCCAGGGTGTTAACCCACCTCACCACATCGAAGGCCCCAATCACAAACTATTAACACATCATTCTCACCTCAGAACATAAGACAGGAGGGGAGGAAGCATAGCAGAGGGGGAGCCAAGCTGCAGGTGTCGAGGTTGGCTGGATGCAGAAGAGAGCATCTCACCTAAGGGGTCAGGCGAGCAGAGGGAGAGAGGGACATGGGCGGGCGTAAGAGCTCTCTCGGCCGGCGCCGTGGCTCAACAGGCTAATCCTCCACCTTGCAGCGGCGGCACACCGGGTTCTAGTCCCGGTCGGGGCGCCGGATTCTGTCCCGGTTGCCCCTCTTCCAGGCCAGCCCTCTGCTGTGGCCTGGGAGTGCAGTGGAGGATGGCCCAGGTGCTTGGGCCCTGCACCCCATGGGAGACCAGAAGTACCTGGCTCCTGGCTTTGGATCAGCGCGGTGCGCCGGCTGCGGCAGCCATTGGAGGGTGAACCAATGGCAAAGGAAGACCTTTCTCTCTGTCTCTCTCTCTCACTGTCCACTCTGCCTGTCAAAAAATAAAAATAAAAAAAAAAAGACAGGTATGAGCAGGCCTGAGCGACAGGTGAGATGGCGGGGGCAGACGTGCAGTTCCAGTCACGGCGGAGGCACTTATACCGGACCGATCCCTCTGCGGGGACAGCTACAAACACTGGACAAAGCAGACAGTTCTTGGAAGCCCCTGGGTAGCGGCACATGGAGGGAGGAACTGGGGGGTGTTTGGAGGAAGAGAGGCAGAGAGGCTGAGTGCCCGCCTTGTCCCCGAGTGCTCTCCCCGTTCCCCGCCGTGGAGGGGAAGCGGAGCCCACACAGACTGAGTCTCTAGACTGAGAAGTCAGGAGCTGGAGCTGAGGACGAGAAGTGACATCCTGGAATGGCAGGGACCCCCCAAGCTGCCTGTGCGCCTCCCGTCGCTGGCAAGCTGTACATGTGCAGCGTGAGCCCGCAGGGAAGTCGGCAGACAGTACTGCCTGGGAAGTCACAGCGAGGCTCCCAGAAGCCAGCGCCGTGGGGGAGCTGGGCTGACCCTGCCTGGAGGGCTGGGAACCCTTCAGGCCTCCTGAGGCCTCATGAGGAGTGGGGGGACACTGAAATGGCTCAGCCCCGCAAAACCCCACATCACCTCCTTGACAGGAAGAGCCCCCCACCCTCTTTGGAAGAAGACAGCATCACTTAGGCCCAGTACAAATTTGCTCTGTGATGTCTCACATTGAACCAAAACTTACAAGGTACCCCTGGACCAGCTGACCAGGAACCAAGGGAAGCACCAACAATAGAACAGACTCTTAGCGGTTACAAACCATGGGGACTGGAGTCGGCACAGTGGGTAGGGCTGCTGCCTGAGACGCAGGCATCCCATATGAGCGCTGGTTCGAATCCCGGCTGTTCCACTTCTGATCTAGCTCCCTGCTAATGCACTTGGGAGCCAGCAGAATATGGACCAAGTGCTTGGGCCCCTGACACCCATGTGGGAGACCTGGATGGAGGCTCCTGGCTTTGGCCTGGCCCAGCCCTGGTCATCGCGGCCATTTGGGGAGTGAATAGTAGATGGAAGATCTCTCCTATGTCTCTCTGTAAACCTGCCTTTCAGATGAATAACTAAATCTTTACAAATATGTACGTATTCAAACATAGAGGGAATGATAAGTTTTATCATCTGGAATTCATTCTTCAAGAGTCAAATAGGAAACAGAGAACAAAACTGAAGTGAAGAACTCCGTAGGTGTGCTCAGAGAGCTTAGAAGCTGCAGAGCAAAACCACTGACAGTGGAGGGGGAGTCTGACCTGCCAGCTGAGACGCTGGCCGAGACGCCGCATCCCGCACTGCGGGGCTTGGGTCTGATGCCCGCCTCCGGCTCCTGACTCCACGTCCTACCCATGGAGACCCCGGGAGGCGGCCGTGATGGCTCAAGTGGTTTGGTTCCTGCCACCCATGTGGGAGACCTCGATGGGATTTCTGGTTCCCGGCTTTAGCCTCTGTCGAGCCCCCTGGGCATTGGGGGAGTGAACAGGTAGATGGGAGTGCGCCTCTCTCTCTCTCCCTCTCTCTGTCTCTCTCTAACTAACTTTTTAGAAGATTGATAACTCAGGACAGGACAGACGTCCCCAGGCTGATGCGTGCATGGAAGATGAAGGGATAGTTCTGGTTTCTGCCCCCCTGAGGGTCTGGGACGGAGCCCCCCCGAGAGGTGGGGCTCAGGAGGAGGGGGCGGGGGGCCTCGGCTGTTTGAGGTGCAGCCAGGAGCATCCTTGGTGTCCGTGTGCAGGTCTGGAGCTCCGAGACTTGGGAGTGAAAGGGAAGCTAGCTCGGGAGATGGCATCCCGTGGGGAACAGTCCACACCCTGACACGCAGAAGGGGCTACGACCCCAGGGACCCCTGTGCCCGGAAGTCCCAGAGACCCTGACAGCGACTCTCGCCACAGCTGCTTGGGCAGTGACGAGGCTGGGTTTCCCTTTGGTGGATGCTTGCGTGAGGAGGCCCGGGCTGTGGCCTGGCCGCTGTTCTTGGAAGGAGGCGATTTGGCCGGGGCTGCGGGTGATTCACCTAATTGCACTTGCTTGGCAGCCCCTGTGCTTCCTAAGACTTGGCCCGGACTCGGGCCGGATATCTGGGGTCAGGAAGGGGAGGGTGTGCGCCAAGGCCTGGGCCCAGGAACGGCCCCGGTGTGTCCAAGGAATAGGCACCTGTCCAGTTGGCCTGCACCGGAAGGGCCACGAGACACTTAAAGTGGATCAGTCAAGTGAGGCTCCGCCCCCGGGCACAGCCAGTGTGCAAGGGACTTCAGAAAGTTCGCAGCATGAACAAATTGCAGATGGAGTGCAAAAAAATTTATTTATTTGAAAGGCAGAGTGGAGGAGAGAGCGAGCCACTGGTTCACTCCCCAGCTGGCCACAGCGGATGGGGCTGGGCCATGCTGAAGGCAGGAGCCTGGAACTCCATCCGGTCTCCCATGTGGGTGGCAGGGGCCCTGGCACTTGGACCGCCCTCTGCTGCTCTCCCAGGTCATAGCAGGGAGCTGGAGTGGAAGGGGACCGGTCGGGACTCGAACCAGTGCTCCGAGATGGAATGCAGGCATCAGAGGCAGGGTTTGACCCACTGTGCCACGATGCCAGCCCCATATTTCAAAATATTTTTGCCAAAACAAGCTTAGCCTTTATTTGCACATATCTGTGAATATCAGGAGAACCCTCGTGGTAATCGATTGCCAACTGCCCCAAAATGGAAGGCGAAGACGAGCATGCAGGAGTTGGCGAAGTTTCTAAGAGTCGAGGGTCCCAGGGCAGCTCAGCTGGGTTCCTGTGGCTCAGGCTCTGTCACCGGAGCGCCGTGAGGCCGAGAGCAGGGGCTGCTCGCATGGCTTTGGCCGGGACCTCTCCATGGTGCTGGCGGACCGTCCACCTCAGCAAGGCAGCCGAGCCGGCCAGACGCAAGGCACAGGGTCTGCTTTTCCCTCACTATCCTATTGGTCAGACACACATGTGGGGGGGGCACAGAGCTCTCATCAGCTGGTTCACCCCCCAGATGCCCCAACAGTCGGAGCTGGGCCAGGCCAAAGCCAGGAGCTGGGAACCGGAAGTGCGCTCCTGGTCTCCCGCGTCCGGGGCAGGGGCTCAACCACTTGAGTCATCGCCGGCTGTTCCGAGGGCACGTGAGCAGGAAGCCGGATGGGGGCACAGCCGAGACGTGCGCCCGGGCTCTGGTCCGGCGTGGACACCCCAAGCCACGCCTCAGCCGCAGAGCCAAACCCCCACTCCAAGGCCTGCAGGAGGGCATGAGTTCCGGGACGCAGGATCTTTGGGGGCCACCGGGTGGGGGGAGATCGCAGGTGATTCCTGAAGCCCGAGGCGGGGTTCGGGAGAGGAGGAAGCCAGGAAGGGCGTCCCAGGCCGGGGAGCCTGTGGGGCGTGGGAGGCCTGCGTGGTGTGGAGTCTGGGGCCCAGAGGGGCTGCCGAGGAAGAGAGGGTTCCAGAACGACTCAGGAGGCGGAGCGGGCAGGGCGGGGGGCAGGATGGGAGCAGCAGCCTGGGGGGAGCCGGGCCCCAGGACGCCCCCTCTCTTCCAAACAGGCCGGGCTGCCCCCTTCCCCCGAAGCCGCTACCTGGAATGCACTTCCTGCGCCTCCTCGGACATGAGCTGTGAGAGGAGGCGGGAGCAGAGCCTGCAGTGCCGGCACCCGGGAGACCAGTGCCTGGAGGTGGTGAGCCACAGGAGCCAGGAAGGTGAGCCCCCGCCTGCCGGGAGCCCCTGCTGTCCGCCTGCACTGAACCGCGAGCCCCAGGTCACGGGCGGGAAGTCCAGGGATCGGAAGCCCAGGGCCACGACCTCCATTCTCAAGACTGCCTTGTAGTCCAAGGTGGCTGCCAGAGCTCCAGACCTCGTGGTCAAACCCCAGGAAGAAGTCAGCAGGTCCACTCCTATCACATGACCAGAACTTCATCCCTCGGCCGGAGAGGCCGGGGAAACGTAGTCTTTTGGATCCTGTGGTGCAGAGACGGACAGAATGGGGCCCCTCACCCACAGTGACCTCTGACCTCTGCCCCCCAGGGAGCCTGCGGGACGAACACCACTCCCGCGGCTGCGGCCACCTGCCTGGCTGCCCGGGGCCCACGGGCTTCCACAACAACCACACCTTCCACTTCCTGCTGTGCTGCAACACCTCCAACTGTAACAAGGGCCCAGGTAGGGGCAGGGGGGGTCGGGGGGGGGGCAGGGAGGTGCCCCCTCGCGTCTCTCCAACTGCCAAGTGTCCCGCCCGTGGCTTTGACATCCACGCCCACCCATGACACCCACGTGCGTTTTCACGACCTTGTTGAAAGCCCCTTCCAGGCACGGCTTCCCTTTTTAACCAAAACCTGGGCAGGTTCTGGTCTTCAAGAGGCAGACAGCTCTTGGCCTCTGGCTTCCTCCCGAATGCTGACAGCGGCAGGCCGGGCAGGGGTGGGGTCGGATAAGGGGCTCCCGCTCTGCCCGCCCCCGGGGACGCCCCCAAGGCCGGGCCTCGGCCCCCGGCGGCCCCGCGCGCTGGCCGCTGACCCCCGCGGCCCGGTCTTCTCCCCAGTGCTGGAGCTGCACGACCTGCCGCCCAACGGCCTCCAGTGCTACAGCTGTGAGGGCAACAGCACCCACGGGTGCTCCTCGGATGAGACGACCCTCACCGACTGCCGGGGGCCCATGAACCGGTGCCTGGAGGCCACCGGCACCGACGGTGAGGCTCTGCGGGGCGCTGGCCGGGGACGCTTAACTGGGGGCAGCGTGAGAGGCGGGCCTTCCTGTGGGAAAGGCGGGACTTCCTTCGGGAGGGCGCCAATAGGAGCAAGGCGCCGGGCGGTGGACGTTCTGCCGTGGGCGTCCGTGGGGCGGGACTTCCTGTGGGCACACGCTCTCACCCAGGGGCATCCTGAAGGTCCCTGTGGTCCAGAAGTTCTCAAGTTTTTGGTCTTTTTTGTTTTACCCTTGAGATAGACTCATTCATTCGTTCGTTCATTCATTCATTCATTTAGCAGCGTTGAAAGGAGAGGGGGAGAGACAGCTTCCATCCATTGCTTTGCTCCCCAAATGGCTGCGGGCAGCCTGGGCTGATCCAGACCGACGCCAGCAGCCAGGCGCTCCGTCCAGGCCTCCCACGTCGGTGCAGGGGCCCAAGCGCTCGGCCCAACCCCTGCGGCTTCCTCAGGCCCTTTAGTAGGGGGTCGGATCGGAAGTAGAGCAGCCGGGACTTGAACCAGCGCCCACGGGGGGTCCCGGCGGGGCAGGTGCTGGCGGCCTGCCGAGCCACAGCGCCGGCCCCCTCGAGGTCTTAACAGTCTCTCAGGCGCCTAAAAGAAATAGAAAAAAGAATCATTGCTTGTGTGAGTGGCGTCCATCCCTACAGACTGCGCCCAGGAACCCTCTAAGGCCTGTTTATTCCTTCTGCAGCAACAGTTACAGCTCTCACTGCGTAGTAAGAAAAGTCACCTATTTCTTCCATGAAAAACGCCTGTATTTCCCCCAAACAACAACAACAAAAGCGTGGTGGGAAGACGGGCATTGTCTGCGCCGCACATGGCGGGAGTGTCTGGCTAGGAGAAGACAGCTGGGGCCTTGCATAGGCCAGGCCAGGCCCCGCATCGCGTCCCAGGGGTCCCCAGGCCCCCGGGAGGCTCACGCGGGCTCCTGTCTCCTCAGGGCTGGGGAACCCGAGCTACACGGTCCGCGGCTGCGCCACCGCGTCCTGGTGCCAAAACCTGCACGTGGCCGAGGCGTTCAGCCTGACCCACCTCAACGTCACCTGCTGTGCAGGCCCCGGCTGCAACGGCCTCGCCTCAGACGCGGAGCACCGCAGGGGGGGCGCCCCCCGGCCCGGCCCGGCCCCGCTCGGCCTCCTCCTCACCGCGCTGGCCACCTCCAGACTGTGGGGGGTCACCCTCCTCTGGACCTGAGCCCCCGCTCCCACCCCGGGCTGGATCCGGGGGGACCCCTCTCGTCCGTCCCCAGCTGCGGAGCCACGGGCGGGGACCCCTGGCTGATGAGTATTGTTGTCGCTAGTGCTGTTTTTATTCATTAATATTCGCGATATTTATTTTATACTTAAATAAAGACTTTTGTACCGTACCCACCCTTCTCTGTTGCATCTACCGGGAGGAGGACGGGGCGAGGGTCCTGGACTCTTTGGCTGACCCAGGCACTCGGGCGCCCTCATGGACGTGCACCTGCGGCCGGCCTCTCACTGCTGTGTCGTCTTTCCCTGCGTGCTCTGGGAAGGGAGGTGGACTGAAGAGAAGCCCCCACCAGACCCCTTGGGGCACCCCGGAGCAGACTTGAGATCAGGATTGCGTTGCCCCGGGCGCTCTGGGGCTGGGGACAAAGGTGAGCTGTGGTCCCCCGGATGCCATGGAGCTGATGGGGAGAGACCGGCCTTCCCACTGTAGCTGCACTCCTGGGGCAGGGTACTGGAGAGTGTGGGTCCTCACTGTCGGCCGAGGCTGCCCATCCCCCAGGGGCTGCGTGGACAGAAGTGCGGGACTGGGGTGCGGGACAGGAGAGGGACGGTCGGGTGTTCAAGGCTTCCTCCGGGCACAAGTGCCACCACCTGTCCTTGTGGCGACTGCTTGGGGCAGGGTCCAGCTCTTCGCCCCCTGAATCCAGGGACGATGATCGGAAGCTGGCGGCCATCGCCGTTTGCAGGCGCTGGAACCAGGCTTTGGGAGACGGCCATCTTTCCCTTGGCTTTGGAACACACGCTCTGGGGAAGTCCTACCGCCCCAGGGCAGCCATGCTGTGACAAAGCCCAAGCACTGAGGGTAGGTCTCTTGTCCAGGCGTTCCGGCCAGCTCAGCCCAGGCACCCCGGGGGCCTGCACCCAACGCAGCTGGGTTTGTGTCCCGGGACTGCTGTAGGAACTTCCTGCAAACTGACACACCAGGTGGCTTCAAGCCACAGGAGCCTAATCCTCTCACAGTTCTAGATGCCAGAAGCCAGATATGAAGCGGCCGAAAAAGCCGAGCTCCCTGAGTCTCTGCAGGGGGGAATCCCTCCTCGTCTCTGTCCCTGGCTCACGGGACCTTCTCAGTGAGTGTGGGTGCCTTGAAACCAATCAATCTATCTCAATCTCTCCTTACAAGAATAACAGTCATTGGATTTAGGCTGCACCCTAATCCAATCTGGGACAATTTATTCATTAACTGCAGGAGCCTGGAACTCCAGGGAGTGGAACAGCCGGGACTTGAACCAGCGCTCATACAGGATGCTGGCCTTTCATTAACTAATTCAATCACTCATGCAAAGACTATTCCAAATAAGATCGCATTCATAGATCCTGGGTGGGTGAGGGGAGCTGGGAGACCAGGACTTTAACTCACATGATGGCGGACACAATTCGACCTACAATATCCACCAAAAGCCAGAGCCCAGGCTTCCCCTGTGTGGCCCCTGGTGAATCCGCCCCTGTATCTCCAGCTGGTTGAGCCAAGCCCTGTGGTCCCAGAGCCAGTGCGGCTCAAATGCCTGACGCCAGGATCACGGAATGGTGTGGTTCTCCTCCATCACGTTTGCGGGCTGTCTCCTCGTGCAGGACTGGCTAGCTGGCACTAACTGCCGGGCCTGCTGGCTGCTTGGTGTTAGCTTATTCCCCACTAGGAGTGCCATGGAGAGCAAGACCTTTTGTTTGCTCACCTCCGTAGGCCTGGCTCATGGCAGGGGATGAAGAAAGAAAGTGGGGGGGCTGCCTCTCCCATGACGCCCTACAACAGAAACTGGCCAGGACGACACTCAAGGCCTGCACAGAAAACGCATGTCATGAAAAAGTTACACAAGGATAGTATTACATGCACCAAAATAAAGTTATCTTCTACTCTCATTTTTCCCATGAAGTGGTTGAAGTACCCTTGTATCTCCCGTGATGTCCTACAGCAGGGATGGGGCCAGGACAACACCATCTGAGATACTCCACAGTCAGAACTGAGGTTAACGTCACCTTTCCCATAATTCCCTACAGCATACTGCAGCCGGGGACACATCTCCCACGATCCCCTACGGCAGGAAGTGAAGCTAGAACTGAATTTCCCATGAGGCCCTGTGGCAGAGCCTGGGGCTAGGGTTGCATCTCCCATGATGCCTTCCAGTGGGGATCAGGAGACACAGAACTGTGTCCCATGAGCCACCCGGCAGATGCTGAGGCTAAGGGCAAATTTCTCATCACGTCCTGAGCCATAGCTGGTGATCAGGACCAAATAGCTCCCAGGTTTTTTGCTCAGGGATCTTTAGTTGCAAGAATAGTTAAGTTCCTGCTGACTTAAGCAAAAACAGTGTTATTGGAAGTTCAGAATCCAAGTAAGAGCTAGGTCTCCGGGCCCCACCAGGGACGGGAAATAAAATTGAAAGGCTGAGCTGTGTGGAAAATCAATTGTCTCCCTCTTGCAGAATCTCAATCACTGTCTCTCCCCATCTCGCGCTTTCTGACTGTGTATGTGTGGGTTTGTTCCCTCCCGGTCTTTTGCTTGGTTTTCCTGTTTCTCAGACTTCTTCCACTTCACACGTAGCAACCGAATGCGCCCTTGGAGATGGTAATACCATCTCCATCTCTTTGCTGCTCTCACAAAATCCCAGAGTTATAGGTACTTTATAAAGCAAAGAGATCCGGGGACTCAAAGGCAGGACCCCGCATCTGTGGGGCTCTGGTGTGGGCCTCCCGGCAGTTGGCACTGCAATAATGGGAGTGTGTGCAGAGGAGGCTACACTGTGAGACAGGAAGCAGGAGACTAGGGAGAGCCAAGGTCATTCTTTTTATCTTTTTATTACTTATTTATTTACTGTAAAAAAATTTACTTATGTATTTGAAAGGCCTGGAGATACACACAGAGAGAAGGAGAGACAGAGGGAGGTCTTCCATCTGCTGGTTCACTCCCCTAAATGGTCACATGGCCAGGGTTGGGCCAGGCCAAAGCCAGGGGCCAGGAACTTCTTCCAGGTCTGCCACCTGGATGCAGGAGCCCCACTGCTTGGGCCATCTTCTACTGCTTCCCCAGGCCATAGCAGAGAGCTGGATCAGAAGTGAAGCAGCTGGGACTCGAACCAGCTTCCATGTGGAATGCTGGCATTGTAGGTAGTGGCTTACACTTTTACACCACAGCACCAGCCCCTTTTTATTGTCTAAAAAAAATATTTTATTACAGAAGGAGAGAGAGAAAGAGGTATCTTTCATCCGCTGGTTCACTCCCCAAATGGCAGCAACAGCCAGGACTGGGCCAGGCTAAAGCCAGAAGCCTGGAGCTCCCTCTGGCTCTCCCACATGCGTAGCAGGGCCCCAAGTACTTGGGCATCTTCCACTGCTTCCCCAGGCGCATTAGCAGGGAGCTGGATCAGAAGTGGAGCAGCTGGGGCTTAAATCAGCCTCCACACGCAACGCTGGCTTCTCAGGCCGTGGCTTAACGAATGCACCACCACACCAGCTCCAGTCCCTTCTTCACTAAACAATCTCCCCTCCCTTTTTTTTTTCTGGCTGGAGCTTCCTCCTGTGAGACCCCACCCACTCCTTGAGACCAGCATTGATCATTCCACCAGGGCAGAGCCCACATGACCTAAATAATTCTGCGAAAGCTTTCACCACTTCAACACTGCCACACTGGAGACCAAGCTCCCGTCCGGCCTCTGCGGGACAAACCATATCCAAACCACCACGAGTATCAAAAGCCACAGGAGTCCCAGGTCTAGGGTTCTAGCTGGGCGATTCGGACCAGGTCCAGCTTGGGGCACAGCGCTGTCCACAGCCCTCCACAACGGGGGCACTTGCCAAAGGGGGTGGGAGATGGAATGAAAAGATGAGTTTGGGGGTCGGCTCTGTGGCACAGCTGCCTGAGACACTGGTGTCTCATCTGAGCACTGGTTCAAGTCCTGGCTGCTCCACTTCCGATCCAGCCCCCCCCCCCGTTGATGCAGCGGAAGATGGCCCAAGTGCTCGGGCCCCTGCGTCCACCTGGGAGGCCCAGATGGAGTTCCTAGCTCCTTGCTTTAGCCTGGCCTAGGCCCAGCTATTGTGGCCATTTGAGGGAGTGAAACAGCAGGTGCGAGATCTGTCTCTCCCTCTCCTGTGTGTAACTCTGCCTTTCAAATAAACAAAGCTTTTTAAAGAAGATTATTTATTTTGGTGCAAAAATATGGGAAATGCAGACATACACATGAGAGGTCATTAAAGGGGTCAGAGCAATGCAGATTATGAAAAAAAAAAAAGCACAGATCTCAGAATTGTTGAAAACAAAATCACTTTGCAAAAGAGTCATTCCTTGCTGTCCCTCATACAGCTGGTCGGGTCACAGGCAAGCACCCACGCTGGCGACTCATCTCAGCACGCTGCCCGCTCAGCCAGGGAAACAGCCCATGCCAAACACCGACCACAAGCCCGGGGGAGGAGCTGGAGAGGAGAGCTGGCCCTTGCCACGGGTCACTGCACAAGCCGGGCTGCCCCCCTGGCCGCTGCGTGAATCTTGGGCCACGCCATGCTCGGGCTGCTCTCAACAGGCCACCAGCTGCCCCGGGGGTGGCAAGAACCCAAGTACTCGGGCTGCCATCCGCTGCCTCCCAGGTGAGTTAGAAGGAAGCCGGATTGGAAGCGGAGTAGCTGGGACTCCATCCCAGGTGCTCCAAGCAAAGAGCCCACTGCATCCCAATGCTCACCCCCAAACCGTTCTCTTCCTCTTAACCCGGTTGAGTTGGGTTTGCTGTCACTCACCCTAAACTCCCAATGGACAGAGTTTAGGGGCCTGGGGGGTAGGAGGAGGGACAGGACCTCCACTGTCACGGCGCCCTCCGATGGAAGAAATCGTGGAGCCCAAAGATGCTGGGTGAGGACCACACCGACCTCTCCCAGGGTGGCCCACGGCGGGGGCAGGAGACGTCGGCTGCAGCCCTGAGTGGGGACGTCATTGGTTCTTGCAAGCAAACACATCTGTGAAGGACTCACTGACCCAGTCCTGAACAGCTGGTCAAACGCCTCGCTCCTGTGCAGCCCGGGCCACACATCGGTGACCCTGGGCGGAGGGTGGCAGGGGACTGGGGCTGACCACCTCTCTCCCCAGCCAATGGAGGCTGGTAAGCTCAGGACCGAAAAGGAAAGAAGCCATTCAGAACTGTGGTCCTGGGGACCCAGGGGCTGATGGCAGCTTTAGATGCTGGATGAAAAGGGTGTTGGGAGCCGAAGCGCCTTGCTGGGCCCGGATGTAGAATTCTTGGGTGGAGAGAGAGTAAGGATGTTCCTAAGTGGTGTATCCGGGCCTCACTGTTCCTGCGTGGCCGGGGGTCTCCTGCTTCCCGTAGGTTCTCAGTCTTGCTGGGTCCTGCAGGTGACAAGGGGCACCCCAGGCCCACAGGAGCGGATTCGGGGGGAAAACACTCCCAGGAGGGAAGCCACCCAGGCCTGCAGGGGTGAGCCAGCGTCGGTGATGGTGAGACACGAAGCGAAGCGACAGGCAGGGCCACAGAGAGGCAGGCTGGGGCAGAGAGCCGGGACGCCCCTCCCCGGGAGGGAGGCGCAAGCGAGGGCTTTCCGGGCCGGGCCAGGACCAGAGGGCGCGGGCTGACCCCATTCGGCGCCCAGGCCCAGGCCCCGCCCTGCGCAAGACACCCTCACCCTCACACGCACCTGTGCCCGCAAAACCCCGCACACCCCCGTCGCCTGCCATCGCAGCCCCTCCCCAGGGCTCACACCGCCACGCACACCCCTCGCGCAGCGCGCCAGGCTCTCGCACCCCGCACACGGCACCTATCCCGCAGCAACGCCCTCCCACGCAGCCCTCGCGCCCCGCACTCGGCCTCCCGCGCCGACGTTCTCACCCCCGCAGCACACCTTCGCCCAGCGACACCTTCGCTCGGCACCCGCAACTCTCGGCCCCCTGCCCCTCTCCCGCGCCTGCGCCCCCTGCATCCCCCACCCCGACTCCGCGCGCTGCCCCCCATTGTTGCGGGGCTGCTCCGCCGCCGTCGCCGCCGCCCCTCCCCAGCCCTGGCCCCGCCCCCGCCCCGGAGCCCCGCCCCCGGGCGGGCAGGGGGCGGGGCTCGGGGGCGGGGCGGGCGGCGCGGGCGGTGCAGGTGCCGGGCCGGGAGCGAGCGGCGGCGGCGGCGGCGGCGGCACCATGGGCCGGGCCCGGCGCTTCCAGTGGCCGCTGCTGCTGCTGTGGGCGGCCGCGGCGGGGCCAGGTAGGGTCGGGGGCCGGGGTCGGCTGGCCGGGTTAGGGAGGGGGGCGCGCCGCGGTGACAGCGCGGTCGCCGCGGGGCCGCAGAGGCCGAACAATGCGCGCGGGGCCGGGCTGGGCCCCCTCCCCGGGACAAAGCGCAGCGCGGGCCGGGAGCCGCGAGCCGCGAGCGGGGGAGGGGGCGCGGGCCCCGGCCGCCGTGCCGCAGCCCCCCCACCCGCAGGCCTGGATCCCGGCGGGGACAAAGGGCCCGATACCGCCCCCCCTTCAACAAGCCCGCCTTCTCCGGACCGGTCCCGCTGCCCTTCTGCCTGGCGTGCGTCTCTCTGCCGCGTTCCTTGTCCCCCTACCCTTGTCCTCTGTCCCTCCTGTCTGTCCCCCTTTCTCCTTGCCTCCCTGTCCCCCATCCCTCTGTCCTGTCTTTGTCGCCCACCTCTGTCCCCTGGTCTCTGTCCCTTTCTCCCGGGTCACTCTGTCCCCTCTCCATTCTCTCCGCTCACCCTTCTCTGCCCTCCTTCTCTGTCTCTGTCCGTGTCTGTCACTCTTGTTTCTCTGCCCCCCCCCGTCTGCCCGTCGCTGTCATTGTCACCCCTTTCTCTAGCCTGCCCGGCCACCCATCTCCCCCCCCCCGCCCCTTCTCTTGTCCCAGCGCCTCTGCGCCTCTCCCTCCACCCCACAACCTTCACCCGGGGACCCTCATCTCGGCTTCCCTCTGCGCCCCCCGGAGGCAGGCAGGGCAGGGTGAGGAGCCCGGGGGAGGGGGATGTCCCCATGTGTGTGGGGGAGTGGGGCTGGGGAACCCTGATGTGTGGGCACACACGTGGGGTGAGCAGATGCATCCCCAAACCTCAGCACCCATGCACGTGCCCAGGCCAGTACTTAGAAGCCCCTCCAGGACAGCCAGGGAGCGCTTCACACCCCCTGACCCCACACCGTGAGGAGCTGGAGACCCCCTTGACGGGGTGACCCTGAGGCCAGGGACAAGGTCAGCAAATGTCACCCACACACTCACACTGTGTGTGTCCAGCCCGCCCCGGGTCACCCCCTCGCAGAGGGGCAAGTCCGCGTTGGGAGGCAGCTGGGCACCATGAGGAGGGCAGGAGGCTCTGTGGAGGTTGGGGAGAGGAGTGGTACCCAGGCGGCAGGGGCTGGGGGCCTGGGCTTCAGTTCCGCCTCGTGCATTTGCCCCGGCAGCCGGGGACACCCCCCCCCCCCCCGCAGGCTTCAGCTTTCCTTTGTGTAAAGTGAGGCTGTTGAACTCAGTGACCCCCGAGAAGGGCAGCTCAGCACTGCGGGGTTTATAGCAAGTTGAGGATGCCCGTGGGGTGGGGGCCGGGGCCTCCCCCCCCCCCCCCGGGCGGGGAGCTGAGCTTCTCTCTCGCTCGTCCAGGCTCTCTGCCCGTCTTCCTGCCTCCTGCAGCCGTCGGGGCGATTCAGAACTTCCAGCATGGCCGTCTCTTTGCAGCAGGCCTGACACGATTTCCCAGATGAGAGCCTGGGTGCCTGAGCCACGGATCAAATTTTGTTTTTCTTTGTGATTTTTTTTTTTTTTTTTTGAGGCTGAGAACCAGGCTCATAGCATCCAATGAATCCAGTAACCAGCAAACCTGAGGGTGTCGTAGAGCATGTGCGTCATTAGGATTCTAGACTCCTGGAGTCTTTGGCGTCTTAACACCTCGTTCCAGTGCTAGGGCCTCACGGTGTCAGCATCCTAGCGCCTCAGCGCCTTTCAGATTCTGACATCTCCAGCCCTCGGATTCCCAGGTCTGCCATCTGGAATCTTGACAGCTGAGCATGATGGGAACTCGGGGCCTCAGAAGTAGGACGTAGGCTAAGGTGACCACCAGCCCCGGCTAGAGGCTCCCTCCTCCGCCGCTTCGGGCAGGCAGCTCCCCGGCCTCGTCCTTGTTTGATTTTAGTCTCACCACTTCCTGTCATCCTAAATCCTCTCAGTAAACTTTCTCTGGACTCAATGGCGTGGGTGTCCCAGGTGGAGACCGCACTTGGCATCCTGGGAGCTCAGGAGCTGGGTCACAGCCTGGCCTGGCCCTCTCCTGTGTCCTCCGTCCCCACCCCGGTCCCTCCCGCGGAGCTGTAGCACATGGCCTCCGAGTGGCTGAGCGCAGCAGCCTCTGCTCGATGGATACTTCCAAACGGCCTTGGCCTCCGCATTTCAGGGCCTTCCTCTCTCGTCTTGCCCAGCCGGTGGGCGATGGGGTGTGTTGTGCTCCCAAATGTATCCCTTGCTGCAAGGTGCATGGGTGTGCCCAGGACACCAGCAGAGGATGCTGGGACCCTGGCCAAAAGGAAGAAGGGTCTGGGGTGGGCGAGGAGCAGAAGTGAGCAGGCCCCAGAGACCCCTGGGTGGGCCGGAACTGAGCAGGACAGAAAGGAGCAGAGGGGACAGACAGACAGACAGATGCAAGGAAGGGGAGGAGACGGGCGGGGGGCCGTGGTGGGAGTTTGCTCATTGAGATAAAGTCTTCCTCCCAGGGTGACTCACTCCTTCCCCACCCCCACCCCGCCGCCCATGGAAGTTCTCAGCCACTCTGAGAACAGGGGGTCCCCCCACCCCCGGTCATGAGCCACCCCAAGAACAGGTCTTGTGAAGAATCTGTCGCTGACCCCCGCCCACCCGGCCTGAGCCCCGGAGCCCGGGGGTGGGGGTCAGGGTCTGCGGTGGGTTCCGAGCCCTCGGCAGCAGCAGGGCTGGGCCCGGGGCCGGGTGGATGTCGTGCGAGCCTGGCCTGTCCCCGTCTTGGGGAACACAAAGGCAGCTTTCTCTTTCTGGGGGGGGGGAGCTGGAGATGGCCAGACCTGCTAGCATCCAAGGGCCTGTGGCACCAGGACCCAAGCACCCACTGGGGGCTGCCGGCGCGGACCGCAGGCTCGTAGGAACCACGCACCCCGGCTCTTCCCCAGGAACCCAGAGGGCAAGGGGGTGGGCCCAGTGCTGGCCTTCCTGGGGAGGGGGTGCATGGTGGGCAGGGGCGGTGGGGAAATGGACAGCAGGAGCTCAGGGCAAGCTGGCACCCTCCGCAAGCGGGAATGTGTCCCCCCGACCCCGCACCCAGGGACAGCCTCTCTGAGCTCCCCTCCCCTTGGCTGGGCCTGAGACCCGGCATCCGGGGAGTCCCGAGTATCCCAGGAATGTGGGGGCCACAGGGAAGACTTTGTGTGTGTGCGAAGCTGCTGACTCACCCCAACGCCCCCACCTGGTGCCTGGGCCCCCAGCTGGGAGGGGGCCCCAGGGCTGAACAGGGCAGCTCTGTGGTTCTGGGGCCGAGGGCTATGGACTTAGAGGAGGAGGAGGGCTGGGGGCTGGACCAATGGGTCTGAGGGAGGAGGCGCTGGGGGCCTGGAGCCCTAAGTCTCAGGGAGGAGAGACTGGGGGCCAGGCCCCTCGGGGCTGAGGGAGGAGGGGCTAGGGGCCTGGGCCCTGGGTCTGAGGGAGGAGAGACTGGGGGGCTAGGCCCTGGGCCTGAGGGAGGAGGGCTGGGGCTGGACCCTGGGTCTGAGGGAGGAGGGGCTGGGGCTGGACCCTGGGTCTGAGGGAGGAGGTGCTGGGGGCCTGGACCCCTGGGTCTGAGGGAGGAGGGCTGGGGCTGGACCCTGGGTCTGAGGGAGGAGGGGCTGGAGTGTTTACTCCAGGTCTTGAGGATGGGTGGGGGTACGGACTCCTGGGTCCTGGGAGAGGAAGGGGTGGGGGGGAGTGTTGTTGGGTCCTGGGAGAGGAAGGGACGGGGGGGGGAGGAGTGTTGTTGGGTCCTGGGAGAGGAAGGGGCAGGGGGGGGGATGCTGTTGGGTCCTGGGAGAGGAAGGGGCAGGGGGGGGAGTGCTGTTGGGTCCTGGGAGAGGAAGGGGTGGGGGGGGAGTGCTGTTGGGTCCTGGGAGAGGAAGGGGCGGGGGGGGAGTGTTGTTGGGTCCTGGGAGAGGAAGGGGCCGGGGGGGGGGGGTGCTGTTCGACTCCAGGTTTCCAAAGGAGGGGGCTGGGACCCTGCTGCCTAGGTCCTGCGAATACAGGCGCCTTCACAAGGCTGAGCTGAGCTGGGGAAGAATTGACGCTTTGTGCAAGGATGTTCGGACTCCGCCATTGATGGGGGGCTGCGGGGGGGGTTTGGTCAAGATGCAGGGATGTACCACCTCCCTGGGGAGGAGGGGGAACAGAGGCAGGACGCCAGGAGCCCCCTGGGGAGCCAGCACGCAGGGGGTGACTGTGACCTTCCCGCAGCCGTGACCTTGAGACTCCCTTGGGTATTCGCTGACTCAGGACCCAGGAAGTGCTCCCCCACCCCGCTCAGTCTCCGTGGAAACATCCACCAGCTGTGTGCTCTGGACCCCTGGCTCCTGAAGGAGGAGGGGGGCTGGAAACCCAGGCAGGCTCCCGCGTCTCAGGGGGGAGAAGGCCGGGGCTCAGACTCCTGGATTGGAAGGCAGAGGATGCTGACAGCCCAGACCCCTGCAGCCTGCTTGAGGAGGGGGTTAGGGGGCTGGGCTCGCGGGTCCGAGGCGGGAAGTGGCTGTATCCCTGGGTCTGGGGGCGGAGGGTGCAGGCTCCCGGGTCTCCACGCATCACCTGCTCAGGCCCTCTCCTGGACACCTTCCCTGTCCCTTTTTCCCAGGCACCATCCCCATGACGACTCCTGGCGGTCAACACGGTTTAAAGGGCCAGCGCCCCAGTCCCCAAAGCTCAACCCCTCTCTGACCAGAAAGTCCCGCCCCCACCACCCCCCAGCCCCCGAAACAAAAGCTCCTGAGACATTAATATTCCAGGCACAGACGCTGTTGCTTGCTGACTCCTTGGGAGGGGGAGGGAGCAAGACAAAGGCCCCCCACCCTCACCCCATGTGCACCCTCAGGCAGACGGCAGGGCCTAAATTGGGGGGGGACGGATCCGGATGGCTCCTGGGAGATGATGACGTTTGCCCCTGACTGGTCTGGGACCCCCGAGCCTCGTTCTCCACATCTGTGAAATGGGGGGCTAGCACGGGGCCAGCCCTGAGATCCAGGGTCTGTGCCCAGGCTTCCAGACATTGCTGAAGGAGCTGGAACGTGCGGGGCAGAGTCCACGTGCCTGAGCGTGTGCCTGGGGCTTGTCTGAACCCCAGCCACGCAGATGGGGCTCCCTGAGCTGCAGGTTCCGGCTGCTCCCTCGTAGGCGGCCATGGGCAACCTCCCCATTTTACAGATGGGATGATGGAGGCACAGAAAGGTGAGGACACGCACCCCCGAGTCCACACAGATGGGATCGGGCCCAAAGGTGAAGTGAGATCCTGCCTGGCGTGGCTGATGCGTTCAGCAAGCTGCCCAGGCACCTGCACAGTGCCAGGCACGGTGACCCCCATGCCTTTCCGGAGTGCGTGTTCTGGTGAGGGAGGGCAGACAGACAACAGTGCAGCAGAGCTTCTCCATGGCCTTTCCAGGGAGATAGGAGATGTTTTGGGCTGAAGGAGTGTGCAGTGAGGGAGGACCTCCCTGAGGAGGTGTCTCTGTTCAGAGACCCGGATGAGATCAGGACACAGCCCTGGGATGATGGGGGAGGGGGCTTGTGGTGAGAAGGGCAGGTGCAAAGGTCCTGAGGTGGGGACAAGCCCAGTGCGTCTCTGGGGCGAAGTGGGGGCATGAGAGAGCTCGGAACTGAGGTCTGACAGCGTCCGCGCCATGAGCACTTTTTAATGGCATGAGCAGCCTTTGGTGGGGCTGGGAGTCAGGAGGGGAGGTGGGGTGATTTGATTTGCCTTCTTCAAAAGATCCCTGGGGCTGCTGGGTGGAGTAAGGACTTGGAGGAGCAGGCGTGGGAGCAGAGAGACCCAGAGTGGGCTCCGAAGGGCTGGGTGCGAGGTGGCGTAGGGTGAGGGTGACAGCCGGGGAGGCGAGCACAGGTGAGTGGACGTGGGCTAAGATGGACAGACCCTGCCCATGCGATGGATGGTGGGGCAGAAGGAAAGAGAGAACTTGGATGATTGATTACTAGATTTTTGACCTGAGCAATTGAGCGGGTGGTTGTGACATTTTTGCTTTTCTAATTTTTTTTAACATTTATGTATTTATTATCCAATCTGGGAGCTGGATCAGAAGTGGAGCAGCCGGGAACTGAACCGGTGCCCATATTGGCAGGCAGTGCTTACTTAACCTACTGCATCACAGCACCGGTCTGATTTTTTTTTTTTTACTTGAAAGGCACAGAGAGCCAGAGTCCTAGAGAGCTCTCCTATCCATTAGTTCATCCCTCAGATGCCTGCAACGGCTGGGCCGGGTCAGACTGAAGGCAGGAGCAGGGAATCCAATCTGGGTCTCCCACACGGGGCGGCAGGGAGCCATCTGCCCCAGCTAGCACCTGGCCTCCAGGGCGCACGTCAGCGGGAAGCTGGAATGAGCAGCAGCTCCCAGGCGTACGTGCAGGTAGGCATCCCAGCACGGGGCTCAGCTGCCTCGCCTGCACCGACCCCGTGACCCGTGTGGAGCTGAGAAAACTCAGGCAGGAAAAGGAGGATTGGATATGTTGCGCTTGATATTCCAGGGGGCACTAGATCGACCTCAGAGAGTGATCCCACGCGTGCAGAAAGTTCATGGAAGATGCATATCATGAAAAAAACTCTGCGTGGGTTTTAATTTTTTTTGCACCAGAATAAACCAAGGTTTTCTTTCATTTTTCTGGAGTTTCTGAAGTCTCCCTGCACACTTGTCGGTTCCAGCAGAGGTAGGGATTTGGGGCTGTTATGGCAGCTGCCCATCTTCCGTCTTTGACACAGGCTCCTCCAGCTCCCGGATTCTCCATCCCTACTGCCCGTGTCCTTATGACCCAAGGAGGCTGCCAGAACTCCGCGCCTCACATCATAGTTCCAGGGCAAGGCAGCCTAGCCCCCCACTTCTTTAGAAAATCCCTCCCCTAGTGACCACGTGGCACTTTGGCTTCTATGCCACTGGACAAAACTCTGCCCCATGGCCTCGCCCAGCTGCTCTTTCTGCGGGACGTGGGGTAACTGTAAAATGCAGTCATGGTTCTTTGACCCAGGAGAAAGAAAACAGAGGTTGGTCAAGGAGGTTGGCAGCTGCCGCCGCCCTCCCTGGGATTAATGCTTCCAGCCCTCAGTCCCTAGGTTAGGGAACTGTCCTCTGGACGGGGCGGGCAACGCGTTTGAGGGGCCAGTACAGTGGTTAGTGTCCATCGCCCCATTAAAGATTTTTATTTATTTATTTGACGGGCAGAGTTACAGACAGTGAGAAGGAGAGACACAGAGAGAGGTCTTCCATCTGTTGGTTCACCCCCCAAATGGCCACCACGGCCAGAGCTATGCCGATCTGAAGCCAGGAGCCAGGTGCTTCTTCCTGGTCTCCCACGCGAGTGCAGGGCCCAAGCACTTGGGCCATCCTCCATCTCCCTCTTGGGCCACAGCAGAGAGCTGGACTGGAAGAGGAGCAACTGGGACCAGAACCAGCGCCCATATGGGTTGCCGGTGCCTCAGGCGGAGGATTAACCAAGTGAGCCACGGTGCCGGCCCGCCCCATAAATCTTGCAGGCTTTCTGGGGCGGAGGCTTCATCTGGGTGCCCAGCCCCTGGAAATCTACCCACTCCTCGGGAATGGGTTGAATGAATGAAACCTGTAGACAAATACACAGCCTTTTCCTGCTTCAAAACCTCACTGGCCGTGAGGACTGCGTCCAGTCTCCTAGCTGGCAATGGAGAGGCGTCCCCGGCGTGTCCCACATCACCTGGGCCAGGGCTGTGCGCGGGGGCGGGATACAGGGTCAGGAAGATCTGGATGCACATCCTGACTCTGCCTCTTGGCCGTGACCTGGAGCAAGTCACGTCATCCCTCCGGGCCGATTTCTCCCCTGAGCCGTGGGGATCACTGGGAGGCAGCAGATGGCGGCTTCACTTGTTCACCCGCATGGGAGACCGGGATTGCTCGCTCGGCTCCCAGCCCCTGCTGTTGTGGGCATTCAGTGAGTGAACCAGCGGGTGAGAGCGTCCCCCACCCCCTCCTCTCCTGCTCTCTGTCTTCCAAATAAGTAAAATAAAAAAAAAAAAATTTTTTTTTAACCAAGATTGGAAAAGAAAACACCCAGGGGTTGGTAGTGGCGTTTGCCTTATGTGGGTATTGAGGGGATTAAATGGAAATTATATAGGCAGTGCCCTTAGCCCAGCACTCAGCACGTCCCCAATAGGAGGGAGCTTCCAAAAGCTCACACGGGCCGGCACCGTGGCGCAGCTGGGCTTGAGCCACTGCCCGCGACACAGGCATCCTATACTGGAGCACCGGTTCCAAGCCCCGGCTGCTCCGCTTCCCGTCCAGCTCCCTGCTAATGCACCTGGGAAGGCAGCAGGAGACGGCCCGAGTGCTTGGGGCCCTGCCAATCATGTGGGAGACCCGGATGGAGTTCTTGGCTCCTGCCTTCAGCCCGGTCCAGACCTGGTGGTTGCAGCCATTTGGGGAGTGAACCAAAGGATGGAAGGTGTGTGTGTGTGTGTGTGTGGTTCTACCTTCATGGGAAAATTGTGGAATTAAAAGATCACTTTGTTGCAAAACTATTTGAGCCCCAAGCTCAGTTTTCTCTGCTGGGTGCTAACCAGGACACTCTCAGCCTTGCTCTAGGCTCTGCCGGGCTGGTGTGCAGGAAAGCTCTCTCCTCGGCCGGCTGAAGCCCATGGGGGAACTGCTCCCACAAGCAGTCCTGAAATCCCGGCGACTTCGCCGCCAAGTCCTTTCTTCCCGGTGCCACAGTCCTAGACAGCCAGGTGGCGGGGGCCGCTCAGCCAGGGGCCCAGACCCCTTCCTGTGCGTGATGCTGCCCTCCTCCCGGCTCCTGGGAGTCCTGTCCCCTCGGCCAGCACACAGGGCTGTGAGGCAGGTGGGCCAGGCTGCTTCCCCTGCTCTCGGTCACTTGGCCCCCAAAACTACAAAGCATGCTGGGAAATAGAGTCTGGCTGGGTACTGGATCAGTTAACTTTAGAGGGGGGAACCGTGGATAGGAAAGGACCTCCCCCCATGACAAAAGTTACGGGGGGGTCCATACGTGTTCACGATGGGGGTCCATACGTGTTCATGATGGGGGTGTCCATGTGTGTTCACGATGGGGGTCCATACGTGTTCATGATGGGGGTGTCCATACGTGTTCATGATGGGGGTCCATACGTGTTCATGATGGGGGTGTCCATACGTGTTCATGACGGGGGTCCATACGTGTTCATGGGGGGGTGTCAGAAGTGTGAGCGGATCTTCTGCGGTCACTCTTGTGCCCCAGGCACCTGGTGATGAGCTGGGCTGGGTGACCCAGGGTGGCCTCGCTCACACGGCTGGCGGCTGGCTGGGTCTCCACGTGGTCTCCCACCTCAGAGAGAGGCTGCTCTGGCCACTGTCACCCAACACGGCAGCAGAGTGTGCAGGTGGGAGCCACCACGCCTCTTCAGGCTTTGTTAGTCCTAGGATATCCCTTCCAGCATATTCTGTGTGGGGGGATCAGGTGCAGGTTACAGGGCCTGCCCTGACCGGGGGCCGCAGGGGATGCTTGTAGAGGGTGTCTGGGAACCGGAAGACAGGCTCAGTAAGTGCCGGGTGTGAAAGCTGGGGTTTGGTGAACACACGGCGGCCCCCGTGCCTCCTGCACTTCTGTCCACTCTAAGACCCGGATCGGCCTTCTGCCAGCGCCTCTCTGACCACCCGGCTGTCTGGGCAGTGCCAGCCTCCCCTTCCTCTGGGCTGCCCCCGCTACAGCACGAGCCCTGGGGTCCCCACTCCAGTGGACGGCCGATCTTTGTGTAGCCCACGGGACTCGTCGCCAGCGAGGATCTAAGGGAGAAAGAGGGGGGAGAGGAGGCGGGAGAGCGGAAAGACTGGCTCACACCGCCCCACGCCTCTCCGGTCTGCGCCTGGTCCAGGGGCGGGGCAGGAAGTACAGACGGAGAACGTGACCGTGGCCGAGGGGGGCGTGGCCGAGATCACCTGCCGCCTGCACCAGTACGACGGCTCCATCGTGGTCATCCAGAACCCAGCCCGGCAGACGCTGTTCTTCAACGGCACCCGCGGTCAGTGCTGGGGAGCGGAGTCCGCGGGAGGCGGCCCTGGGCTGGACCTGTGTCCCACCCGGCCGGAGAGGGAGGGCGGGGCCTGGGTGTGAGGGAGGAGGGGCGGGGCCTGGTGTGTGGGAGGGGCGGGGCCTGGGTGTGAGGGAGGGGCGGGGCCTGGGTGTGAGGGAGGAGGGGTGGGGCCTGGTGTGAGGGAGGAGGGGCGGGGCCTGGTGTGAGGGAGGAGGGGCGGGCCTGGTGTGAGGGAGGGGCGGGGCCTGGGTGTGAGGGAGGGGCGGGGCCTGGGTGTGAGGGAGGAGGGGTGGGGCCTGGGTGTGAGGGAGGAGGGGTGGGGCCTGGGTGTGAGGGAGGAGGGGCGGGGCCTGGTGTGAGGGAGGGGCGGGGCCTGGGTGTGTGGGGAGGAGGGGCGGGGCCTGGTGTGAGGGAGGGGCGGGGCCTGGTGTGAGGGAGGGGCGGGGCCTGGTGTGAGGGAGGAGGGGCGAGGCCTGGGTGTGAGGGAGGAGGGGTGGGGCCTGGGTGTGAGGGAGGAGGGGTGGGGCCTGGGCGTGAGGGAGGAGGGCGGAGCCTGGGTGTGAGGGAGGAGGGGCGGGGCCTGGTGTGAGGGAGGAGGGCGGGGCCTGGTGTGAGGGGGCGGGGCGGGGCCTGGTGTGAGGGAGGAGGGGCGGGGCCGGGACCCTGGGTCTAGGGAGGAAGGGGGGCCGGGACCCTGGGTCTAGGGAGGAAGGGGGGCCGGGACCCTGGGTCTAGGGAGGAGGGGTGGGGCCGGGACCCTGGGTGTGAGGGAGGAAGGGGGGCCGGGACCCTGGGTGTGAGGGAGGAAGGGGGGCCGGGACCCTGGGTCTAGGGAGGAAGGGGGGCCGGGACCCTGGGTCTGAGGGAGGAAGGGGGGCCGGGACCCTGGGTCTAGGGAGGAGGGGGGGCCGGGACCCTGGGTCTAGGGAGGAGGGGCGGGGCCGGGACCCTGGGTCTAGGGAGGAAGGGGGGCCGGGACCCTGGGTCTAGGGAGGAAGGGGGGCCGGGACCCTGGGTCTAGGGAGGAAGGGGGGCCGGGACCCTGGGTCTAGGGAGGAAGGGGGGCCGGGACCCTGGGTCTAGGGAGGAGGGGCGGGGACCCTGGGTCTAGGGAGGAAGGGGGGCCGGGACCCTGGGTCTAGGGAGGAAGGGGGGCCGGGACCCTGGGTGTGAGGGAGGAAGGGGGGCCGGGACCCTGGGTCTAGGGAGGAAGGGGGGCCGGGACCCTGGGTCTAGGGAGGAAGGGGGGCCGGGACCCTGGGTCTAGGGAGGAAGGGGGGCCGGGACCCTGGGTCTAGGGAGGAAGGGGGGCCGGGACCCTGGGTCTAGGGAGGAAGGGGGGCCGGGACCCTGGGTGTGAGGGAGGAAGGGGGGCCGGGACCCTGGGTCTAGGGAGGAAGGGGGGCCGGGACCCTGGGTCTAGGGAGGAAGGGGGGCCGGGACCCTGGGTCTAGGGAGGAAGGGGGGCCGGGACCCTGGGTCTAGGGAGGAAGGGGGGCCGGGACCCTGGGTCTAGGGAGTAGGGGGGGCCGGGACCCTGGGTCTAGGGAGGAAGGGGGGCCGGGACCCTGGGTCTAGGGAGGAAGGGGGGCCGGGACCCTGGGTCTGAGGGAGGAGGGGGGGCCGGGACCCTGGGTCTAGGGAGGAGGGCCGGGCCGGGACCCTGGGCTCACGCCCCCTCACCCTAGCCCTGAAGGACGAGCGCTTCCAGCTTGAGGAGTTCTCCCCGCGCCGGGTGCGGATCCGGCTGTCGGACGCGCGCCTGGAGGACGAGGGCGGTTACTTCTGCCAGCTGTACACGGAGGACACGCACCACCAGATCGCCACGCTCACCGTGCTAGGTATCGGCCGCCCCCTCGCCGGGACAACCGGACAGCCGGCTCCTGCAGATGGAGCCCACCGTGCGGGCCGCTGGCGTGGGGGCGCCACCGGGGCCTGCAGCCTGGCTGCTCTGGGCCCAAGGGCGCGTCTCTTGCCCCCTTCTGCCCCGCGACAGTGGCCCCCGAGAACCCCGTGGTGGAGGTGCGCGAGCAGGCGGTGGAGGGCGGCGAGGTGGAGCTCAGCTGCCTGGTGCCGCGGTCCCGCCCTGCAGCCGTGCTGCGCTGGTACCGCGACCGCAAGGAGCTCAAAGGTACCGGAGGCCCGGAGCCGCCGAGGGGCGGGGCCTGGAGGGGCGGGGCTTGTGTGGGTGGGGCTTGTCGGACGCCAGGTGCTGCCGGACACCAGCCAGTGTACAGGTGGGAGAAGGCGGGGCGATGGAGGAGGGCGGAGCTTTGGGAAGCGGGGGCGGGGCCTGGAAGGGCGGGGCTTGTGGAAGAGCGCGCTGGTGCTGCTGGACACCAGCCAGTGTACAGGTGGGAGAAGGCGGGGCGATGGAGGGCAGAGCTTGGGTCGAGGGCGGGGCTTGGCAAACTGCCCGGTTTGGGACTGGCCGGCGCGAGGGCGGGACCGGGGTCCCGGCCTTACTGGGTCCTGGCCGGGCAGGCGTGAGCAGCGGCCAGGAGAATGGCAAGGTGTGGAGCGTGGCGAGCACCGTGCGGTTCCGCGTGGACCGCAAGGACGACGGCGGCATCGTCATCTGCGAGGCGCAGAACCAGGCGCTGCCCGCGGGCCACAGCAAGCAGACGCAGTACGTGCTGGACGTGCAGTGTAAGTGCCCGGGGTCCCCGCGCTGGCCATCCGCGCCCGGCAGGGGCCCTAGCCCCCGCGTGGGGGACCCAGAAACAGCTCCCCCTCCTCTCTGCTCCCCACAGACTCCCCCACGGCCCGGATCCATGCCTCCCAAGCGGTGGTGAGGGAGGGAGACACGCTGGTGCTGACCTGCGCTGTTTCGGGGAACCCCAGGTGAGCTCCGGAGAGCGGAGGGCCGGGCAGACAGGGCGCTCGGGCCCTGTCCTGGGGCACGGCTGGAGCACCGGGAGAGTGGAAGGGCCGGGGCGCGGCGCTGGCGATCCGTGGGAGCTGGGCGGGTGACTGACGGCCTCTGGGGAAGGAAGGGGCAGGTCCAGATCCTCTTATTCGGAGGTCCCTGCAGGGCCAGGGGTGCGTGCCTAAGTTCCTTCGAAGTCACACCTGGGTGCTGGGCCCTGGCTTCCTAGCGCTCACCGTGCCCCCCCTCGCCCCGCTCCCCAGGCCAAACCAGATCCGCTGGAACCGCGGGAATGAGTCCCTGCCCGAGCGGGCCGAGGCGGTGGGGGAGACGCTCACGCTGCCCGGCCTGGTGTCGGCAGACAACGGCACCTACACCTGCGAGGCGTCCAACAAGCACGGCCACGCGAGGGCGCTCTACGTGCTCGTGGTCTACGGTGAGGGCGGGGCGGGGCGTGGGTGTCTGGGGCGGGGCCTGGGCCGCGCAGGTGATGCGAGGGTGCACAGCCACCCGGGGCCAGGCTGCCCGTCGGACTCCAAATTTGACTCTGCTGGCACTTGATCTGTCTGCGCCTTAGTTTTCCCATCCGTAAAGTGGCGACTGACAGCAGCACGTAGCTAACGGGGCTGCTGCGATGATGCACGCGCTAAATATGCAAAACGGGCGGAACGGCCCCCGAGCACCGAATAAGCGTTATGGGTTTACCTCTGATGGTAAACTGGCGGTCACACTGCCAGATGCGGCACTCCGAGGGGCAGGGCTGGATGTGTGCAGAACGGCTTAAGAGCCTGGAGACGACTGGGGCTGGACAATGACCTGGCCCTGCACTCTGTCCTGGCAGACCCTGGCGCGGTGGTGGAGGCCCAGACGTCGGTTCCCTACGCCATCGTGGGCGGCATCCTGGCGCTACTTGTGTTTCTGATCATATGTGTGCTAGTGGGCATGGTCTGGTGCTCTGTCCGACAGAAAGGTGAGCGCGAGGCTGGGGCTGTGGATTGGGAAGGGGGTGGGGCCCAGAGTCCCGGGTTCCCCAGAGGGAGGGGGCGGAGCCAGGTGTTGGGCCTGGCAGGTAAGCTGTTAGTTGGGATGTGGGCATCCCATACCTGGCTTGGATTCCCGCTTCCTGCTGCGGCACATCCTGGGTGGTAGCAGGTGTTGGCTCGAGTCCTTAGGTCCCTGCCACCCACATGGGACACCGGATTGAGTTCCACCTGGCAGTCCCCCACCCTGGCAGGCTCCCGTGAGAAGGGAGCCCCCTTCTCTGTCCTTCAAATAAATAACTTTTAAAATCCAGGGGGCAGCACCTAGACCCAGAATTCAAACTGCAGCGGGACCTGGGGCTGATTCCAAAGACGGCTGGGCTTTGGGCCCTGGACTCTAAAAGGGGTGGAGCTTGAAAGCTGAGTAGAGGGTGTGGATTTGAGTAAAACCCGCCCCATCCTAAGCACTGGATTCCCTGGGGGCAGAGGGGAACCGAAGGGATAAGGGTGGGTCTTCCCGGAGTTCCTGGTCTTCCTAACTCTGATTTCACCCCTCTCTGCCACCATTGGCTCCCTGGGCCCTGACTCCCGCCCTCTGTGCCCCCGCCCCCTCCTCGCTGTCTGTCTTGTCTCTCTCTGCCACCATTGGCTCCCCGGGCCCTGACTCCCGCCCTCTGTGCCCCCCTCCCCTCTGTCTTGTCTCTCTCTGCCACTATTGGCTCCGGGCCCTGACTCCCGCCCTCTGTGCCCCCCCTCCCCTCCGTCTGTCTTCTCTCTCTCTGCCACTATTGGCTCCGGGCCCTGACTCCCGCCCTCTGTGCCCCCGCCCCCTCCCCGCTGTCTGTCTTGTCTCTCTTCCTGCTCAACCCCTGGGTCCGCATGTCCCTTCTTCCGTGGACTTACCTGTCGCCTGCCCAGGCTCCTACCTGACCCACGAGGCCAGCGGCTTGGACGAGCAGGGAGAAGCGAGAGAAGCCTTCCTCAATGGCAGCGACGGGCACAAGAGGAAAGAGGAGTTCTTCATCTGACCCCACCTCCACCCCAGGCCTGGGCCTGGGCTGGGGTCCCCCCACTGCCAGCTGCAAGGAACCAGCAGAGACATTTACCAGAGTCTGGGCTGGTGGGCTTCTCCCCCCACCACTAACACCGCAGATGCTTGGGCAGGGATGGGGGTGTTGGGTGCCTGGATCTCTGCAGGGGCCACCAGTCAGGGCCCAGATGTCCGGGGCCCCCAGGGGGCAAGGACCCAAGGTCCAGACCCCCAAGTCCAGGGAGGGCAGTAGGGATTGGGTAGGGGGCGAGAACCGGGGAAGGCCAGGGCCCCAGGGTTACAGAACCAGGTCTTGTGGGGAGGGAGTCAGATTCCGGGAAAGGTGGGTGGGCAGGGAAGGGGAACCGAGATTTCTCTGGGGGTCCTAGACCCCACGCCAGCCATTGTGAGAGTTCCACAGAGCTCTGGGCACCTCTTTGCAAAGCCATGTTTGCACGGTGGGGGCAGGGTGGGGGGCGGGCGTGGAAGCAGGGATTCTGTGTCTTCGTGTCATAACTGAAGGGGGCGGTGGGGGAGACGGCCCTGACCCCTCTCTCCAGCCCCTTCCCCGGGTTCCTGGGCCCCCTCTTCCCTCTGCCGCCTCCCCCCATGTCTACCCCACCCCTATTTGTCTGTCCACCCACTCCTGGGGGGGCCTTCCCATCTCTCCTCCAGGCCCCCCGGGGAGGGGGAAAGGAGTTTGGGGGGAATACGTGGTCTCTATGGTTTTATATATAATATATTAAAAAAATCAAAAATCTGTATGAAAATATCAGATTGCAACCCCCTCCCCCTATTCCTGGCTTTGGCCCCCTTTTTCTTGTTAAAAAAAAAAAAAAAAAGAAAACCACACATTTTGTATGGGGCAGGGAGGGGAATGGGGAGGGGGTTTGGCAATCCCACTAACCACCATTAAACTGAGGAGAGAACCAGTGTCGGTGGCTGTGTCTGTCCTGGGAGGGGAGCTCCAGCGGGGGAGGGGTGGGATGGTTTCCGTGCACTGACCTGGCCAGCGCACCTCACCCACCCAGGAAACGTGGGTTTTTTCCTTGCCACTTCTTTAGCCAGTCTCAAAGTCTCAATTCTTTAATAGCTACCGAGCTACCCGGGGCCTGGCCCTCCCCCCCATCCCCACCTCCACCCCCATCACCCTGTCACCCTCCCTGGCCCTGCCCCGCCCCACACCCCTTCCTCCTCCCCCATCCCCTCTGTATCAGGCCAGAGCTCTTGGTCACCGGGTTGTTGCACGTGTTACTCTGTGTTCTAACTCCACCGTGAATCAGGCAAGGGTTAGCTGTCAGGAGAGCTGAGCACTGGTCTGAAGTCTGGTCCCGCGCTGGGCACTAAGGACCAGAGTGAACCGCGAGGCTTTCCCGCGGGAAACAGACCTCAGCAGACTTGTGCCACACGAAAGACCGAGCCAGAACGCCGCAGAGGGGGACGCGCGGGTAGGACAGATGGGACAGACACTTCGAACAGGAGCAGGTGGGACAGGGAAGCCCCGGGCACACTTCAAGCCAGCCTCAGCAGCCAGCACCCACCCGTGAGCACCCCGGACTCCTCCACAGCCCCACTCCCGAGTGGAGGTGCTGTTACCCAGACACGAGGAAAGCCCCGCAGACTGAGGTCTGTGCCAAGACGTGGAGAGCCCCGGAGCAGCTGTGTGCAGATCAGAGGAACAGCGAGATCAAAGACTGTGTGCGGGAAGCGGAGCAGAGACAGTGGATACAGAGGGTGGGCGAGGGCGGGTCACGTGACGGCCTCCGAGCCCCCATGAGGAGCTTGGGGTTTTCAGAAGTGTAAGGGGACCCCTAGAGACGTGACAGTCACTTCCTGCGGGGAGACAAGCTCCCTGCAGGAGCCCTTCCCCTCCCCGGCGCTGTGTCCCAGGCACACCCGGTCCAAGTCTGACCTCCCTGGGGTAGGGGGGCTATTTAATCAGACGTGTGAATGCCCCAGGGCTGTCTCATACGCCAAAGAAACCCAACTGGCCGCCTGCAGCAAAGATCACCAAAGGTGCACCCCGGCTGGGGGGGCGTGGAGGCTGGGGTGGCCCTCGTTCGCGTCCTTGTGGCCTGTCTTCGGACCATCCTCGACCAGAACCCGGCCTGCCCGCTTCGCGCCCCGCGGCGGACCTAGTGCGCACGCGCCTCGCTCACAGCCCCCGCCCCTCCCCGCCATATGCTAATCACTGCGCTCGGGAGCCCCGCCTCCCGGGGAATATGCAAATCCCCTCCCCCGTTCGGCAGGCCGCCTATTGTCCCGCGGCGGGGTGAGGCGCGCGAGCCCGGTCCCGCACCCGAGCCGGCCGGGCGCCCTCCGCCCGCGGCGCGCCCGTCCTGCTGAGGCGCCTTCCCGCCACGCACGCGCACGCGCACGCGCGAGCCCCGCGGCTTCTGCGGCCTTCGGGCCGCGGACCGTACCAAGTCGCCCCGGCCGACGAGGGGCCACGCACCGCACCCCCCGGCGCGGGGCTCGGCTCGCGCGGCCCCCTCCTCCCACAGCGCGCCGGGACTGGTCCGTCTCGCCGCGCAAGCGCCCTAGGCGCCTCACGCCCCCCTGCGCGCGCTCCTGCCCTACTTGCGGCGCAGGCGCGAGGCCGGGGCGTGCAGCCGCCACCCACCGCCGGGCCGGAGCGGGGGCCGCCGCCGACCGTGAGTGTCCGGGAAGGGGTGCGCGGGGCATGCCGGGAAGCGGGCGCTACGGCCCCGCGGCATGACGGGAGTGGCACCGCGTGTCGCCGGGGGAGCGGGCAGCGGTCCGGGGCGGCGTTGGCCTGGGGGCGAGACCCGGGTGCCCCCTCCGGCCCCCGCGCGCCCTGGGAGACGGGGCAGGCGGCCTCGCGGCGGTTAGAGGCCTGGTGCTCCCGGCAGGGGCCCCGGCTCTCCCATGGGGACCGGCCCCTTGTGCGGAGCATCCTAGACGCGGGGACAGCTTCGACGCCGCGCGTCTTGGAAGGCCGCCTGGGGGGACCCGCGCAGGGCACTGGGGGCCCGGCCCTTATTGTCCGGCCTCCTCGCCCTCGCCATGTGCACGCGGGGCGCCTTGGGAGTTGGTGCCTGGGGGCTCAGGGCGTTTGGGGTGCCCACTGCCGCGCCGATTTTTATTCTTTTGTATTCGAAAGACAGGGCTTGCGTCTGCTGGTTCACTCCCCAAATGGCGCAACAGCCAGGGCTGCGCCAGGCGGAAGCCGGAGCCCGTTCTGGGCCTCACGCTCGCGAGGCGCAGTAGCGGGAAGCCGGGTCGGAAGAGGAGTGGCCGGGGCTTGAACCCCTGCCCGGCCACAACCCGAGGGTCTGCTGCGAGCGACCTCGGCTCAGGCCCCGCCCCGATCTGAGGGCAGGAGCGGGGATTTGCACCCAGGGCTGGCTCCGCGGGGGTCCCAGTGCTGAGGGCGTGGGCGGGACTGGCGGGCTTTGTCTCCAGGAAGTCCTGATTGTCCTTGGTGTGTACTTCCTGGGTAGAGGTACAGGGTGGCTAACCGGTGAATTTCCGGTAGGCAACATGGAGTCTTCTGGAAAAGTGGGCAGCGGGTTAAGCTTCTGCCTGCGAAGCTGGATCCTACACTGGAGCTCAAGTCCCAGCCGCTCCTCTCCGGATCCAGTTCCCTGCTAATGTGCCTGGGAAAGCGCTCGGGCCCCTGCTACCCACGTGGGAGACCCGGATGGAGTTCCCGGCTCCTGGCTTCTGCCTGGCTGTGCCCTGACCCTCACGGCCATTTGGGGAGTGAACCAAGAGATGGAGAATTCTCTTGTCTCTCTCTCCCTTAGAACAAACCTTAAAAAATAATATATTACATGAAAAATATGGGTAATGATTTGTTGTTTAACTGAACTTTGTTCTAAGAGATATATTTTTTTAAGATTTATTTATTTGAAAGGCAGAGTTACAGAGAGGCAGAGAGAGAGAGGTCTTCCAACCGCTGGTCCACTCCCCAACTGGCCACAATGGCCGGAGCTGCGCCTATCCGAAGCCAGGAGCCAGGAGCTTCTTCCGGGTCTCCCACGCGGGTTCAGGGACCCAAGCACTTGGGCCATCCTCTACTGCTTCCCCAGGTCATAGCAGAGAGCTGGATCGGAAGTGGAGCAGCCGGGACTGTGGGCGGAGGCTTTACCTGCTACACCACAGCACCAGCCTCTGAAATTCTTCTTGTATATACACACATACATACTCCCCCCCCCCAAACAGGGATATTAATATCATAAAGTGGGATTCATGACCATGATCTTTATGAGGTGAAATTCACATTTCACTGGGCACCCTGTTTTTATGTGCGTAATTTGGTAATCTGTCCTGGTTTTACGTAGAGTCCCCAAGTTGGGTGGGGCCCTGCAGGGCAGAGGGTGTCCTAAGGACACTCCCCCGCCCAGATCAGCCCTCCCCAGCATCTTTATCTGAGTTTCCGGCAGTGAACTTGACCTCCAGACATTGAAAGGGGCCTCGGGTTTTCCATCACTGTTTGGCCAGTGCGCGGCACAGACCGTGGCCTGTAGGACGCAGCCTAGGCAGCCAGCCCCTCCACTGATGGCCTGCGCGGCTCTCGGGGGGAGAGAGCTCCGTGGGGGGGGTCTCTGTTGGGGGCGTGGTCTGCAGGTGGGGAGGGCAGTCGGGGAAGGCTTCCTGGAGGAGCACAGGCTCTCTAGGGCCAGGACAAAGGACAGAGGTTCTTCGGTTTGCAGTGAGTTCCCTGGGGAAGCAGGTCTCTGCCGCTGGCGACCGCAGATGTGACAAGGCCTGGGGTGCACGGGGAGAGGTGCAGAATCCAAACTGGCCGAGTTTACAGGGGCGGGAGGAGGGGTCCAGAATGCCCGCCACCTCCCTGAATGAGCCCCCGAGCCACCCAAGAGGTCATTTTATGAGAGATGGGAGGACTGCCCGCTGGGTGGTGTGACCTCGGGCCACTTGCTCAGCCTCGGTGCGTGCCTCAGTTTCCCCCGTCTGTACAGAGGGGGCAGTCTCTCAGCATGATTCTGAGGAGCCCAGGAGTGAAGCCCTTAGCTGGACACCACACAGCCACCTTGGCAGTTAGGAGCAGGTGGAGGGTCACAAACCAGCGCTGCCTCATTTAAATATTGAGCTCCTTCCCACCACACCCGACTGCCGCCTCAGGGCCTCCCCCAGCCCCGGAGTTCCCCATAGTCCAGCGACAGAAGGGTTAATGCCCGCCACAGGCTCCTGCTCATCTCCGTTCTGATTGGTGCCCGTGCCATTACCTGCCCATCAATATCTGGAATTTTGCCCCCCCCCCCCTTGGAATAAGAACAGAGGGGCGGGGCCGGGGCAAGGCTGGGTGGGGGTGGGGTCGAGTGCTATGTGAAAATTTATTGAGCTATCACCGGCCTTTCCTTTCCCCTGCCCAGCGTCCCTCTACCTGCCAGCACCCGTAGAAGACTCTGTGGCCGGAGAGCTGGCCGGGGAGGGGCGCCGCCCAGCCGCTGCTCTTCTGCTGTCTCCCGTCCCCTCCCCTGGCCATGACCGAGACCCGTGAGCCCGCTGAGACCGGGGGCTACGCCAGCCTGGAAGAAGATGACGAAGGCCTCTCCCCAGGTGAGGTGAACCTGGAGGTGGTGGCGTTGGCGTGGGCATCACGGGTGGGGGCTCTGCCGGGAGAGCGCGGTGTGGCCTGGCTCCTTGTCCTGCTGGGAGACCCCTTGCAGCTGAAACCTCCGGGAGCTGTAGATTGGCCGCGGCCCCTCTCCAGGGCGGGGGTTCTGGAGCGGCGAGGGCCTCTCCCCTTACTGGGGGTCCTCGGTGGGGTGCTGCACATCCCCTTGCTGGAGGCTTCAGATGGGCTACACTCCTGCTGCTTCCTGGATCTCCTGGCTCCGCCGCGAGCGCTGTCCACACTGGCGGTTCTGGATTGGCCGTGAGCCCTGTCCACGCTGGTGGTTCTGGATCGGCCACGAGCGCTGTCCACACTGGCAGTTCTGGATTGGCTGTGAGCCCTGTCCACGCTGGTGGTTCTGGATTGGCCGCGAGCCCTGTCCACACTGGTGGTTCTGGATCGGCTGTGAGCGCTGTCCACGCTGGTGGTTCTGGATTGGCCGCGAGCCCTGTCCACACTGGTGGTTCTGGATCGGCCGTGAGCGCTGTCCACGCTGGTGGTTCTGGATCGGCCGTGAGCGCTGTCCACACTGGCGGTTCTGGGTTGGCTGCGAGCTCTGTACGCGCTGGGGCTTCTGGATCCGCCACTGCTGCTCTCCCTGCTGGGGGTTCTGGACGGGCTGTGGACTCTCTGCTTGCCGGGAGGTCTTGGTTGCTTGTGGACTCTCCTCTTACTGGAGGTTCGCGGCTGGCTGGGGTCCCTCTCCTCGCTGGGGGTTGTGGACCGCTCGTGGCTGGGAGCCCTCTGTCTGCTGCAGCTCCGGCGCTGGCCGCTCGGGGTCCTGGACCAGTCGCGACTTCCTTCCCTTCTGGGGGTTCCGGGTGGGTTTGGGCTCTCCCCCTTGCCGTAGGTGCTCAGTGTCCTCATCTGGCTGGGAGTTCCCCTCCGGGTCCGGCTTCTCGCTCTGCTGTGATTCCGCCTCCAGCTGTAGCCTCTCAGACGGCTCTGGGGCCTGTCGCGGCTGACGCTCCTGGCCCTTCTGGGGGTGCGGGACCTGCTGCGGCTGGGGGTGCTGGAGTGGCTGGGACTTGGCGCTGTGCTCGAGGTGCTGGCCTGGTTGTAACCCTTGTCGGACCAGCTGTGGCTGCCTTCCCAGCGGGAGGTGTCCGCCTGGCTGTGGCTCTGCGCCTTTCGTGGGGACGGCGGAGACTGGCTGCGTCCCTGCTGCCGCGAGGGCGCCTGGGTCAGGCTGCGGCTCTTTGTCCTGCTGGGGGTCACGGCCAGGCGGGAGCTGCTGGGCGGGCTGTGCGGCTTCTCCTTGCTCACATTGCCAGCCTGGCTCTGGCTCCTCTTCCTGTTGGTGGCTCGAGGCCGGCTGCCACTCTTCCCCCCGCCCTGTTTCTGCTGGGAAGCGGGAGTTCTCGCCCTCTTGGCAGTGCCTGCTCTGGCGTTGTGCGTCCTCACTCTGCTGGGGGTGCTGGTCCTGCTGGGCGACCTCTTGGAGCTGTGGCCCCGCCGCGGGCCGGGCGTCCTGCCCCGGCTGCGCGCGCCCCTCTGCTGCTGCCGCCGCACGCTGCTGGCCGTGCTGGCCCTCGTGTCCGCGCTGGCCCTGCCCGACAGTCTCGCCTTGCTGTGGGGCTGGGACTTCTTGCTGGGCCTGCCAGGAGGGGCCGTCTTTGTGCTGGTCGGTTTGGTGGACTTGGAACTGCTTGGGCTCACGACCGTGCTGGGGGTTGTGGACGGCCTGGTGGGCTTGGAGGGGCTGTTGGGCGTTACCGACTTGGTGGTCTTCAAGGAGGCAGGAGGCGTGGGAGCCACGGTGGGCATGGAGGGCCCGGTGGAGGCTGGAGACATGCTGGGCTTGGAGGATCTCTTCGGTGGAGAAGGCATGGTGGGCGGGAAAGGGCTTGTGGCCCTGGACGTCATGGTGGACATGAAAGACCTGGTAGCTGTGGGCAGTGACCTGACTGCCAGTCACAAGCCTCCCGCGTGAAGTCATAGTGGCCACTGGAGGGAGGGTGGGGTGAGCCTGGCCAGAGGCGGGACAGCTTTCTGTGATGCAGCCATCCAGCAGGCGTCTCTAGCGTTGCTGGGATGTGGAGACGGGTCAGAGCCAGCTCCCGCCTCAGGGGCCTGCAGGCGGCCACTGCCCAGGGTGGTCAGGGTGCGATGGAGCAGTCTAGAGGAGAGGGACACTGACCACCCAGGAAGTCAGGGAGGACTTCACAGAGGTGGTGGCCAATGAGCTGCACCTGGAAGAGCAGCAGGAGTTTGCCAGTAGAGAGGAAAAGGGCGCCCCGGGGGAGAAGAGCAGAGGTAAGGCCTGGACGAGGGAGGTCAGGGCCGGGGGCCACTGTCCGCCACTGACACACTCGACCTCTGCCGCGCTGTGCTGGGACCCCTGGAGGAGCCCCAGTCTGACGGGGATGCTGGGGCGGGGGGCCCAGGGGGAGACCTCCGACTGGGGGTCGGGGCCTGGGTAGCTTCGCGGAGCCTGTGCTGGATCCAGAAGGGGAAGTCGGAGGCTGCCCAGCGGGCAGAGTGGGCCCCGGCATTCCAGGCAGAGGGCCCGGCCCACGCCGAGGCCTCGGGAGATGTCTGGCCCCTGGTCTGGCACGGAAAGAACCTGGGCGCAGGCGGCCGCAGCTCGGAGCTGGGGCCAGGGGGGCGGCAGCAGCAGGGGCAGGACATGGGGACATCTGACATCTGGGTGGCCCGAAGGCCGATGGGAAGAACTCCGGCAGGGCATTTGCAGTGGAGGGGAGAGCGAGCGTGTGTGAAGGACCCTGGAAAGATCTGTCCAGGTGACAGCAGAGTCTCTGGCCTGCGCACATAGAATGTTCTAGAACCTGACAAAGGCCCTGCTCTCAGGGATGGCCAGTAGCCACACAGAGCAGGGGCAGAGGGGGCACTGCTCAGACAGGGTGGCCGGGGCACCGAGAGGTAGGGTTTGTGGCTGGGGAAGACGGGCAGCTGCCGGGCCAGCTCCCACCGACCTCATGGGCAGCCGCACCCAGCCTCTGTGCAGCCTCTGTGGGCACTGCTGATGGCCCGGCTTCAAGCTGTTTCTCTTCTGTGTATGTAAAAGGCAGAACAAAAAGGGAGAGAGAAAGACCCGCCTTCATGTACGCGTTCTCTCCTCGAATCCACAACAGTCAGGCTGGGCCAGGTCACAGCCAGGAGCTCTGCTTGTCTCCCACATGGGTGCAGAGGCTTAACCCGCTCAGCACAGCGCTGGCCCCTTTCTTTTTCTTAAACCTCAACTTGACCTGGGGGTCTCCTTCGTACACAGGAAAGCACAGTAATATAGCTGTACTTAATAAACGCTTTCATTCATTCAATTCTATGAGAGCTCATAGAAAAGTAGAATTAAAAGATAATTGAGGGGCCAGTGCTGTGGCGTAGCAGGTAAAGCTGCCACCTGCAGTACTGGCATCCCATGTGGGCACCAGTTCGAGTCCCGGCTGCTCCACTTCCGATCCAGCTCTCTGCTGTGGCCTGGGACAGCAGCAGAAGATGGTCCAGGCGCTTGGACCCTGCACCCACATGGGAGACCTGGAGGAAGCGCCTGGCTCCTGCCTTCAGATCAGCCTAGATCCAATGGTTGCAGCCATCTGGGGAGTGAACCAGCAGATGGAAGATCTCTCTCTCTCTCTCTCTGTCTGCCTCTCCTCTCTATAATTCTGACTTTCAATTAAATACATAAATCTTAAAAAAAAAAAAAAAAAAAGAGAGAATTGAGAAGGTAGACATTTGGCTCAGCAGTAAAGTCACTGCTTGAGACACTGGCATCCACAGCGGCTCCCCTCCCAGTCCAGCTTCCGGCCAGCGTGTCCTGGGGAGGCGGCAGGGGATGGCCAAGTGCTTGGCTCCTGCCACCCACACGGGCTCCTGACTTCGACCTGGCCCAGCTCTGCTGTTGCAGGTACTTGGAGAGTGAATCCGTGGGTGGAGGACCCCTCTCTCTCCGTCTTTCAAATAAGGTGAAAATAAATCAATAAAATATACATAGGAAGAAAGGCAGGTTTAGTTTGATGTAACGACATTGTGCAACTTCTGCAACTTGTCTCACGAGCGTTTGGAAGATCCCTCAATATGCACGGCTTCTCTGCCATCTTCCACAAAGGTTTGCAAGCCCCGCCTACATACGTGCTCACGGGCACCGCAGTGCGCACACACGGACACGGTTCCACTTGCTGGATGCCTTCTCAAATGCTTGTCCCCTGGAAGGCCAGCGCCCGTCAGCGCTGGGAGTGACGGCCGGGACCTCGGTGTGCCTGGGCGTCCTCTGGGGGTGCTCCCGGTCGCGCCCTCGCAGGCTGCTGTCGGAAGGGAGGCGATGCCTGAGAACAGGGCTCTGGTGCCGGCGCCAGCCGCGGCCACTGACGGCCGGGCGCGCTGTGCCTGGCCTGCGGGGACGGGAGGGCCGTGCCCGGCCGTCCTCTGACGCCGCTGCCCCTCCCCGTCTGTCCCCCACAGGCCCGGAGCACTCCTCCGACTCTGAGTACACCCTCTCAGAGCCCGACTCCGAAGAGGAAGAAGACGAGGAGGAAGAGGAGGAGGAGACCACTGATGATCCTGAGTACGATCCGGGCTACAAGGTGAAACAGCGCCTGGGGGGCGGCCGGGGCGGCCCCTCCCGCCGGGCCCCGCGCGCAGCCCAGCCCCCCGGCCCCCTGGCCCAGCCCTGCCAGCTCTGCGGCCGCTCCCCGCTGGCCGAGGCCCCGCCGGGCACCCCGCCTTGCCGGCTCTGCTGCCCTGCCTCAGCCCCGCAGGAAGCCCCGGTGCCCGAAGGCAGGGCCCTCGGGGAGGAAGAGGAGGAGCCCCCTCGGGCTGGGGAGGGCCGGCCCGCCGGGCGGGAGGAGGACGAGGAGGACGAGGAGGACGAGGACGAGGACGAGGAGGGCACCTACCACTGCACGGAGTGCGAGGACTCCTTCGCCACCCTGGGCGAGCTGCACGGGCACTTCATGCTGCACGCGCGCGGGGAGGTGTAGGCCGGAGGGGCGGGGCGGGGCAGAGGCGGGGCGGGAGGCGGGGCGGAGGGCGTGGTCACAGCGGTCAGGGCCGGGGACGCTCGTCTGTGTTGTCGTCGCTGTCGATGTGTGAAGGCCAGAATAAAAGCCACTTTGCGTGTGTGTCTGGGCATGTGTGTCTGGAGCGCCGTCCTCGGCCTGTGGGAACCTGGGGATCTCTGTGGCCCAGCGGACAGACGTGTGCTCAGCTCGGGGTGGCTTCCGGCCGCGCTCCCAGCCCCAGCCCCACACAGAATTCTGTTTGTCACCGTGGACGATCTGGGGACCAGGCCACCCTTCGGTCTGTCACCCACACCAGCTAGGCCGGGTCCTGCCGCGGAGCACGGGCAGCCCCGAGGTGCTCGTGCCGTCCTCGGCGCCCGGGGCTGCCTCCTTGGGTTCCTTCACCGGAAACGAGTTCCGTGGCGCAGCTCAGTGCGGGGCAGTCTGGGTAAGAGTTTGCGGGGGCAGCCGCGTCGTCGCTGCGCGTCCTGGTGTGGGGCCGCCCCGGGCTGTGTGTGTCGTCTCACGGTTGCGCGTCTAGGAACTCGCGGAGCAGAGCCTGGTGCCAGCACAGCTGCCCTGCCCCCGGCACGCACACGCCGCATTTGCATGAGCTCCCGGCTTCTTAGAATAACTCCGGGAGGTAGGGACCCGCGTCTGTGAATTTGCATGCCGTATGTTCTGCGAACACAGCTTTGGGAAGTAACACCAGTGAATAAAGCAAAATCCCTGTCCACGCGCCAGAAGACAGGGGACCAGGCACTGCAGGGGCGAGCCGGGGGAGGGGCTGCCATCCGAGACAGTGCAGTCCCCCCCCTCCCCAGAAGGTGGCAGACCTGGAGGAGGGAGGCGGGAAGAAGAAGGTTCTGGTCTGGGGAGGATGCAGGACCCCTCCTGATGTGTCGGAGTAGCCAGAGGATCCGGAAGGGACCGGGACCCAGGGGAGGAGGGCCAGCTCGTCCCAGCCTCCTGCTCTGCGACGGACGCACCCAGGCCGTTTGGAAAACAGAAGCTGATTATAGCGACAGCCGCCATTTCCCGAGCACCTGCCACGTGCCCAGCCGTGTTCTACGGCGCTTCACGTGTGTCAGCGCCCAGAAGCCTGGCACCTAAGAGCCTTCCGGAATAGATCTTGAATTACCACAGTGGCCAGGCCTGGGCTCAGTGCCTTGCGTGGATGGCATCCTCCCTCCTGAGCGCCTGCGGGCTTCCAGTCGTCATGGTGCCGGTGGAGCAGGGAGAGGCAGCCCGGGGCCAGGGCACAGCACGGCTGGGAGGCCGGGGGCAGGACGGGATCGGGGCGCGGAGGGCTGCTCTCCACTCCCGCGGGGGAGGGACAGGAAGGTGAGTGCCCTGTTGGCGAGCAGAGCTGCTGGGCCCACTTCCTGCAGCTCCCCGGGGTGGGGGTCCTCAGGCCGTGGTCACCTCCTATAAACCCGACCTCTGAATGCGCTTACCTGGGGTCTCAGGTTCCCCACACGGGAATCGTGGGGGTCCCAGCTATTCCAGCCACGTTGCATGGGTCAGCATGGGATAGGCCTCGTGCCCCAGGGCAGCCTAACTAACCCTCCTCTGCCGTCAGACAGGGATGTCAGCACCGAGAATCACCTGTGAATCCACAGGATCAGGAGCCGCTGTAGGCACGCGTGGCCTCCGGAGAGAGCACTGAACATGGCCCGGGCTCCAGGGGGCATTGGGTGGGCAGTCACCGGAGTGAGACTCCGCCTCCGTGTAGGATGGGCGGGTCCCTCTGGAGGCAGCACCCGATGGAGGAGCGTGGGAAACAGTTTACAGAAAGCGGGCCGTGTGGGAGGCAGGGCTGGAGGCCGAGAGACCAAGCCCGGGCTGGGGGCTGGGGGCTGGGGTGCTGAGGGACACAGAACCACAGAAACACAGGCGCGGATTGCGGGTAGGAGGCGACTCAGGGCAGGGACGAGCCAGGCTGGTCGAGGGGGCCCCTTGGGAGGAGGCGCGTGTTCAGGCCTGGGTGAGGCATAGAGGTAGGCCCGCAGAGTTCTGGGGGAGGAGCACTCGTGAGGGACCAGCAAGTGCGAAGGCCCCGAGGCAGAATCAACTCCGGGGAAGCAGAGCAGGAGCCAGCAGACTGCCTGTGGGCCTGGGTGAGCTCTCAGGGTGTTGCTTGTGGGGTCCCACGGGAGAGTCCCAGATGAGCCACGCGAGCTGACACACTGGCTGGTCTGAGGTGGGGGGAGCAGTTAGGGGACAAGGGGGCTGCCGCTGCGGGGAGAGGCGGCCAGACTGGGGAGTGTGGAAGCGAGCGCAGGGTGGGCCAGGGGCCATGGAGGCACGGTGACCCCATCCTAACTGTGCAGCTCCCCATCTGCTAGCCAGGTGGCTGCACCTCCAGTCTGGGGCTTGGGCTGGATGAAAGTGTGGACATCAGCGGGGCTGCCGGTCAATCGCTGGGGCTGCGGGAGGTGAGCGGGCAGGGCGCCGTCTACCTCGGGAGAGGGAGGCCTTAGATCCTTAGGTTTGGGCCTGGGGGAGCTATGGTGGGAGTGATGCGAAAACACAGAACTTGGGCCTTCATCAGGTACCAAGAGAAATATTTTGCTTGGGTGACTTTTTTTTTTTTTTTTTTTTTTTTTTAAGATCTATTTGAAAGGCAGCGTTACAGAGAGAGGGGAAGACAGATCTTCATCTGTTGGTTCACTCCCCAAATGGCTGCAACGGCCCGACTGGAGCCAGCAGTCTGAAACTCCATCTGGGTCTCCCGCACTGGTGACAGGGGCCCAAGCACTGGGCCATCTTCCACTGCTTCCCCAGGCCGTTAGCAGGGTGCTGGGTTGGAAGTGGAGCAGCTGGGACTCAGACAATGTGACTTAACTCACCGTGCCACAGCACTGGCCCCAGCGTTGGTGAGGTTGACATCTTGGAAGAACATGATGGTCAACTGACTCCAAACCCGTTTCCCCACAGGTCACCCCAGCTAGGAGATGGAGGCTAGCCCTGCCCCCACACCTACCCACACACTCCCCCGGCGTGGCACTGGCCAGGCTCAGCAGGCTGTGTGTCTGCTAGAACAGGGCTCCGCAGCCTTGTGCTGTGAGTGGCAGGAGAGAATTACCCTCACTGCGGGCTGGGAGACATGAGGTCTCTGTTGCAACTGCTCAGAGCTGGTCCAGACGGAAGCAGCCGTCAACAACACAAAATGAACATGACTGTGTTCCAGTAAGACTTTATCTTTAAAACCAGGCACCAGGCTCGATTTGGCCAGAGTCTGCAGACCTCTATTGGGTTGTATGTGACAGAGACGCCAAATGATGGTGGCTTAAATAAGACAGGCTTGCTCTCTTGCTAACAGAATGGAAATGGGCCACGCTGGTCTACTCCATGAGGTGGGCCCACTCCCTGGGCTCCTGCTGTCTCTCACTCTGCCCTCCCACATGTTGCTTTTGAGCTTGTGGGCCGAGATGGCTGCACGCCGAGTCCACATTCCACTTAGGAAGGTAAAGGAGAGGCCCCCTTCCCAAGCTTGGGGATGCTGCCGGGGAATTCAGCTTGAACTCAGTCACATGGCCACATCTAGCTGCAAGGCACTATGGGAAATGGCGTCTTTCCAGTTCCCAGGTACCTGGCCACAAACTGGGAGCTGCCTCTCAGTCTGCCGCATCCAGTCCGCTCCACACGGGACCTGGAGGTGGCAGGCAGCAGGCGGGAGCCTGGCCCCGTGGGCTCATCCGCAGCCTGGGGCGGCAGCTGCCCCTCGAAGCCTTGGCCCTGGCCCTGCGGACGGTCAGGCCCGCACCCGGGAGAGCTGAAGACAGGATCGCAACAGAGGCCAGCGGAAGAAAACACAACAGCCGGTGTCTCTGCTGGACTCCAAGGCAGCTTCCCTCCAGCGCTCGGCCAGCTCTGCCCTGAGCGCCCCCTCCCGGCCCTGAGTGTGCTGGGGGGGGGGGGGTTCTTGTCCAAACGCCGGAGCTGCCCTGCGCAGACGTCTTCGTCTGGCGTCTGCTTTTAGAGGCCGCGCCTGCTAGCTTGCTCACGCACAGAAACACTCCGTGACGAGCAGCGCTCACACGGTTATTTTAAGGGGCTCTAAGCTGTCTCCGGCTGGTGCCACTTCAACGCCGGGGCCCCTCTGAGTGGGGAAGGCGGGCGAGGGGTGGGGAGAGACAAGGCCTCCACTGCAGACGCCACCCCCGCAATGCCTCGGGGTGCAGCTCTCAGCATCGCCCGGTAGCGTCGCCTCCCTTCCCTGCCCCCATCCAGGCACAGATCCAAGGCACGGTGCCCTGACAGCCCATGGCATCCATCTGGGGAGAATTAAAGGTGATTACGCAATCTGCAGCTAGCTCTTTAATTGGGAATGAGGGAGATAAAAATAAAATTTCCCTCTTGCTCATTTTTTAAAAACAAAAGCTCTCAACGATGATCTGATCTCACGGCTCCCTACGGGCCCCACGTCCTCCACAGCGCAGAATCTTCCAGGTCCTGTGCGTCAGGAGCCCTCGCCTTCCTGGGGAGGGATGCTTAGCCACCCAGCCGCCCCCCCCCGGGGGGGACCTCCGCCCCCCACCTTAGATGGGCCCCACCAGCCCTAGCGCCCCCATCGCCGCGGGGAGGGCTCAGGCTGCACTCAGAGCTCCCCCAGAGCCTGCCGGATGTAGTGCTGGTGCAGCCCTGCCTCGTGGGCAAAATCCTGGCCACACTCGGTGCAGGCGAAGGTGCGCGCCTCGTGCACCTGCCGGTGTCTCCGCAGAGAGCCGGCCTGCGCGGCGGCGGGTGCTCCTGCAGGGAGCGCTCGCGCGGCGGGGCCGTGGCTCCGCTGGTGGGCGATCAGGGCCTCGGAGGAGAGGAAGCCCCGCGCGCAGGCGAAGCAGACGAAGAGCGCCCCCGGCAGCTTCTGCGCCCCGAAGTCGGCGGGGTGCTCCCGCTTCAGGTGGCGCTCCTGGAACTTGGAGTCGGCGAAGGTGACGAGGCAGCGGCTGCACTGCGGGGCCTCCAGGGGGCCTGCGCGCGTGGGAGAGGCCGGGGTCGCCCACCGGGGGTCTCCAGGCCTCCCCCAAGCCCCAGACCCACGCCCACGATGACCCTGGCGGGCCGGACGGGACCGTTGCGGGCCTGCCTTATGGACGAGTGGACTCAGGCCCACCGAGGGCACCGGACCCAGAGGTGACCCCGAGAGTCGCGCTGCCCTCTGAGCCACGCTGCCCGGGACGGGCCCCGGCCCAGGGGCACGGGGGCTCCAGTCTCGGGAGAGGTCGAGGGCAGGGCTGAGCTGAACCGTCTGCATCTCCCGCCGAGCCTCTCCCGGAAGCCACCCCGTCCCGGCTGCACCCTCCTCTCGCTTGTGCGGCCGGAGCCGGGCAGCTCAGGGACCAGCCCAGGCCCTGGACGGCGCCCCTTTGTGGCATCGGCCTCTGTACTCACAGACGCGGGCCCCGGGCGGCCGGGACGCCTCTCGCTGGGCGACTCCTGCGGCTCCAAGGTCTCCTCGGGGTGCGGGTCCTCCATGGTGACCGCGGCCCCTCTGCTCCAGGGAGGAGCCCGTATGAGTGAGGAGTGAGGCCGCTCGGCTGCCCCCAGCCCTGGAGGGCCCGCCAATCCCACGACCCCCGCCATCCACAGAGCTGCTCCTCGCCACCTCTGACCCCCCAGGATGTACCCATCTCCTTGAACTCTTTCTGCTGGAGCCGTCCCTAGAGAAGCTCAAACCTAAAGGCTTGGACTCCCCGCGTCTGTGGCTCCCCTAAAGCCTGCTCGCTTGTGTGACCTGTGACCCCGCTGCATCAAACCAACTCCCTGAACTCAGAGCATGGGACCCTGGACCTCCATCAGCCTCAGGGGCACCCACCCCTTCAGCCTGCCTCTCCCCGGAAGACACGCTCCTCTGCCATCCTGGGGTGCTCCACCCAGAGCCCCGCCGCCCGCACGCGCTGCCGGCCTCACTGCCCCGCAAGCACTGCCTTGGGCCCCCGGCTCCCCAGGCGGGTCGCCCCGGCCTCCGCTCCTGTCCGTACAGCAGAGGCTGCCTCGCGCTGCGCCTGTCACTGGCGCCCCACAGCGCCGCCACCCGCAGGGAAGCGAGGGAGGGCCCGTGGCATTTCGGGGTTCCCGCTGCTTCCGAAGCTTCCGCCTGAGGTGCCTCTCGAAGCCGAGCCCTTGGTTGCCATCCGGCAGTAGTACAGTCGCCAACCCGGGCCTCCAAATAACGGGCTTGGGGGACTCAGGGGTCCTTCCTTGCACTGGGACGCGTTATGATGACGTTACGGTCGCCGTGCCGTACAAGCCGAAGCGCTACGCGTGAGTGCGCAGGCGCTGTGGCCCGCGCTTTGTCAGGGGCGCTCGTGCAGTGCGGCCGTCCTGCGCAGGCGCCGCGAGGGAGGCCGAGTCTCTGCGGCCTGAGTGACGTCAGCGCGGGGCCTGGCGGACGCGTCCCGGCGCCCACGCCTCAGAGCCCAGCTCCGCAGGGGCGAGGCCGCCGCCAGCTGTGCTCACAGGTGCGTCGGCGCTCCCGGGCGGGTGATCCGGGAGGGAGGAGGGGTGAGGATGGAAAGGGGGAATGGCCGGAGAGGAGGCAGAGCGGGGGCCGGGGGCCCTGGGCGCTGGGTCTCGGGGCCCGGAGTCTGGGTGCCCCGTGACCGCGGCCGGCCGTGCCCCCTTGCCTTCCAGCCATGCCTCCGCCCAGGGGCGACGTGACCGCCCTGTTCCTGGGGCCCCCGGGAGCCGGCAAGTCCGCGCTCATCGGGGCGCTGTGCAGCAGCGTGGACCTGGTGGAGATCCCCGAGGGACGGCCGGACGCCGGGGTGCCCAGGCTGAGAGCCGCAGGCCCCGGGCTCTTCCTGGGCGAGCTGAGCTGCCCGCCCGCCGCGCCCGGGCCCTGGGCGGCCGAGGCCGACCTGCTGGTCCTGGTGCTGCCCGGAGCCGAGGGCAGCGGGGAGCCCTTGGCGCCGGCGCTGGGCGAGGCGGCGCGGGCTGCCCTCGCCCGGGGGGCCCCGCTGCTGGCCGTGCGGGCGCTGCGGCCCGGGGCTTCGCAGAGTGACGCGCAGACCCGGGAGCAGACCGCCGCCCTGCTGGACCGCGCGGGGCTGGGGGCGGCCGCCCTGTTCGTGCTGCCTGCGGACTGGGCGGGCAGCGAGGACTGCGAGGAGCTGGAGCGCCTGCGGGGGGCGCTGCGGAGCCGGGCGGAGGCGCTGCAGAGGTGAGCGCCGGGTCTCAGGCTGGGCTGGGGAGGCCTGGGCCCCAGTGTGGGTGCCCCACCCACCCCATCACTGTGCCCTTTGAGGGCCGCGAGGCTCCTCCTCCAGGCTCAGCCCCTCAGTGTGGGGGGGGTCAGGAGGCTGCACCCCAAGTGAGCCCCTGGGCCAAGACCCACTGGAGGTCCTGACCCCCTCCCCAGTCACAAGCCCCCCTTCCTAGCGACAGTTCTGGGAGAGGTCAGATTTGTCACCCAAACACTGCCCCCAGACCGTGGCTCTGTCCGGTGCAGCTTGTTGGTGAGCCCTGTAGGCCCTGGTTCTCAAGCGGCCCCAGCGCTGTAAATCCACACCTTCCCTGAGCTTGATTGATTTGTAAAGGGGTGTGTGTGTGTGTGTTTGTGTGCCTATTTGAAAGGCACAGAGAGCGAGCCAGGGAGACATCTCCCGCCTGTTGGTCCACTCCCAATGGCAGCACTAGCCAGACTCTAGGTCCCCGACGTGGCTGCAGGGGCCACGGGCCGTCTTCCACTGCTCTCCCTGGCGCATTAGCAGGGAGCTGGATCGGAAGCGGAGCAGCCGGGCTGCGAGGTGGGATGTGGGCCTCTTGGGGTGTGGCTCAGTGCACGGTGCCACAGCGCCGCCCTGCTGGTGCCTGGTGCCCTCGGCTCCCCTTGTCCCTGCTCTTCTGGTTTCTGTGCCGGTTTGCTGGCGACCTCCCAGCTTCCCTTGCCAAACACGTTGTCCTAAGACAATGAGCCTCAGCGGGGCGGGCTGATGCCGGTGCCTGGGACTCGCTGTCCTCGGCGTCACCGGCCTCAGGTGGCCATGGCCGCACCTCCTCGGGTAGGAACTAGGACCTGGGCTTCCCTGCTTCAGCATGGGGCACCCGCGGGCCTCGTCCTGATCCCCGAGAGCTGCCAGCTTTCCCTTCCGGTCAGGATTTTGCCTTTGTTGTGTGCCCCGCCCCCGGTGGGTGAGGTCTTGGGTTCTGTTTGAAACCTGACCTCCAGCCAACCGCGGAGCCACCCAGGGCTGCTCGGAGCCCGCCCACCATGGGTGCCCGCCCCTGCCTCTGGAATTGTTCCCAGCGCAGCCCTCTGCTTCTCCCCCCACCTGCAGGCTCCTGCCCGCGGCCCAGGATGGCTTCGAGGTGCTGGGTGCGGCCGAGCTGGAGGCCGTGCGCGAGGCCTTCGAGAAGGGAGGCCTGGAGGCAGCTCTGTCGTGGGTGCGAGCAGGCCTGGAGCGCCTGGGCAGCGCGCGGCTGGACCTGGCAGTGGCCGGCGCCGCGGGCATGAGCCTCGTGCTGGACGCGCTCCTCGGACTGGATCCCGGCCACCCAGGGGCAGTGCCCGCGCCCGCCGGGCCCGCCCCTTTCCCGGCCCCGGAGCGCCCCAACGTGGTGTTCTGGGTTGTGCCGCTGGACCCCGCTGGCGGCGCTGCCCCGGCCGCCACCACCCCTCACCCGACCCACTACGATGCCCTCATCCTGGTCACCTCGGGGGCCCCCACTGAGGACGACTGGGCCCAGGTCCGGGCCTTGGTGCCACCGGACGCGGCGCTCGTCTGCGTGCGAACAGATGGCGAGGGCGAGGATCCGGAGGCCCCAGAAGAAGAGACGGTGGGGAAGCCGAGCGGCGGGGGCCGAGTGGAGCCTGCGCCGGGAGACGGGAGGGAGAGAGCGGGCCCCGGGCCGCAGGCAGCAGACGCAGGGGAGGGCCCGGAGAGGGCCGGGAGCGGGCGTCCGCAGCAGGGCGGCGGGGCCGCGGGCAGCGGGGATGCGGAGGGCTCGGCCGCCTTGAGCCCCGAAGATGAGACCTGGGAGGTGCTGGAGGAGACGCCGCCGCCCGTGTTCCCCCTGCGGCCGAGCGGGCTCGCGGCGCTGAGCGAGTGGCTGCAGCGCGCGCTGCCCCCGGCGCAAGCGGGCGCGCTCCTGCTGGCGCTGCCGCCCGCGTCCCCCGGCGCTGCCCGGAGGAAGGCGGCCGCGCTGCGGGCCGGGGCCTGGCGGCCGGCGCTGTTGGCCAGCCTGGCGGCGGCAGCGGCCCCAGTTCCGGGGCTGGGCTGGGCCTGCGACGTGGCGCTCCTTCGGGGTCAGCTGGCGGAGTGGAGGCGGGCGCTGGGGCTCGAACCCGCGGCGCTGGCAAGACGAGAGCGCGCCCTGGGCCTGGCTCCTGGGGAGCTGGCGGCGCGCACTCGCTTCCCGGGGCCGGTGACGCGCGCCGAGGTGGAAGCCAGGCTGGGCGCCTGGGCGGGCGAGGGCACTGCGGGGGGCGCGGCGCTGGGCGCTCTCTCCTTCCTGTGGCCCGCGGGGGGCGCAGCGGCGACGGGCGGCCTGGGCTACCGCGCGGCGCACGGCGTCCTGCTGCAGGCGCTGGATGAGATGCAGGCAGACGCAGAGGCCGTGCTGGCGCCCCCTGCGCCCTCCCCGTGAGGGCTGGGGGCCTGACTGGCTGCTGGCCCCCGAGGGGACTTAGGATCTTAAGTCCCTGTTAGGGGGGAGGGGACGTGGGAGTCTGGGGTAACAGGGTTGGGGCAGGTGCTTGGAGGGGAGGAGAGACGGGCTCGGGGACTTGACCTCCAGATTCCTGCGTGGGGAGGGGAGTTGGGGCCTGGGCTCCCACGAGACGTCCATCTTGTCTCCAAGCGAGCGCAAGCTCAGGTTGTTGGGCGTCTAGTCCGGGGGGCAGGAAGCCTTGATTCCCGGTGCCTGGGGGCTGCACTGGCTCCCATATGGGGAAGAGGGACCCGAGGGCCCGGCGAGCTGGACCCCTTGGGCTTCACCCCCCCTCCCGGGGACAGTGGGCTTTGAGCCTTCACTGGGGGAGGAGTCCTGTGGGCCTTGGACCCTAACTGCGGCGGGGGGGGGGATCTGTGTCTGGGGCAGGGAGCGGGAGACCCCTTGGTGTCTTGGGGAATAGGGACTGGTCCAACACCTGCTCTCAGGGGTCTCAAACGTGGGAGGGGCGACAGTGTGCTCCGAGGGTCCCCAGAGACCAGGGCTGAGGCCTTGTGGACGTGGGAGGGCTGGGACCCGTTCACCAGCGTGCCCGCCACGGGTGCCTCACAGTCGCATCCTGGTAGCCGCATCTGTCTTGCAGTGGGACCGCCCTGTGTTGGAGGTGCTGAGGGAGGGAGGGCTCACTCGGGGGTGTCTCCCTTTGCCTCTCTTTCGGGTTTTTATCCTTTTCGGTCTCGGTTTCTTCTGTCGCTAAACCTTAACCCTTTCTGACCTCCGTGTTTGTGCACCTGCCTTTTTGGAAAAGCGGCTGTGCTGCGGCACTGGTCCAGATGTGTGAGGGGGCGTCCTGGAGAGGTGCTGCCCTCTGGTGGACGCACAGGGTGTTGCAGCGAGCGGGCGGCCTGGATCGGAGAATGCGCCAGGGTCTAGGCTGCCCCTCTGTGCGTGGGGGAAGCCGCGGGTTACAGAGCGCTGCCGTGTCCGACAGAGAAGGGGCCCTGAGAGGCCGTCTGGAATCTCATGGTAGAGGGAGCCAGGTCTGGGAAGGGCAGGCTGGAGGGCTGGAGGCCAGCAGCGCACAGCAAGGCCCGTGCGTTGTCTGCCCCCTGCCCCATGCCATCCCCATCCAGCCTGGCAGATCTTCCTTCCTGTGCTCGAACAAACCACCTTGGGCTCTGCCTCAGGGCCTTTCTGCCCAGCCGGGGCTCTGCCCAGATGCCCTCCGGAGAGGCCTTCCCCGCCCTCCCTCAGGGCGCAGCTCACAGTCCCGTCCTTGATCTCATCCAGCTGATTCGCCTTGTGCCAGCTATGATGTCAAGTGATTTTTTGTTTACTTGCCTTTTCGTTGCGCGCTGACGCTTTGCCTGTCTCGTCCTCTGGTAACCCCCAGCACCTACAACAGTGCCTGACACACAGCAGGTGCCTGGTAAATACTAACCCATTGGCCGGTGGGAGAGCTGGGGCTGCAGTTTGGGTCCTTGGCCTCTGCACAGGACGGAAAAGGGAACGAGATGGGGAGGAACAAGCCTTTAGTGGGAGCAGGTGCCCCTGCCTGGGCGGGGGGCAGGGTGGAGGGCACAGGTGCCTTATCTTCCCATCTATGACCCTAAGGGCTGGACCAGAACCATAAGGACCCCCAGGTCCTGTTTCCCATGACGGCTGTGGACCAGGGCAGGAGAGTCGAGGGACAGCGCCCCCTCCAGCTTGCACCCCCACCCCCGCACAGACAGGGAAAGCATTTGTCCTGAGAACTTACCCCCCTGGGACTGCTGTGTCCACGTCTGGAGCACCAGGTTCGCCTGTGTGCCCGCCTCGGCCTGGGTTCCGTCCCCTCATTGCGCGGCAGCCGTGGGGCTGAGGGAGCAGTGCCGAGCGGTCTGCTCCGTCTGTGATACCAGACGCTCCCGGGCTCGGTGGAAACCGGGGACTCACTGTAATGCGTTCTTAACCTGTCGACCCGTTATGGCCGCTTCCCCGTGTGATCAACGTCCGGTCCCGCTCGGCTACTTTGCAGTTGTTTATGCTAAGTCTGAAGTCTGGGAGGTCATTAACATGGAGCACAAGCCGATCCAGATGACAGGTGCTCGTCAGAAGTGCTTTACCTCTATTTATTTATTTAACTTATTTATTTGAGAGTGTGCACGTGCCCCCACCCACTAGTTCCGTCTCCGGCTGAGGCCTGGCGCCTGGAACCCAGTCACTTAGACGTCACCACAGGAGCCAGAGCCAGGTCTGGAACCCGGGTCCCCCAGCGTGGAACATGGCCATGTTAACCATTAGGCTCAGCGTCCGCCCGCGACCCACACTGGCATTTCACAGAGGTCAGAGCTGGGGGGGATATGCGGGCCCAAGGACGTGACACTTGTCCAGTGGCTGGGGGGAGAAGGACCCTTAAATGCATTAAGTAGACCTGGAGTGCAGCCACTCAGTGGTTACCCTCCCCTCCAGCAGCTCCACGACACAGGAAGTTGTGGTCACATAGCTAGCTCTCGGGTCCTGACTGAGGGATGCCCTTGAACAAGCCACTCGGCAAGTGATGTCCACCTCGCAGAGTTATAGTGAGAACTGTGCATGCGGCTCCCCCCTCCCCGCGTGCACACACACACACACACACACACACACAGCAGACCGCAGCGACCGGCCCCGGGCTCCCTGTCTCCCCCTCGCCTGTGCTCATCAACTGCACTGCTCTCACTCTGCCAGCGGCTCAGGTCCGGTCCTGTCTGGTGTCACTGCTCCGTGCAAATCCCTCTGTCCGAGTGCCACGGAGCTCATGCCGGAGCAGGCAGGACAGTGTGTGTGTGTGTGTGTGTGCGCGTGCGCACGCGTGCGCTTGCGTCCCCCGAGGACTCTGGGTGTGTGCCGTTGTTGATGAGCACCCTCGGGGTTCGCGGCTTATGAGGGAGGCTGCCTTTTAAGTCAGCAAGACCAGGGCTGCGCTGGGTTGTGCCTGGGGAGCGTCCTGCGACCCCCCCTGTGATGAACATTGACAGCCGCATGGCGGGGGTCTGAGCGGTACCTCGGGGCCGGAAGACCTTCGAAGGCGGGGACTCCTGGAAATGGGTGATGGCCCAGCAGGACAGGGACAGGAAACCTGGGTGAATGGCCGAGAACCTCCTCACGTGCTGAGCTGCATCGCCGCGTGATGACAGAGTGGTGTCTACCGCAGGGGGGACCACGAAGGACAGACTGGGGAGCGGGCAGCCTGGGGCGTGGTGCTTTTTGGAAGAATGAATAAAGACAAGTAGAAATCGCGCTGCGTGTCTGCCCTTCGTTTTGTTAAAAGAGAGAGGAGACGATGGAGACCTCCCTAATGCCCACAGCAGAACCAGGACCTGGAATGGCAGGGCCGGCACCTGGAGCGGAAGTGGGGCAGGGCTTGACACAGGCGCGCGTGGCGGCACGTGGGTGTGCCGAGCGGTGCCTTAGCCACTGCACCAGAGGCCTGCCCACGTGTGTGCTCGAAGTGGGGGGGGGGATGCTTAGGGTTTCGACTGGGCCGGAAGCCTGGACTCCTGGGTCTGCGGGGGGGGGGGGGGGGGGGCTGGGGCCGGGGCGGGGGTGGGGGAATCGGCACAGGAGAGAATCCCCCTAGCTGGGATCAAGAGACCTCATGTGAGTTTCACTCCCTAGACGTGCACGTGGACTCAGGCTGATGAGACCTTGAGTCTGGGGGGGAAGGCGCCTTAGCTGTGCCGTCAGCCGGGCCGGTCCAACATTGCGCCCAACTCGTTCACCTGCTCTGTGACCGTGACCTTGCGCTGTCTCTGCTCGTCCTGACTGGAGGCGACCATGTGATCTGCTTTGGCCTCTGGCAACAAACATGATGCAAAAAGAGTGCCTGTGCATTGGGGACTCCCCCCCGTCTTTGAAGGTTTTTATTTATTTGAAAGGTAGGGATAGAGAGAGAGGAAAATGGAGAAACCTTCCATCCGCTGGTTCATTCTCCAAATGGCCGCAAAAGCTGAGGCTGCTCCAGGCAGAAGCCAGGAGCCTGGAACTCCATCCGGGTCTCCCACATGGGTGGTAGGGGCCCAAATACTCAGGCCGTCCTCCCAGGCGCATTAGCAGGGAGCTGTACAGGAAGCCGAGCATCTGGGGCTTGAACCAGCGATCATACAGCGTGCCAGCACTGCAGGCGGCTACTGAACCAGGCGTGCCACAGTGCCAGCCCCGGGCCCTCCTCTCTTGCTGCCCCTGGGACCCCGCACATCAAGCCGCCCAGACTAACCTGCTGCACGGTAAGACACGTGGCCCAGTTACCCTTGACACCCACCTGCGACCGGCCAACCCTGGGACAGAGCCACCCAGCTCGTCCCCGACCAGGCTGCCGACCCACGGACTCATGCGTTAGATAAAGACCATTGTTCCACACCGCTCAGTTTTGGTCCGGAGCAGGGGGGATGATGGAGACAGTTCCCTTTCTCTCCTGTGGTCTCCTCCCCAGCAGCAGGGCCTGGGGGTTAGAACCCCGAGGGCTGCCAGTGTGTAGCTTCATAACCCCGTGACACCCCTGCCCTCAACCTCAGACTCGGCTCCCGAGAACAGCCCTGCCACCGTGCAGGAGATCAGCCGACAAGCAGCCTCTGCCAAGGGGCCGCGGTGGCCGGGTCTCTGACCTCCGACGCGGGGCGGCACTGCCCTTCCGGCTCCCGTGTGGCTGGGTGGGGCTGCGGGAACTGTGAATATTAAGTCGTTTCTGGTCCCAGCGTCTAGTCACCTTGGGAGACTTTCCTGGGCGCTTTCCCGTAACAAAGAAACTGGCCGCCACGTTCAAGGTGCTAGCTGCTCTTGACTGACGAACAGAAACGGAGTGGAGGCAAAAGTAAAATCCCACTCCTCCGCCTCCCGCCGGGGAAGGGAATCCCTGTCCCAGCTCCGTTCACGTTGGGTTTGGCCCTAGGACTCATTTCCTCGGCCGCAGCCTCAGATACACCTGACTTTGGGCTGCTGGGATCTGACGTGAGAACATCTGCCAGGGGCCCACTGCTCCCGGAAGATGCTGGAGGCCCAAGGGGGAGACAGGAGCCCTCCTCCCAAGCCAAAGCCAAACCAGCCAGCCCACGGACCCTCAGGAAGAACGCCGCCACTCGGAATCTCAGTTCCGCGATGGTTTGTCACACAGCATTCCTGGAGCGTTAGCTGACGCCTGTAACCTCACTGCCTTCAACCCGAGAGCAGGGGCTTGTTCCTGTAATGGTCTGTCTGCCTCGACTGATGCCACCTGCCAGCTCACGGCACTCAGTGAGTGGCAGCTGTCAGCCAGACTGCTCAGCCCGGCGCCGGGCGCTGCACTGGGTGCTTCTTAGGTCTTCTTCCATCTCACTGACAGCAACCCTACCAAGTGACCCAACCATCAAGACCCACATATTGGCTGGGACTCGAACCAGCGATCACACAGCGTGCCAGCACTGCAGGCGGCTACTGAACCCGCTGTGCCACAGCGCCAGCCCCGGGCCCTCCTCTCTTGCTGCCCCTGGGACCCCGCACATCAAGCCGCCCAGACTAACCTGTTGCATGGTAAGACACGTGCCCCAGTTACCCTTGACACCCACCTGCGACCGGCCAACCCTGGGACAGAGCCACCCAGCTCGTCCCCGACCAGGCTGCCGACCCACGGACTCATGCGTTAGATAAAGACCATTGTTCCACACCGCTCAGGTGCATGGGGTGGGGGGAGGGAGAGGTGATCATGGAAGCCCCTGCTGCCCCAACACAGGTGACGCCCACAGTCTGCCTCAGTTTGTCCACCTGTAGAACGGGGGTGGTGACCACGAAATGAGGGGACAGCAAGGACAACGCTTAGCACGAGGGTCTGGTGAGGAGCAATCCCTTAAAGGGCAGATCCATCCCCTCTCTTCCTGGAAAACGGGGTGGTTCCCAAAGAGGTTTGTAACTTCTGCACCCCACTTCCCCAACACGCACCGCAGCACAAGACTCGGACTCGCTCTATTAACCTGTTTCCTTTATAGGCACACGGGGAGCTGCAGGCTGAGTGGGAACCGACACCCGGGGTCTTCACTCGGCCCTGCCTGGAGGCCAGGGGGCTGGCAGGCAGTCGGCTCTGCGCAGGAAGTAGAGATAGGAGGCGGAGGGCACCTCTGCGCCAGCCTTCGTGTAGCAGGCGCTCTCTGTGGCACAGCCCCGAGTGGCAAATTTGGTGTTGAAGATGCCTGGGAGGGGGGTTTGGGGGAGAGGTCAGGTGCTCCGCCGCCCCGAGCTCACGCCCCCGCCTCCCGCAGCCAGCGGCGCCTCACCAGCCTGCACGTTGCCGGCGAAGTAGATGCAGTGGGTCTCCTGGCCGACGCAGCGGACGCCCCGGGTGCCCGGGCACGTCTCCTGGAAGGGCGCTATGCAAGACGGGCACATGCGGCCGTTCTCGGTTCGGTTGTTCTGCGGGGCTGAGCAGCCAGGACGCCGCGTAAGGTGGGTGCGGGGCGTGTGGGCCGCCCCCGCAGTCCCCTGCGGACCGACGGACGGACGCTGCGTGCGCGCGGGCCCCCCGCACTTACGGGGCACGGAGCCTTGGTTGCAGCCGTCGGTCTGGCAGCAGCGCGCATTGGAGACCATGTAGTCGTCACGGCTCATGGTGGTGGACACGAAGCCTGAGTAGCAGTCGCTGAACTTGATGCAGGCCTTGAGGGTGCTCACCGACTGGCTGCCCTCTGCGGGGCGCGGGGACGGGAGAGCACAGCGGTGGCGCCGGCCGCCGCGGCTGTCGCCCCGCGCACCCCACCCCTGCCGCCTCCTGGGTGCTCTCTCCCCCTGCCCCTAGAGCCGGACCCCCGCCCCGCCTCTCTACCTGGCCAGGAGTCTGCAGTGGCTCATCGGTTAAACCCAACCTTGTGGCCCTAAACCCAGCGGGCTTTTCCCGGTCATCTCTTGGCGTCCCCCGGCGGCAGCCCCGAGTGCCGGCCCGACGCGGCCCCATCCACCCTCCTCTCCCTGCCCGGTGCAGAGCGGTCTTTTCCATCCCCCCCCCACGCCGTGAAGTGGTCTCGTCCAGTCCCCCCACTTTACCTGTCCCCCACCCCCACGCACCTGCCCGTGGTCTCCTCCCCGGGACCCCTGCCACTCGCACGTCTTCCACGGCCACTCCACCTCCTGGGCTCTCCCCAGCTCCGGTGGGAGATGGTCCCGTGGTGGTCTCTCCCAGCCCGTTCAAAGCGTTCTGCATCTCCCCTCGCCCCGCGACCCTTGCCCGCCAGGCCCTCCCTCCACACGGGGGCCCGCAGGCCCCTCTCCCCACTCGCGCTCACGCACTGCCTTCGCCCCTCCACGCGGGGGCCCCGCGCCGGTCACCGCGCCCTCTCGTCACGCGTGCCCGTCCTCCCTCAGGTCTGCCAGGGCCTCGTCCGTTTCGGTCCCGCCCTTCCCCCACCCACGGGGAAACTCCGTGGTCCTCTTCCCTCGCCGTCGGGGCGGGCCCCTTTCCTGCCTCAGCCCCCACTCTCCCGCCACGGCCTCCGTCCCTTCACGCATCCGCTCCCGCGCCAGCCCACCCAGCTTCGCCTTCCTCGCCTCATCCCACAACCCCATCTCCTCCTGCCGCAGACAGAGACCCATTCTCCGAACCCCCGACGGCACCAGTTCCCAGCCCCCCACTCCATCCTCTCCCTCTGCCCACGCGAAGTGGCATCGCTGCCCACCGCCCCGCCCCTCGGACGTCACGCCCGCCTACTTGTGCTGGACTCCCCCACCAGGACCACGCACGCGTCCTTGCCGGCCTCGCACGTCTTCATTCTCCCGCTGCACGTGGGCCCCGATCCCTTGCACACCTCGCAGGTTAGGGGGCGCCCTGCAGGGGGGAGGGCGGGGGGCTGCCGTCAGGGGTGCGGTGGCTCGGATGTTGGCATCCCGGGGCGGCGGGGTGGGGAGGGGCCCGCGTCCCCTGGTGTTTTCACGGGCAGGGTGTTGGTCCAGGGACACAGGTGGCCATGCCCGCCCAGCTGCTGTCCGGGGCGGGAAGCGACTCTGCCCCGGAGCCTGGTTACCTAATTACAAGGCTGGGGACCTTGGAAGCCAGGGTCCTTCTGAGAAAGCTTGGAGGCGGGGAGCGGTCAAGGTCAAGGATTCTATGGGCTTTTGTGAGACCTCAGATCCAGCTGGCGCTTGGGTGTGGGACTGCCTCCCTGTAGGTCCCTGGAGACAATGGGCGCTCTGACAGGCGGGCGCTTGAGGTTAGGGTCTGCATTCCAGGTCAGGGAGGGAGGGTGAGGAGGCAGGCGCCCGCCTGGCCCAGCTTCCGAGTGCAAGGGAGGAGAGGGCTGGGGCGCTGAGCTGGGCGTCCAGGGGGAATCCCCCTGTTGATTTGAAAGATGTCTCTTTCTAGAATTCCCGGGAACTCGGATGTTTTCTTTCGGGACCCTACCTGGGAGACAGGGGATTCGAGCCCGCCAAGCCCCCTCTCCCGGGGAACCGGTCAGGACCTCCTGTAGCCCATGCCTTCTCCATGGATGGGAAACCCGGGTTCCTCCCTGGAGGGCCTGGTGGAAGGAGCCCAGGTCCCTGGCCACTTACCCAGCCCCGGGAGGGTGCAGAGCAACGTGAGGGCCAGCAGGAATCGCCCCGGTCTTGTGGAGGGCCTCATGGTGTGTGAACCTGAGGTCCCGGGTCCCCTGCCCTTATAGGAAGCTGAAGAGGGGCGGATCCGGACCCACCTTCACCCTGGGGTGAGACGGCTGAGGTCAGAACCCAGGGCCCTCCTCTGCAGCCTCCAGGTTGGGGAGGCGGAGCCAGAGACCTGGACATCTTGTCCCCAGCGCCCTCCTCCGCGGGACCCAGGGACTCCAGGCTCGCCGCAGCCCCTTCTCCCGCCAGGACCCAGTGTCCTGCCTTCTCACCTTCGCACCGCCCATAGTTCGGTGGGGTCACTTAATCCCCCCGTGAAATGAGAGCGGCTGCAAAGACTGGGATCCCCTCTCCTCTCCCCAAGGAGGCGTCCAGCGTGGGTGGGGCCCGACCTGGGGCGCGCCCGGCGTGTCCTGGCTCGTCCTGCGGGGGCCCTGTCTCCCTTGTCTTCTCTCTTTCACGTGCTTGGCACACACTCCCTCTGTTGTGTTTGGTTTGTGTCCAGCTCTGACCCCGCCCAGGGCTGTGCCCCTGGGTCTCCAGGGGACCGAACAGAGCGGTGCCTGTCAGAGGCGGGCGTGGTAGGAGACAGATGCCCACGGGCCACGTGTTGGAGCATGCGTGCGAGCAGCTGTGCGTGCGGTTTGGGCTCAGGCACAAGGCCGAGAGAGAGCTGACACTGTGTGTGCGCGGCGAGGGCGGCCGCAGGAACCAGGGGAGGCGACGCCATTGCTTTAGGACCCAGGTTCCCTGCAAATATCCACTCGGGCCCTCGGCCGTCTAAGCTTCAGGTTGGGCGCTGACGGCACCGTCCAATGAAAAGCGCGAAGGTCTTCCAGGCACCAATCCCAGAGGCCGCTCCTGTTGCTAGGCGCTCGGAAAGCCGAGCGTCTACGTCATCAGGAGGCGGGACTAGAGAGTGGTAGGGGCCCGAGAGGGGTGGGGCCCGAGGGAAAGCTCGTTGCTAGGTAACGCGGCGCAACGGTGCAACTGGGCATGCGCGGTGCCGACGCGAGCGCCCGCGCGCCGCGGTTTGAAAGGCCCGAGCCTCGCGCGCGTGCGCACTTCAGCCCGCGCAGGGAGCGCCCCTGCACGCCCCCCGAACTCGGACTCGCTTCATCCTTTCGGCCAGGCTGAGCCCGCGCCGTTGACATGCCGGAGATCCGCCTCCGTCATGTCGTGTCCTGCAGCAGCCAGGACTCGGTGAGGGACTGGCGCGGGGCGGGGCGGGGGCGCTGTCAGAACTTTTGAGGGGCGAGAGGGAACTTCGCGGACATGGAAGGCGGGGCGTGGGGGAGGGGGTTTTCCAGGGGGCCGAAGGTGAACGGTGCGCGGGTGGGATTAGGAGGACTCGGGGGCCTCCTTGGAGAGCCCACTCGTGGACCTGCGGGGGGGGGCGCGCGCGGGGGCCTGGGGCCGCGGCGCGCGTGGGAGGGGCGCGCGGCCCCTGACCCCGCTCCCCCGCTCTCGCCTCCAGACTCACTGCGCGGAAAACCTGCTCAAAGCCGACACTTACCGGAAGTGGCGGGCCGCCAAGGCGGGGGAGAAGACCATCTCCGTGGTCCTGCAGGTGACGCCGCCGCCTCCGTGGGGCCCGCGCCCTCGGGTGCAGCCGCTCGCCCAGCGCGGCCTCAGCTGCTTGCCTGGAAAATGGGCATGCGACCCCCGGGGCCCTTGTAGGGGCGAGGGCGCCCACGGGAAGGGTGGTGTGACCCTAGCGCTTGCAGGAGTCCCGTGGGGGGCGAAGGGAGAGAGGGGCCCCTGCGCTTTGGCCAGCTGGAGGCCTGTAGGGACGCTCGTGGCCGCGGCTGCGGGCCCGGCCAGGCCTCGGGTTGGCAGCTGAGGGTCGATGTTTCCGGTCGCTTCGGGGGTGGGCTCGGCGTGCACACACTGGCGCCCTTGATCTTGAATTGCGTCCCTTGGTTCTGAATACAGTTGTGTTTGTGAGGGGTCTCGGGGTGGGGGGCACGGCTCCCGTGGTTCTGTGGGACACGGAACGTGTTCTTGGTCTCTGTCTTGCTCGGTCGTTCAGAAGAAGCTTGGGGTCACCAGATCTTGGGGATTAAAAAGCAGCCGAGGGCACACCCGCCGGATTTTCTGACTGGCCTGACTGGCCAAGCTTAAGCATCTCCTGAGTCGCTCCTCTAAGAAAAGTGACGAGAGCCGGATCCCTCAGGGCTGCAACCCGCCAGTCCCTGCTCCGTGCACGGCGCGTGGGTTAGCTCGTTGCATGAGAAACCCCGGGACTGTTATTGTCCCCATTTCACAGGTGTGGAAACTGAGGCCCAGGGAAGGCCCGCAGCTGGCCCGAGAGCCAGTCTTGTGAACTGTGGGAGATCCGGGCTGCTGACGGTGTAGCGCGGGGACCGGGCCCGCTCCTCAGCTCTCCCTCTTACACACGCTGTGGCCTCGGGCAGAAGGCCTCCGTCTCTGGAGACTGTTTTCTCATGTGTGCACCCGGAATAATGGCATGCGAGCCGAGCATTGTTGTGACAGTCGGTGACATAATGTCTGCGGACCTGCTCTGTCAACACGTGGCTGTTTGTGTAAGGGGAGGGAGTCGGGCTGTTCACTTGTTCACACCGGAGACCTTCGGAAAAACCTGGTCACGTCTGGCGTTGGCCAGCCCCTGGGGTGACTTTGAGTTCACTGCGGGCTGGCTTGGTCCTCCCCTGGTGACCGATAAGCCACCACAGGAGACTCGGCTGTGAGTTTTCTGCTCCCCCGTCCTTTCCTCTCCAAACTGTGTTGTGCAACACTGGGTGTTGCAACCTGGGCGCCGCCCTCCGCGCGTGACGGTCCCACACCTTGTTTGTGGCAGCCACAGGAGGCCGTGTTGCCAACCCCTCACCTGCTCCCAGGCAGGGACTCCCAACCTCTTTGTCAGCCACTCCTGGCCTGGTGGGACTGGCTGGGGCACCGTCTGGAGGCGACTCCTGTGTGTCACTGGACATGTGTTCTTTGGAAGAAACATTCGACAGCGAGGTGGCACACATCTCATTTTTGATTTTGCTGTTTTATTTTTCTGGGAGGCCGGTGTTGTGGCTACAAGGCCAGCATCCCATGTGGGCGCTGGTTCTAGTCCCGGCTGCTCCACCTCCCATCCTGCTCCCTGCTGTGGCCTGGGACAGCAGTAGAAGATGGCCCAGGTCCTTGGGCCCCTGCACCCACATGGGAGACCTGGAAGAAGCTCCTGGCTCCTGGCTTCAAATCAGCTCAGCTCCAGCCGTGTGGCCAATTGGGGAGTGAACCAAGGAATGGAAGCTCGCTCTCTCTCTCTCTCTCTCTCTCTCCCTCTCCCCCTCCCTCTCTCTTGCTATGCTTGTATTGTGGCTGCAATGCCAGCGTCCCATATGGGTGCTTGTTTGAGTCCTGGCTCCTCCACCTCTGATCCAGCTCCCTGCTAATGTGACCTGGGAAAGCAGCAGAGGAGGACCCGGGTGCTTGGGCCCCTGCACCGACATGGGAGACCCAGAGGAAGCTCAAGGCTCCTGGCTTTGGCCTGGCACAGTCCCAGCCGTGTGGCCATTTGGGGAGTGAACCATCTGCTGCAATGACTGGGGCTGGGCCAGACAGAAGCCAGAGGCCCAAAACTCCATCCGGGTCTCTCATGTGGGTGGCAGGGGTCCAAGTACTTGGGCCATCTGCTGCTGCTGTCCCAGGCCATTACAGGGAGCTGGATCGGAAGTGGAGCAGCCGGAACGCAAACCTATGCCCCAGTAGTTGGTGCCAGCGTCGCAGGCAGTGTCTTCGCCCTTTGCACCAAAAATGCCGGCTTGGGTTTTGAATTTCATGCCAGTGAATCGTGCGCTGTGTCCCTTCTGTGTCTGGTTTCTCCTGCCCCGCATTACGTGGGTTAGTTTCACCCGTTGTTGGGTGTATCCATGCATGGTTTTCCGTTAACTTTACTGTTCAAATGGCTAGAATGCAAAAGGTACAAGAGGGTATTTGCTGGAAACAAAATCCCTCCCGCTCTGCTCCCTGGTTCTCTCCTGGGGCCACCATTGTTGGCAGTATTTTGTGTGGCCTTCCTGGATCCTTGTGCACATACCCACACGTATATCTACTCTTCCTCCCCTCTTATTTTTTATCTGCGTTTTTAAAGATTTATTTTGCTGGGGGCCAGTGCTGTGGTGCAGTAGGTTAAGCCTCTGCCTGTGGCACTGGTGTCCCTTATGGGCGCTGGTTCAAGTCCTGGCTGCTCCACTTCCGATCCAGCTCTCTGCTGTGGCCTGGGAAAGCAGAAGATGGCCCAAGCCCTTGGGCCCCTGCACCCACGTGGGAGACCTGGAAGAAGCTCCTGGCTTCGGATTGGCCCAGCTCTGGCTGTTGCGGCCATTTGGGAAGTGAACCATCGGATGGAAGACCTTTCTCTCTGTCCCTCTCTTTGTCTATAATGCTACTTCTCAAATAAATAAATAAAAAATCTTTGAAAAAAAAAAAAGAAAGAGTTAATTACAGAGAGAGACAGACCGAGAGACATCTTCCATCCACTGATCCACTGCCTTCCACAACCCTTTTTTATAAAAAGCCTCATATTCACCCTGTTCTGCGGCAGGGTCCTGGGGAGATCCGTGGTCACTCCATAAAGCTCCCCCCGTTTTATGTGGTGTGTGACGAGGCGTTTCCCGGATGTGGACGGATTCCTCAGGAACGTGCGGCCGCCTGTGTCCCACCGCGTGTTCCGGCTCAGGACTGTGTCTCCCGCGGGCACACGGGTGCCCGCCAGCTCCTGGCGCTGACCCTCAGCAGGAGGTCGCTTCTTTGAGGCCGAAGTCAGTCAGCGTCGTAACCATTTCAAGCACACTGCCCAGTGGTTTTCAGTAGATTGACGATGTCCTGGGGCTGTCTCTACTCTAATGCCCAATGTTTTCATCTCCATAACCGTGAAGCAGTCACTTCCTGCCCCCCCCCCCGCCCCGGTTGCCCTTGGCACTCACCGATCTGTTTTCTGTCTCTGTACATTTGCCTGTTCTGACTTTTCATGTCACTTCTCTTTGGTCTCGAGTCTGGCTCTCGGTGTGGTGTTTTCAGGGTTCTTCGTGGTGTGATGTGGATCAGCGCTTCATTCTTTGAGAATACGTCTTGCAATGTTGATCCATTAATAAGGTGGTGGACATCTGGGTTGCTTCCATTAGAAATGTTTGCTTGAAATGTACTTTTTAAAAAAGATTTTATTTAGGCTAGCGCCACGGCTCACTAGGCTAATCCTCCGCCTGCAGCGCCGGCACCCCAGGTTCTAGTCCTGGTTGGGGCGCCGGTTCTGTCCCAGTTGCCCCTCTTCCAGTCCAGCTCTCTGCTGTGGCCCAGGAGTGCAGTGGAGGATGGCCCAGGTCCTTGGGCCCTGCACCCCATGGGAGACCAGGAGGAAGCACCTGGCTCCTGGCTTCAGATCGGCACAGCGCACCGGCAGTAGTGGCCATTTGTGGGGTGAACCAACGGAAGGAAGACCTTTCTCTGTCTCTCTCTCACTGTCTAACTCTGCCTATCAAAAAATATGTATTTTATTTATTTATTTGAGAGGCAGAGTTACAGAGAGAGAGAGAGAGACAGAGGTCTTCCATCTGCTGGTTCACTCCCCAAATGGTCATAACAGCCAGAGTTGGGCCAATCTGATCTGAAGCCCGGAACCAGGAGCTTCTTCCAGGTCTCTCAGGTGGGTGCAGGGCCCCGAGCACTTGGGTCATCACCCGCTGCTTTCCCAGGTGCACTAGCAGGTGGCTGGATTGGAAGAGGAGCAGCCGGGACACGAGCAGGGGCTCACATGGGATGGCGGGGCCACAGGCAGAGCCTAGCCCCCTACGCCACAGCGCCGGCCGCTGAACGTGTTCTATCTGAGAGGAAGAGGGAGAGCGCCCGTCTCCTGGGTCACCCCTAAGTGTCCACAGCCGCCGCTGCAAGGCAGGACGGAAGTTGGGAGCCGAGAACCCAGTCCAGGTCTCCCAGTGCATGGGGGATCCCAAGTGCTCGCGCCATGCCTGCTGCGTATCTCAGGAAGCTGGGATCAGGAGCCAGGGCTGGCGATGGGACTCAAGTCCTCTGTGCAGGATGCAGGTGGCTTAAGCAGTATCTTAACTAGGCTACACGCTGCCCTTGTGTATGCATTTTTGAAAAAAAAATTTTTAAAGATTTATTTATTTGAAAGTCAGAGTTACACAAAAAGAGAAGGAGAGACAGAGAAAGCAAAAGAGGTCTTCCATCCGCTGGTTCACTCCCGAGTTGGCCACAGTGGCTGGAGCTGCACCGATTCAAAGCCAGGAGCCAGGAGCTTCTTCCGGCTCTCCCATGTGGGTGCAGGGGCCCAAGCACTTGGCCATTTTCTCCTGCTTTCCTAGGCCACAGCAGAGAGCTGGATGAGAAGTGGAGCAGCCAGGACTCAAACCAGAGTCCATGTGGGATGCTGGCGCCGCAGGCGGGGGCTTTATCTGCTACACCACAGCACCAGCCCCTGAAAATTTTTTGTAACATTTTAATTTTCATTTTATTTGAAGGTCAGGGAGAGATAGAGAGTCCCCAACAGCCAGGGTTGGACCAGGGTGAAGCCTGGAGCCTGGAATTCAACCTGGGTCTCCCGCATGGGTGGCAGGGACCCAAGTAGCTGAGTCCCCAGCTGTGGCCTCCCAGGAAGCTGGGTCAGCGAGGGAACCAGGACTCGTGCCAGGCACTCCCGAGGATGGGGGCTCCCAGGAAGCTGGGTCAGCGAGGGAACCAGGACTCGTGCCAGGCACTCCCGAGGATGGGGGCTCCCAGGAAGCTGGGTCAGCGAGGGAACCAGGACTCGTGCCAGGCACTCCCGAGGATGGGGGCTCCCAGGAAGCTGGGTCAGCGAGGGAACCAGGACTCGCACCAGGCACTCCCGAGGATGGGGGCTCCCGGTGGCGACCTACTGCTGCCCTGTAGGCGTTTTATCAGAAACTCCTCCTTATAAGAGAGTGCAACACCGAGAATCACCAGTACAGACTAGTCCCCTTGGAATGCAAATCATTCACTTAAACACACAGCTCTGCGCCCTCCCAGACCTGGAGCCGTGCTGTGTCAGGGAGAGGGGGAGGTGCTGGGCTTTACCTTGGGTGGGGGGCGAGTGTTTGCGTGGGACAGTGCCTCGAGTGGGCGGTGGGGGGTGGCTGTGCTGGCCGTTGGCCGTGGCCGCGTGTAGGTGTTCACCAGGCTGTCCCAGCGCAGCTCCCCCCCGTAAAGCAGGTGGCAACAGAGCCTTGCGCTGGCCTGCTGTGGGTGTCCAGTCAGGCCTGGCCAGGAAGTGCTTCGCCAAGAGCGGCAGACGCACAGAAGATGTCATGGTACTTTGACGGCCCGAGGGGGTTGCCGGCGTGAGGAGGGCGGTAGGGACCTCTAGATGGGAGGGCGACGCCATACTGTCCCAGCATCAGTGAGCCCCGTGCCGTCCCAGCATCCCCAGGAGGGCAGAGGGAGGCAGGAAGGCCGGGGCTAGAGCAAGAGCAGAGGTGGCAGGGTGGAGGAGGGCTCTCAAGCAAGGGGTGCAGGTGACGCTGGCTTCGGGAGGAGGCAGGAAGCAGATTCTGCCCTAGACCCCGCCACAGGAAGCTGGGTCAGCCCCCCCAGGCCTTGGTTTTCCGTCTGGTGAGACCGCTCAATGGCGTTTGCTCCCATGGCGGATGGACGTGGTGGGCCCGTCGGTGCTGTCACGGTGGGGTTGCAGCTGATGCTGTCGGGCGTTGGTCCTGTGCCTGGCACCACGTGTGTTCCTGTCTGTGTCTCCCAGCCGCTGGCTGAAGCACACATCATCGCTGGCCCCACTCCACAGGCTGAGAAACTGAGGCCCAAGCACGGCAATGAAACCACTGTTCAGGGCCACAGGACGGCAGTTGAAGGCTGATTGCCAAGGGTCAGACGCTGTCCTCGGTGTTGGGCACACAGCAGGGAGCCGCACGCTGTCCTGGGAGCCGCGGGAGGCCAGCTGGGCAGAGCCGTGGGCAGCGCTTTCCTGGGCACCACCCCCACGGTGGCGCGGCACTGGGGTGACGTTGGGTGACAAGGGAACCCATGTGCCTTCTAGCTGGCTTTGCCCTCGCCAGTGGTGAAGCCCCTTCCCACTCCCCGCCCGCCATCCCTGGGATGTGAACTGGAGGCGACTGCACTCCTGCCCCACAGAGCAGCGCCCTTGGGAGGGTGGTCGATCCATGCCACCTCGACTCCCTGCAGGAGGGAGGAGGCCGTCACCATGAGGAGCCTGCTGCTCAGAGGGGCCCCATCACCCCGGGCACACAGCTGGGAAACAAGGGCTGATGGTGACCCAAGTCCGGCGCCTCCCTACTGCGTAGCAGCAGAGCCTGAGAGTCAGTAGACCTGGTGGTGTGGGATCAGTGCCCTGATGGGGTGGGATCAGTGACCTGGTGGGGTGGGATCAGGACCTGGTGGGGTGGGATCAGGACCTGGTGGTGTGGGATCAGTGCCCTGGTGGTGTGGGATCAGGACCTGGTGGCGTGGGCTCCGTGCCCCTGGTGGCATGTGATCAGGACCTGGTGGTGTGGGATCAGGACCTGGTGTGTGGGATCAGGACCTGGTAGTGTGGGATCAGGACCTGGTGGTGTGGGATCAGTAGACCTGGTAGTGTGGGATCAGGACCTGGAGGTGTGGGATCAGGACCTGATGGTGTGGGATCAGGACCTGGTGTGTGGGATCAGGACCTGGTGGCGTGGGCTCCGTGCCCCTGGTGGCATGTGATCAGGACCTGGTGGTGTGGGATCAGGACCTGGTGTGTGGGATCAGGACCTGATGGTGTGGGATCAGGACCTGGTGTGTGGGATCAGGACCTGGTAGTGTGGGATCAGGACCTGGTGGTGTGGGATCAGTAGACCTGGTAGTGTGGGATCAGGACCTGGAGGTGTGGGATCAGGACCTGATGGTGTGGGATCAGGACCTGGTGGCGTGTGATCAGGACCTGGTAGTGTGGGATCAGGACCTGGTGGTGTGGGATCCGTGCCCCTGGTGGCGTGTGATCAGGACCTGGTGGTGTGGGATCCATGCCCCTGGTGGCGTGTGATCAGGACCTGGTGGTGTGGGATTTGTGCCCCTGGTGGCGTGGGATCAGTGATCTGGTGATGTGGGATCAGGACTTGGTGGTATGGGATCAGTTACCTAGTAGTGTGGGATCAGTAGACCTGGTGGTGTGGATCAGGACCTGGTGGGGTGGGCTCCATGCATCTGGTGACGTGGGATCAGTGTCCCTGGTGGTGTGGGATCAGGACCTGGTAGCATGGGATCAGTGACCCCATCAGAGGCTGGAGAGGCTGGAGAAGCAGGTGTGCCAGGCTGGGGGTGCACGGATTCACTCAGGGAAGGTGTTCCAGCACGCCCTGTGCGTGCCCTGTGCTGTGTGCAGGGGACACTGTGGCCCCTCCCAGGCCTGGCCCCACCTGCACAGGGGTCTTTCTGCAGCCCTGGCAGCCCAGAGGGGAGTCACCCCTCGGGTCCCAGAGCGAGTCCCAGGGCAGAGCAGCACTGACTGCGGCCTTTCTCCCCGGCTGCAGTTTGAGAAGGAGGAGCAGATACACAGTGTGGACATCGGCAACGATGGCTCGGCCTTTGTGGAGGTGCTCGTGGGCAGCTCGGCCGCAGGAGCCGGCGAGCAGGACTACGAGGTAAGCAGGCCCGCAAGGGGACACCTGGGCGGAGGCGACTCACACCTGATCACCGCCCCCGGACGATGGCCCGTGTGCGGGGGAGACGCTGCCTGCAGAGAGATCAACAACCAGACAGCTGCCAGCTCCGAGTCTCGGAGCAAAACTGCTTCTAGCCCCAGGGAGAGGCCGAGACGCCACGTCGTTTGAGGGCTCCTGTCAAGTCGCTGTTATGTGGAAAATGTTAACAGGAAGAATGCCTTCAGCTCTTCTGTGAATTTATTTTGAGGATTTATTAATACAGAGTTAGAGAGAGAGATCTGGTGGTTCGCTCTCCAGATGGTTGCAACAGCCCGGCTGGGCCCAGCCAGAGCCAGGAATTCCAGCAGGGGCCCAAGCGCCTGAGCTGCCCCCCAGGTGCATTAGCAGGGAGCTGGATCAGATCTGGAGCCATCACATGCTGCTCCCTGGAGCACCTCAGCAGGAGCTGGGCTGGGAGCAGAGCAGGCACTGTGATGGGCGCGCCCAGCAGGGTTTTGTTTTTATTTTTTAGGGTTTATTTTATTTATTTGAAAGAGTTTCCATAGAGAGAGCTATTTTCCATCTGCTGATTTGCTTCCCAAATGGCCGTGATGGCTGGAGCTGGCCCAGGCCAAAGCCAGGAGCCTGGAGCTCCATCCAGGTCTCCCACGTGGGTGGCAGGGCCCCAGCACTTGAGCATCATCTTCAGGATCAGAAGTGGGACGGCTTCAGTCAGTACCCGGATGGGATGCTGGCACTGCAAGTGGTGGCCTAACCCGCTGCGCACAGTGCCAGCCCCTGGAATTCTTCTTTGTTTTTTTTAAGAATTATTTATTTGAGAGAGAGAATTACAGACAGGGAGAGGGAAAGACAGAGAGAAAGGTCTTCCATCTTCTGGTTCACTCTTCAGATAGCCACAATGGCTGGAGCTGGGCTGATCTGAAACCAGGAGCCAGGAGCCAGGCTTTTTCCCGGTTTCCCACATGGATGCAGGGTCCAAGCACTTGGGCCATCATCCGCTGCTTTCTCAGGCCGTAGCAGAGAGCTGGATCAGAAGAGGAGCAGCCAGGACACGAACCAGGGCCCGTATAGGATGCCAGTGCCGCAGGCGGAGGCTTAGCCTACTACGCCACAGCGCCAGCCCCTTGGAATTCAATTTTGGATGACAAAAGCAGAATAAGTACACTTTAAGCTCCAGTTGTACCGTGTGTGGTGTGTGCGTGTTTGGCGGCCTCTGCTTGTCTGTCTCGGCAGGTGGACCGGTGGGGTCACGAGTTAACCCTTCCCAGGGCTGGAACCCTGTAGCAGAGGCTCCTGTTCTGTCTGGGTTCTCACTGGAGTTCTGCTGGAATCTCAGGTTCCTGTTACAACTTGTAGGCAGGACTCGGGCTTGTCACGCTCGGGCTTCACCCCGAGGCTGGAGGTAGCTGGACGGAAGAGTCAGCACAGAGAGGAGGGAGGGCTCAGCTGACAGAGCGGGGAGGGCTCAGCTGGACAGAGAGGGGGAGGGCTCAGCTGGACAGACGGGGGGAGGGCTCAGCTGGACAGAGAGGGGGGAGGGCTCAGCTGGACAGACGGGGGGAGGGCTCAGCTGGACAGAGAGGGGGGAGGGCTCAGCTGGACAGAGAGGGGGGAGGGCTCAGCTGGACATACGGGGGGAGGGCTCAGCTGGATAGACAGGAGGGAGGGCTCAGCTGGATAGACAGGAGGGAGGGCTCAGCTGACAGAGAGGGGGGAGGGCTCAGCTGGATAGACAGGAGGGAGGGCTCAGCTGGACAGACGGGGGGAGGGCTCAGCTGGACAGAGAGGGGGGAGGGCTCAGCTGGATAGACAGGAGGGAGGGCTCAGCTGGACAGAGAGGGGGGAGGGCTCAGCTGGATAGACAGGAGGGAGGGCTCAGCTGGACAGACGGGGGGAGGGCTCAGCTGGACAGAGAGGGGGGAGGGCTCAGCTGGACAGACGGGGGGAGGGCTCAGCTGGACAGAGAGGGGGGAGGGCTCAGCTGGATAGACAGGAGGGAGGGCTCAGCTGGACATACGGGGGGAGTGCTCAGCTGGACAGACGGGGGGAGGGCTCAGCTGGACAGAGAGGGGGGAGGGCTCAGCTGGACAGGGGGGAGGGCTCAGCTGGACAGACAGGGGGAGGGCTCAGCTGGACAGAGAGGGGGGAGGGCTCAGCTGGACAGACGGGGGGAGGGCTCAGCTGACAGAGCGGGGAGGGCTCAGCTGACAGAGCGGGGAGGGCTCAGCTGGACATACGGGGGGAGGGCTCAGCTGGACAGAGAGGGGGGAGGGCTCAGCTGGACAGAGAGGAGGGAGGGCTCAGCTGGATAGAGAGGGGGAGGGCTCAGCTGGACAGACGGGGGGAGGGCTCAGCTGGACAGAGGGGGGAGGGCTCAGCTGGACAGACGGGGGGAGGGCTCAGCTGACAGAGCGGGGAGGGCTCAGCTGGACGGGGGAGGGCTCAGCTGGACATACGGGGGGAGGGCTCAGCTGGACAGAGAGGGGGGAGGGCTCAGCTGGACATACGGGGGGAGGGCTCAGCTGGACAGAGAGGGGGGAGGGCTCAGCTGGACAGACGGGGGTAGGGCTCAGCTGACAGAGCGGGGAGGGCTCAGCTGGACGGGGGGAGGGCTCAGCTGGACAGAGAGGGGGGAGGGCTCAGCTGGACAGAGAGGGGGAGGGCTCAGCTGGACAGAGAGGGGGGAGGGCTCAGCTGGACAGAGAGCGGGGAGGGCTCAGCTGGACAGAGAGGAGGGAGGGCTCAGCTGGACAGAGAGGGGGGAGGGCTCAGCTGGACATACGGGGGGAGGGCTCAGCTGGACAGACGGGGGGAGGGCTCAGCTGGACAGACGGGGGGAGGGCTCAGCTGGACAGAGAGGAGGGAGGGCTCAGCTGGACAGAGAGGGGGAGGGCTCAGCTGGACAGAGAGGGGGGAGGGCTCAGCTGGACAGACGGGGGGAGGGCTCAGCTGACAGAGCGGGGAGGGCTCAGCTGGACGGGGGGGAGGGCTCAGCTGGACATACGGGGGGAGGGCTCAGCTGGACAGAGAGGGGGGAGGGCTCAGCTGGACATACGGGGGGAGGGCTCAGCTGGACAGAGAGGGGGGAGGGCTCAGCTGGACAGAGAGGGGGGAGGGCTCAGCTGGACAGAGAGGGGGAGGGCTCAGCTGGACAGAGAGGGGGGAGGGCTCAGCTGGACAGAGAGGAGGGAGGGTACAGCTGGACAGACTGGAGGGAGGGTACAGCTGGACAGACTGGAGGGAGGGTACAGCTGGACAGACTGGAGGGAGGGTACAGCTGGGGCCGGCGCTGCTGGCATCGCCACGAGCCAAGTGTGAGGCGGACGCGGGCACGGTGGGGACGGAAGCTCCTTCTCAGACTCCACGTGCTCTTCCTCCCCCCAAATTCGCGGAGCAGCTCCCTGGCTTTGGCGACCACGTAATGTTTTCAGCTTGCGTTTTCCAGTGCAGAAGGTTAGTATGAATTTTTACTCCAAATCCTTAGGAGTGTGGGCTTGTGGTTAGGAATTCTGCAGAGAGAATGTCTCCTCCCTCCTCTGCTGTGCCCCAGAGCTGCGGGTGAGACAGGGCCCCGGCGCTGTGCAGCGTGGCGGTGGGCTCCGAGATGGCACTCTTCGTAGGCCAGAGCCCAGGCCTTGTCTCCTGGGCAGACGACCAGCGTCAGTGCTGCACTGGCGGGCAGGGTCCTGCCAGGAGACCCAACCCCACCGAGTTCTTCTGTCAGAGAGAATTCACTATGGGGAGGCCTCGGCCTGCAGCGCCGGCATCCCATAGGGGCTCCAGTTCGTGTCCCAGCTGCTCCACTTCCGACCCAGCTCCCTGCTAATGGCCTGGGAAAGCCTCAGAAGATGGCCCAAGTGGTGAAGAAGCAGGGCAGGGAGCACCCTAGGGTCGTGGGGACAAGAGATTGGAGTCACAGGACAGCTAGAGGGGTAGAAGCTGGGGGGTGGGGGGACCGGAGCTGAAACTCAGGGCGCAGTGAGGCCGGCAGACGGGGTCCACCTGCTGCCCGGGGAAGGAACTGCAGCGAGCTGGGCTGAAGCTCACAGGTCCTGCAAAAGGCCAGGGGCACCGGCAATCCCGCTTCTGCCGCCTCGCTGCCTGTCTCTCTGGCTCCCCCTGTTGGCAGAGCCCGATGAGGTGCAGCGGGCGAAGCTGCGATGTCCCTGCCCAGCCCCAGCCCGTAGCTAGCGTGGCGCTGAGCTTGCCCAGAGGGACCATCGCTTAGTAATGGGTGCCGTGCTCCCCGTCAGGGCTGCTCTCCCATTGCGGGCTCTTCCGGGGACTCAGCCCCGCCTGTCCCAGAGGTGTTGGGCTTGTGCTGGTCACTGGGGATGATCTGGGCAGTGAGCGTTCCTTAGGACCTGGAGTCCCAGTACCGCCCGTGTGGGGGGCCCCACGGAAGCTTTCGGATCGCGAGGACAGCAGGAGCCCTCCCTGGAGGCCCAGAGTCGGAACTATTGGAGCTGGAGCTGATTCCGGCGGCCCAGCCCCTGCAGGAGTCACCTGAACCGGCCATTCCTGCTTCCTGTTCACGGTGCCGTCTCCCACCCAGGTCCTTCTGGTCACGTCGTCTTTCATGTCCCCTTCCGAGAGCCGCAGCGGCTCAAACCCCAACCGGGTTCGCATGTTCGGGCCCGACAAGCTGGTCCGGGCAGCAGCTGAGAAGCGCTGGGACCGCGTCAGGATCGTCTGCAGCCAGCCCTACAGCAAGGTGCCCGGGGCGGGGCCTGGCCGGGGGGCGGGGCTGAGCGCCAGTGCTTGTCCCAGGGACCTGGGGGGACTGGCCAGCTGAGGTCCCCCTGGGATTTGGGGAGGTTGGGCCCTGTACCCCTGCAGCAGGTTTGGAGTGCTCTCCATGAGGGGAAGCTCAGTTTCCAGAGGACGCACAGGAGCTGTGGACCTTGGCGTCTCGGAGGGGACGTGGAGGGGAGGGCCGGGACTTGGGGGTGATCCAGGAGAGCAGGCCTGGCAGTCAAAGCCATGAGGTCTGTGATCTCGGGCAAGTGCATTGCCCTCCCTGGGCCTCTCCTGATCCTAGCAGGGTGGCTGTAGGTGAGGGACGCTCCGCCCTGGGAGCTTGAGCTCCGGGTTTGTGATGGCGCCCCCCCCCCCCCCCAGCGGAGGGAGCCAGGCCCTCTGCCTCAGGCTCTGCGTCCAGCGTTCTGTGATGCAGCGTGTGCCCGGGTGGGGTGGGGGTGGCCGGGCTCACTCGGAGCTGGCCGGCTTATGCTACAGCAGGGCTGCAGGGGCTGGTGCACGTGGTGGGCTTGGCACGAGCCTGGCTTTGGTCACAGCTTCATGCTGCTGCTGTCGCTGTTGGGCCCCCTCCTCCACGTGTGGCTCCGAAGAGGGAAAGGGCCATAAAGGGGTTTGCGCCAGTGCCCAGGTCCCTGGGCCAGAGGCCCTGACTCCCACCGCCCCCTCCCAGGACGCCCCCTACGGCCTGAGCTTCGTGCGGTTCCACAGCCCCCCAGACAAAGATGAAGCGGAGGCCCCGGCCCAGGTAAGCCCACCCACACCCCCAGAGCCTCGGCCCCGCCTCTTCACCCCGCCCGCCAACTGCCCCCCCCCGGCACTGACCTCGTGGGGCCTTAGAAGGGGACAGTGACCAAGCTGGGCCAGTTCCGCGTGAAGGAGGAAGACGAAGGCGCCAGCGCCCTGAGACCCGGGGCTCTCTTCTTCAACCGGATCAACAAGACGTCCCCCAGTGAGTGCGCAGCCCTGTGCCGAGGGAGGAGGGCCGGGGGCCGGGACTCCTGGGTCACCACTGTGTCCCTCAGGTGGGAGTTGGGGATCAGGGATCTCAGCTGAGGGCCTCTCCTGGATCCCTCACTTCTCCCTCCATAGCCACAGCCAGGGACCCGGCGGGCCCCAGCTACGCAGCTGCCACCCTCCAGGCCTCCAGTGCCGCCGCCTCGGCCTCTCCCGTCTCCAAGGCTGTAGGCAGCGTCTCCAAGGTGAGAGTGTGGGCCTGGGTGGGTGGGGGAGGAAGAAGCCTAGGGCTCACCCCGTCCTCGCCCCGCAGCCTCAGGAGTCTCCCAAGGGGAAGAGGAAGCTGGATTTGACTCAAGAGGAGCGGAAGGCCCCCAGCAAGCAGCCAGCCCAGCTCTTGGCCCCAGCTGGCAAGAAACCCAAACGTGAGCACGCTGACCCCTCAGCCCCTGGGGCCTGTGCCTCTTAGTCCTCGCGGAAGATGGGTGGGCCTGGGCCTGGGTCTGAGGGAGGAGGGGCTGGGGGTCTGGGCCTGGGTCTGAGGGAGGAGGGGCTGGGGGTCTGGGCCTGGGTCTGAGGGAGGAGGGGCTGAGGCCTGGGCCTGGGTCTGAGGGAGGAGGGGCTGGGGGTCTGGGCCTGGGTCTGAGGGAGGAGGGGCTGAGGCCTGGGCCTGGGTCTGAGGAAGGAGGGGCTGAGGCCTGGGCCTGGGTCTGAGGAAGGAGGGGCTGAGGCCTGGGCCCCGGGTCTGAGGGAGGAATGGCTGGAGGTTTAGCCCAGTGGTGCTGACTGTATCTTGACTCTTCGGCTTCCACAGTGCCAGCTCCCAGCCGTACCCCGGCCACGGCCCCCGTCCCTGCCGCAGCGCAGAGGGCAGTGGTGGGGAAGCCGCGGGATGAAGCTGAAGGCGCCGAGCCCAGGGCCCCCCGAGCCGGCCCCCAGGAGCTGGGAAAGATCCTTCAAGGGGTGGTGGTGGTGCTGAGTGGCTTCCAGAACCCCTTCCGCTCGGAGCTGCGGGACAAGGCCCTGGAGCTGGGGGCCAAGTACCGGCCCGACTGGACCCCGGACAGCACCCATCTCATGTAGGCTGGGCCGCCTCCTGCCGGTGCCCCGCCCCGCCCTGCTCTGCTCCTCCGCCTCGCACACAGGCTCTCACTGTCTGTCTGTAGATTCCGTCTCTGATGTCTGCATCTCTCCCCTGGTCACCCATCTCTGTCTCTGTGTCGCCCACATTTCTCTCACTGTCTCTTTCTCCCTCCCTCCTTGCCTCTCGCCCCCCCCCCCCCCGCCTTTCCCCCTTCGGCTCACACCTCCCCCCTCCCCCCCCCGGCTCACACCTCCCTCCCCCCCCTTCGGCTCACACCTCCCCCCCGGCTCACACCTCCCTCCCCCCCAGCTCACACCTCCCCCCCGCCCCCCCTGGCTCACACCTAACAGACCCTCCACTCTGCCCCTGCAGCTGTGCCTTTGCCAACACCCCCAAGTACAGCCAGGTCCTGGGCCTCGGAGGCCGCATCGTGCGTAAAGAGTGGGTGCTGGACTGTCACCGCATGCGGCGGCGGCTGCCCTCCCGGAGGTGAGGCCCCCGTGTGCACACGTGCTCTCCGCCCCTTCCTGGGTAGTGCCGGGACCTGGGGGGAAGTCAGCTGGGAACATAGGCAGAGGGCAGGCAGAGGCCGGGGAGCTCAACCTGTGGGGCGGTCACCGAGGGCAAAGGGAGCCACAGTGCTGGCTGGAGGAGCTGCGCGGAGGGTGGGGCACCGGGGCCTGTTGGTGTCACTCAGAGTGCGTAGGAGTTTTTATTTGAGAAGCAGAGAGACAGAGACAGAGAGCTCCCATCCCACTGTTTATTTCTGGACTGGGCCAGGCCAAAGCCCAGGGCGGCGAACTCTAGCCAGGGCTCCCAGGTGCGTGGCAGGGACCCAAGTGTTGGCGCCGTCACCTGCTGCCTCCCAGGGCGCACACTGCAGGGAACTGGCATCACAAGAGGTGCAGGTGTCCCACCAGTGTCTTTTTATTATTTTTTAAAAAGATTTTATTTCGGCCGGCGCCGTGGCTCAACAGGCTAATCCTCCGCCTTGCGGCGCCGGCACACCGGGTTCTAGTCCCGGTCGGGGCACCGGATTCTGTCCCGGTTGCCCCTCTTCCAGGCCAGCCCTCTGCTGTGGCCCAGGAGTGCAGTGGAGGATGGCCCAGGTGCTTGGGCCCTGCACCCCATGGGGAGACCAGGAAAAGCACCTGGCTCCTGGCTCCTGCCATCGGACGAGCGCAGTGCGCCGGCCGCAGCGCGCCAACCGCGGCGGCCATTGGAGGGTGAACCAACGGCAAAGGAAGACCTTTCTCTCTGTCTCTCTCTCTCACTGTCCACTCTGCCTGTAAAAAAAAAAAAAAAAAAAAAAAAAAAAAAGATTTTATTTCTTTATTTGAAAGGTAGAGTTACAGATAGTGAGATAGAGAGACACAGAGAGAGGTCTTCCAGCCACTGGTTCACTCCCCAAATGGCTGCAACAGCCGGAGCTGAGCTGATCCAAAGCCAGGAGCTTCTTCCGGGCCTCCCACATAGGTGCAGGGGCCCAAGTGCTTGGGCCATCTTCTACTGCTTTCCCAGGCCATAGCAGAGAGCTGGATTGGAAGAAAAGAAGCCGGGACTTGAGCCATTGTCCACATGGGATGCTGGCACCGCAGGCAGAGGATTAACCTATTGCGCCCCCACGTAGTGTCTTAACCTCTGCAAAACAGCACCCTGCACTTTACATTTCAAGAAAAACAACTGCTTGAAGGGTGACTCCTGGTGGGTGGCTCCCCTTGTCTTTTAAACACTTGAGGGACAAGAGTTTGATGGCTGCATCCCGTGTCGAAGTGCCTGGGTCATGTCCTGGCTGCTCCACTTGCCATCCGGCTTCCTGCTGATGCGCCCTGGGAGCATAGGGCCCCTGCCATTGACATAGGAGACCCAGATTGAGTTCTGGGTCCCTGGCTTTGCCCCTGGACCAACCCTGGCCGTTGTGGGCATTTGGGGAGCTGACCAGTACAGGGAAGATCCCTCCCTCTCTCAAATAAAATGAAAATAAATCTTAAAACTTAAAATCTTTGCATACAAAGCACCGTGAAGAAAAAGGTCCAGTCAGCTGCTCCGGGAGCCACTTGTCGCAATGAGCAGGACTTCCCTGCACAGTGGCCGCCAGCTTGGGAACCACCCAGGCCTGTGGCAGGCTCTTAACGTGTGGCCTAGGAAGCCGCCCGCCTGTTGTCTTGTGCCACCTGCAGTGCCCCAGCTTCCTCACCTCTAAAGTGGAGCTGGAAATGAAGCCCGCTGAGGCTCAGGGACGACCCCACGTTTGTCTCGCTGAACACACTGCCACAGGCGGGCGGGAGCCGCGGGTGTGAGCCCGCGCCCTGGGGAGCCGGGAGTTCTGCGTGGGTCTTCGAGTGTCTGCGGGCGGGAACCTTGCTTAGCTGGCAGGAGTCCTCAGGGGAAGCTGACTTTGGCTCCCAGAGGGAAAGCGATTTCCGCCTGGTTTTCCCTTTCTAAAATGGGACGAGGAGGGAGGCGAGGGAGGACGCCCAGGGCCTGGATGGGCAGCTGGGCCGACAGGTCTGTGGAGTGGGTGGGCCAGGAAAGAGGCCCCGAACATCTGCCGGATGCCGGGCTCCTGCCGCCCCAGCGGCCTCGTGCCTCCCTCAGGACTCCACATCCCGCCCCCAGGTACCTCATGGCAGGACCCAGCTCCAGCAGCGAGGATGAGGGTGGCTCTCACAGCGGCGGCAGCGGGGACGAAGCCCCCAGGCTTCCCCGGAAGGTTTGACCAAGGCCCTGCCAGTGGGGAGGGGGACACCGAGTTACATGGTTGCCCCAACTCCCCGCCCCAGCCCCCCACGTACCCACACTGCCCCTCCTTCCTCAGCGTCCCCAGACCAAAGCCAGGCCCCCTCAGGCAGCTGGACCCAGCTCGCCCCAGAGGCCTCCAACCCCCAAAGAGACCAAAGCAGCCTCACCCGCTCCCCAGGATGACACAGACACTGAGGGGGAGCCATCAGGTCAGAGTCCGAGGGAGGAGGGCTGGGGCCAGAACCCCTGGGTCCGAGGGAGGGGAAGAGGGCTGGAGATCCAGACTTCCGCGTGTAAGGGGAGAAGGGTCTGGGGGGTGGGTGGCGGGTCACCAGATGCCAGGCGGCGAGGCGGGGAGAGGGCTCCAGTCTTCCCAGAAGACACAGCACCACCTGCGCTCACCGACTTCCACTTGCAGGACACGACAATGGTGCCGAGGATTCTGGGGACACCGAGGACGAGCTGAGGAGGTAGGGCCGGGCTGGGGTCAGGGCCGGGCTCCAGGGGTGCGGGGCATCTGCTCCACCTGCTCACCCGCACCCCCTCGGCTTCCCCAGGGTGGCGGAGCAGAAGGACCAAAGACGGCCCCCTGACCAGGGCGAGAATGGCGAGGACCCGTACGCGGGCTCCACTGACGAGAACACGGACAACGAGGATGAGCCAGAGCCGCCCGACCTGCCGGTTCCCGAGCTCCCAGGTGGGGCTCCCTCCATCCCTGCTGCGGGCCGTGCCGTCCGTTCTTGCCTTGACCTGGCCCAGCAGGTCACTTCACTGCTGGCTCCCTCTTCCTCCTCGGCCGCCTCCAGGCCTCTTCCCTGTCCCTGCGGCTTCCCGTGACATCCCCTTTTGTCCCCACCCCCTCTGCCTCCTCCCCTCCAAGCCCAGTGCCAGGGGTGACCCCTTGGACATGTCCCCCTGGGTGAGTGGCTGCCTGAGCTGGTGCTTCACCCCCCCACCCCACAGGTGCACCTGTTGGGGGGGGGGCACGTGCATCACTGTCCATTGGAACCTCGGTGGGCACGCCTGTTCACTTTAACATTAGTCATCATCCTGGACACTGGCCACGGGCGTGGCGGGGGCAGGAGCCAGAGCCTCCTCGGATCCAGAGGCAGGGTCTGGATGGAGGGGAGGCCCGGGCCACTGAGCAAACTTGACAGCTGGCTCCTCATGGGTGAGGGGCGGGACTGTACTCTGATCCTCCAGAGCCCCCAAGTAGCATCAGTCGGTGGCCTGGGAAGTCACGGAAATGGGAGAGGAAGGAAGCCACCCGGGGGTGGGTGAGAGGACGCTGCCTGGGGAGGAGGGAACCCCAGAGGTGGGTGCACGGTGGCTCTGGGCTCGCCAGCCGGGGCCCAGGGATCCGCCTTCCATCCGAGCAGAGAAGCAGTCCAGCAGCCTCCGGGGGGCGCTGTTGGGCTGGGAACAGCTGCCTGCCGCCCCTGGCCCCCAGCGCTCTTGCTCCAGCGCCTTGGAACTGAGGGGGCGGGGGCTCAGGCTCGCCTCTTCCCGGGTCTCTCGCAGACTTCTTCCAGGGCAAACACTTCTTCCTGTATGGGGAGTTCCCCGGGGACGAGCGGCGGAAGCTCATCCGATACGTCACCGCCTTCAACGGGTCAGTCTCCAGAGAGTGGGAGGGTGCAGGGTCGTGGGGGGCGGAGGTCGCTGGGGAGGGGGAGGGGCGTAGTCCACAGGGGGCGTGAGCCGTGCAGCCCAGGGCCCGCGCTGTCCACGGCTGCACAGTCCTGCGTGCGGTGCTTCCCTGTCCTCCGCTCTGAAGGCGCCACTGTCACTGGCCGGCCACACTGGCCCATGGGAGAACGCAGGCTCCGCCAGCAGGGGGTAGAGGGGGTGGGAGGAGGAGCCTGCGGCTCCCGGCCCCGCCCACAGCCTCTCCCCCGCCCGCCAGGGAGCTGGAGGACTACATGAGCGATCGCGTGCAGTTCGTGATCACGGCACAGGAGTGGGACCCCAGCTTTGAGGAGGTGAGTCCTGGAGGGGCAGACGAGGGGGGCCTCATCGCCCTGCAGCCCTCCCGTCCGGAACCCCACCCCTCCCCCTCTCCCTCCCGCAGGCCCTGATGGACAACCCGTCCCTGGCCTTCGTCCGCCCCCGCTGGATCTACAGCTGCAACGAGAAGCAGAGGCTGCTTCCGCACCAGCTCTACGGGGTGGTGCCCCAGGCCTGAAGAGTGGGGGTACACGCACACACGCACGTACACACACACACACACACCAGCTCTACGGGGTGGTGCCCCAGGCCTGAAGAGTGCGGGGCACACACACACGTACATACACACGCACACCCGCACACGCACACAGGAGGTGAGCTTAATAAAGATGACTTGGTTTGCAGCACCTGCCCCTTGGCACGCAGGAGTCTCCCACGCCTGTCTCCTCTCCCCTGTGGGGCCAGGAGGAGACGGCCCCTCCGTCGATGATCTGGGGGGGCAGGGGCTCTGCCTGTTCTCCCCGGCCCCACCGCCTGTGTGGGAGAGCAGGGAGCTGGGAATCTGACAGCGCCGCCCGGGGAGCATGTCCTGCCGCCTGGTCCTCCCGCCGTGGGCCATGGGCCGGACGCCCGGACGACCGGGAGGTGTGCCGCTCTCCAGGGGCCTCGCCTTTGCCCCAGGGCCTCCAGAAGTCGCTGAGGGCACCACCAGTGTGGTTTCACCTCACCTCATTTAGGAGGTGGGTGGGAGGGGGGACACTCCAGTCCCCAAACCCTGCCCCTTCAAGGCTCTGCCAGTTCCAAGTGAGAGCTGAGCTGTGTCAGGCAAGCAGGCAGGGGCCGCGGCGTGCGCAGAGGCCAGGGGCGGGCAGCAGCGCGGGGCAGTTGGCAGAGGACTGCTGCCCTCTGTTACAGGGGCACATTCAGCCCGAGCCAGGCCCGGTCCTCGCAGCTGTGGCGTCCCGGGCAGCAGACACCGGGCTGGGTAGTTCTGTTTGAGAGGCAGGGAAGCAGTGGGCAAAATGAGCTCCCATCGCTGGCGCCGTGGCTCCCTAGGCTAATCCTCCACTTGCAGCGCCAGTACTCTGGGTTCTAGTCCCAGTTGGGGTGCTGGTTCTGTCCCGGTTGCTCCTCTTCCAGGCCAGCTCTCTGCTGTGGCCCCGGAAGGCAGTGGAGGATGGCCCAAGTGCTTGGGCCCTGCACCCGCATGGGAGACCAGGAGGAAGCCCCTGTCTCCTGGCTTCTGATCAGCGCAGCGCGCCGGCCGTAGCAGCCATTTGGGGAGTGAACCAATGGAAGGAAGACCCTTCTTTCTGTCTCTCACTAATTCTGCCTGTCAAAATAAAAGAGCTCCCACCTGCTGGTTTACTCCCCAGATGGCTGAAGTGGCGGGGGCTGGGACAATCCCAGTCTCCCACATGGGCGTCAGGGCCGTTGCCTGAGCCATCAGCGTTGCCTCCAGGTCTATAGTAGCAGGAAGCTGGAGTCAGGAGACGGACTCGGGAAGGGCAGCCAGGCACTCCGGTGGGGCACCAGCATCTTGAGTGCCAGGCTAATCGGCTGCCCCACTGGTGACTGTTTAACTCAAGTGAGATGAACTCCGTTCCTTGGCTCCCCGTCCCTGAGGGGCTGTCCTGAAGGGCCGTGAGCACCAGGCCGGGGGCTGAGCAGAGCCAAGGCCAGGGTCAGAGCTGGGCTGGGATCTGACCTCTGGGGAAACTGCTCTTGGGCCGTCCCAGCCCCTTTACCCCTGTGCCGCCTCAGCCAGAGGCCAGCGGCCTGGCTCCGTGCACGTGTTCGTTCCCGCACACACGGTCGGGCCACTCCTGTTAGCATGTGCTGTGATGTCATAGTTGTGTGACTCGAGACAGCAGACACTGATCATCTAGCAGGTCTGGAGGGTGGAAGTTTGACGTGGGCTCTCACTGGGCTGAGAATCGGGGCATGGGCAGGGCTGCGTCCCTTCCGGGGAGTCTGCTCTCCCTCTCCCATGCCCCTCCCGTATTCAAGGCCAAGGACCGGCAGCCGAGCCTCACCTCAGTTCACCCTGACGCTGACTCCTCCCTCTCAGCCCTCCGCGTTGAGACCTGTGTTTACGTTGGGCCCAGCTGGACCCGGGACGTCTCAAGGTCTGCTCAGTAGCAGGCTTCATTTCCTTCTTCTGCCTTGTGTCTCTGCCACGTGACAGGTCCCCAGGTTCCGGGGGTGATGTGAGCGTGTGTGGGAGGCCCTCCCTCTGCCTTCCCGGGAGAGACACCAGTCCCTGACCTCATGGGGCTGACACTGTGCTGGGGGCAGACCCTGGGAGATGCAGGGCGGGGCAGGGTGGACTAGGTGGGCCTTGGGAAGGCCTCTCAGAAGACCCGCCCCTCTGCAGGGACCTGGCCAAAGGGAGGGAGTCTGGGAGCTGCCTTCCAGGCCGAGGAAAGTGAGTGCAAGGGCCCTGGGGCAGAAGTGCCCTGGCTGTTCACAGAGCAGCAGGACTCACTCTGCCACTGCCCCGTTATCCACTTGTGTGTCAGTCTCTTCCCTCTGGCCTCACTTGCCCTCTGCACATAGCAGGATTGAGTCAGATCATCTCTCAAGTGAGTGCATCCTGGGAACTTGGGAGGAGCTGTCCCAGGACAGCGGCACTGCTGGGTTGGGCATGGGGGTGGGTCCTTGCCCTCCTGAGCGCGGCTTCCACCTGCCGGCTCGGGTCTGCCCCGTGAGCTGGGTGCCTTCCACAGACCGTCCCCCTGCGTCCACCACGCTCAGATCTCAGCTGAGCATGGCCGCCTTGGGAAGGCCTTCCCCAGCCTCTCCTGTGGGCACACGTTCCCAGTCCCAGCTCTGTTCATGCTTGAACTCTTCCATCGGTCTGTCTGTGGAGACCCCTCCACTGCTTTGTGCATGGTGTGAGGTAGGGATCTGGCCATGCGCTATTGTTGCTGTAGCGAATCACCACACCCAAGTGGCCTTAAGCAACCCACGTTTATTCCCAGTGAGGGAGGAGGTCCAAAACCAGCCTCGGGGGCTAAAGCCAAGGGTCGGCAGCTCTGGATTCCTCCTAGAGGCCTGAGGGAGAGTCCGCTTCCTTGACGCAGCCTGGTCTCTGCTTCCCCCAGCCATTACCGCCCTTGGGGGTCACACTGGGCACTTACTCCTGCAGAGCCCCTCTCGCCACGGGTCAACCAAGGATGAGAACGCAGGCATCTTGGGGGTCTTGCGATCCCCTCTAGTTCATTTCCCTGGATCTTGGCCTCCTTTACGGACCACTCCACAACAGGGCCAACAGACTACAGCCCCTAGGGAGACCTAGCTCGTCTGCTGTCCTTACGGAGCCCGACTGGCACCAGCCATGCCCCCACCCGCGTGTGGTGGCTGGTGCGCATGGCTGCCTTCTGCTACGGTGGCAACCCCTGCAGTCAGCCCTGGGGCCGGCAAAACCTAGGAGCGGAAACCATCTGGCCCTTCGCCTCCCCACACACATCATGGGTGTTTCTGAACCCGCTTCTCCCCGTGGCCTGTTCCCATTCCAAGCACAGGCGCCATTGCTACAACTCGGTAGTGATTCTTGTAGCTGGAGTGGGAGGGTGGGATGGGGGGCTCCCCTACTCACCTGGCTAATGGACTTGGCTGCTTCCCCCACCTCACTAGCCGGGGTGTGTCCTCTCTGCCGTGTTCCCAACACCCTGTGCAGAGCACACACACCGTAGACGCTGCGTGCGTATGTTGAGAACAACGAGCAGCTTGGCGTTAGCTTGCTCGTCTTATTTCACAGGGGCGACACAGGCTTCAGACGGGGGCTGGCTTTGCTGAGACGCTGCTCGCCCCTTACAGATGCCCCCATGTGAGAGGAAAAGGCACCAGGGTCCAGAGAAGTGACAGGGCTTGTCAGGGCCCCGCAGCTTGGAAGCAGTGGCTCAGGCTGGCTCCGAGGCGTGGGCTGTGGCATCACCAGCCGGGAGAGCTTGGGAATCTCCCCACATCCATCCACACACAGCACTGACTGCGCACGGCTGCACGTCCCGACCATGGCTGTTCTGTCCCTCACCAGCTGGCCCCTGCTGATGGGCGCTGGGGCTGCTGCCAGTCTTTGGCCACAACCACCGGGCTCCAGTAAGCAGCCTTTGCCGCCTTTTTCACATGCGCACGTTTATAGGGTCAGGCCCTACCTGGAGAGTGGCTGAAACGAGGATGTGTGCATTTTATACAGCCATCCGCAGAAGTGGAGACGCCAATTCAAACTTTTAGCCACAAAAGAGCCCGTTGGCGTTTCCCATCAACCCAGGGCTAGCTCTGGTTGGCACCCCCCCCCCCCAAAAGCAGGTGAGCAAAGGGTTCCTCGCCTTCTGGGGTCAGGTCCAGTATAAATGGGCAGTCCACATCCCTCCTGGTTCCTGCCGGGGGCTGGCAGCAGAGGGAGCCAGTGAGCCGCTGGCGCTCACTCCCGCTCCGCCTGGCCCTCCGCCTGGGCGTGGCTACGCTGGTGGAGGAGCAGGAGTCGCCTCTGGCCAAAGGCCTGGTCGCAGCTGGAGCACCGATGCCGGCCTGGGGCCTGGCTGCCGGGCGCGGTGGGGGGGTCGTGACAAAGGCGGTGGGCGGCCAGCTTGGAGGGAAATGAGAAGGCTTTGGGGCAGTGCGGGCAAGGGTAGGGGCGGGCATCGGTGGCGTGGTGCGTGTGGCGGTGGGCAGCCAGCTTGGAGGGGTAGCAGAAGGACTTGGGGCAGTCGGGACACGGGTAGGGGCGTGACGGGGTGTGGGTCCAGAGGTGGGCCGCCAGCTTGGAGCGGTGGCCGAAGGCCTTGGGGCAGTGCGGGCACGGGTGCGGGCGGTCGCCGCTGTGCGTAAGGCGGTGGGCAGCCAGCTTGGAGGGGTAGCAGAAGGCCTTGGGGCAGTCTGGGCACGGGTGGGGTCGGGTGCCGCCGTGCGCTAGCCGGTGCGTGGCCAGCTTGGACGGGTACGAGAAGGTCTTGTCACAGTCGGGGCAGCGGTGCGGGCGCTGGGGTGGGGGCCGCCGGCGGGGCCGCGAAGGCGGAGCTGACGGGCTGGGCTTCTGCAGCGGGCCCTGGCTCGGAGCTAGGGGACACGAGGGCTGGTGGGCTCCGGGAAGCAGCCGCCACCTCGATATCCAAGGGTCCCCGCCAGTGCACGCTGAGATCCCCAAAGGGCAGGTTTCTGTCCCCCCCTCTCCGCCCACCAGCCTGGGCGGCTCCCAGGGGTCTCCTCTGGATGTCCAAGGCTGCTGACGTGTCTCCAGCACCTTTCAGGGTCACCCCGAGGCCCCGCAGGTTGTCCGCCCCGCCCCCTCCTGTGGTTTCCTAAGCCCCAGCATTCTGCGGGGTCCCACATGGTCACTGTCCTGGCCCTGTGATTCCCCCAGATTGTGACTCTTGGCCCCCATGCTGAGGACGCTGCCCGCGCGGGGCTTGCTCACCTGCTCCTGGGGTCGCGGGTTCCTGGGCAGCGGCGCTGCGCTGGGCGGCCGCTGACTCCCCGCTTCGCTGCAGCATCTCGCTAGCGAGGGACGCCGCGGACTGCCGGGCTGTCGAGTCGGATCCAGGTGCCTCTGGGAACCTAAGGCCAAGGCAGGTGCGGCGAGTGGGCGGGGTCTACTGTACAGAGGGCGGGGCTATGCAAATTTGCAAGGAGTTTCGCTGGAACTTCTAGCGGAGTGGGCGGGGCTTGCGTCCAGAGTGGGCGGGCCTCCCCCGCCGGAGACCGCTGGGCCCGGGAGGGACCGGACCATGCAAGCCAGACCCCGGCCGGTGGCAGGGTCTGGAGCGGAGCGGGCGAGACTTCTGCCTCCGTCCCAGGGCACTACGAACGCAGTGGGCGGGACTTCGGGTCGAAGAAGGAGCTTTACCCGGCTCGGCTTAGCCTCAGTCCATTGACACCACGTCAACCACGTCCTTTTCGCCCCTAAATTTCATGCCTGGCCTGGGGTTGGGGCCGGGGATGGCGGGGAGACCTGGAGGAAGACACAGAGGAACTGGCGTGTGTTGCGATCCAGGTCCCCTAATGGACTTCCCACGGGGGCTCAGGCACACCCCTCGAGATCCTGGCAATCATGCAGGAAAGCACAGCGCCTCCAGAACCCAGGCATCCGGACCCCAGCCCCCATCCATCCCGTCGGGCCAGGCATCCGTGGCGGGGACCCCCGCCCCGCTTACCTGCAGAACGGCCCCTCCCCGGGGGCGGGGCTCCGGGCCGCGGCCGCCTCTGCAGGTGCGCTGCCCTGGGACCCGCGGAGCCGCCCGAGGCGGGGGACGCGGCGCTCGCGCCAGCCGCGAGACCCCGCCTCATTTCCACCGCCTGGCTGCGGGGGTCGTCCGCGCGCATGCGCAGCAGCGGCCGGCGTGGGCTGCGGCGCGAGAGCCGGGTGAGCTAGCGGTGACTGACCGAAGCCAAGCACGCGCGGGTCCGACCCGGACGAACCGCCCCAGGCGATCAGTGCGACAACTCGGGGGCCCACGCATCCCTCCGGCCGGTGTCTCTGCTTCTCAGGAGCAAAGAATTCGCTTCTCTCCAGCCCTCGGACTGCGGCGAGCCCGGCCCGTCCTGCCCATTTCCAGCCCTCGGACCGCGGCAAGGAGTCCGGCCCGTCCTCCGCGAGGGGGCGGGGACGAGATTCAGGACTCGGTGCGCGGAGCGCGCCGGCGCCCAATGAAAGGCGCTAGATTTGCATAGCACTCGGGCACGTCTCGCCATTGGCTGGAGCGGATTCTCGGCCCCTCCCCGGCTCCCGCCTTCCTCTCCGAGGGGAGGGGTCCACGCGGCTAGCGGAGCGGCGCTCCCGGGCGGTGACCTCGCCTTTCGTACCCCGAGCTGGAATGACCGCGCAGGGGCCACCGGCCTGGTAACGCGCAAGGCCTGGCAGCCCCGGGAACCCTGCGGTTGCCTGAGTAGGTGGGTTGGAACCCTGCGATTCCGCCACTTCCTCGCCGACTGACCCTGGACAGGCACTTCATCTTTCCCGGTGTCATAGGGCTGGAGGGCTCAGTAGGTGCTGTCAGTATGGCGTTTCGTTTCTATTGTGCGTTAAACTCGGCCTGATGGGGTCAGGGTGCACAGGCCAGGTGAGCCTGCCGGGTCCAGCTCCCTCAGTGCGGCTTACCCACGCTGTTCAGGGTTTAGCACATAGCAGATGCTCTGTAAATCGGTGTTGAATAAATATGCGAAGAATTGACATCCAGAGGCCCTTGCGACGGGAAGATAGAAAGACAGGAGAATGCAGAAATTGAGGTCAAGGAACTCGGGAAGAGGCCCACACTGAGCGAGAAATCAGAAAAGGGCTTTACCAGGCTTCAAAATTTTTGCTAATTCGAGAGGCAGAGAGATAGGCAGAGCACCCGTCACAGGTTCACACACACACACACACACACACACACGCAGCTGCCCAAAACACCCCCGGCCAGGCTGGAGATGGGCGCCAAGAGCACGCTCCACTCTCTCGGGGTGGCCGGAACCCAGGCGCGGAGCCATCACCGCCGGGCCCAAGGTCTGTGCTTGCGGAGCCTGGAATGGACCGAGGCACGGTGTGGGGCGGGGCACAGTGTGCAGTTCCTGCCTCCTGGCACGCGCCTGGCCGAGACCTGGCTGTTCTGGCCATTTCAGAAATAAACCAGCAGATAAAAGACTCCCCCCCCCCCCCACTCTGTGTGTGTGTGTTGGTCTGCCTTTCAAATAAATAAAAGAGAGAGATAAAGACTGCCTTCAGAAAACCGTAATTATCACACCTTTAAAAATTTAGGTTTTCTTTTTTATTGCCACGCACCCACCCAATGATCCCATTAATGTCTTTCATCCTCTTTCAAATCCCATTGCTTTATTTAATTCCAAACAAGAATAAAGTTGTTCTCTGTGTCAGTCACGGAACTGGGCAGCCACCCAAGGTCAGTGCTGTGTCGTCCGCCCCCAGCCGCTGCTCCCGGAAGATTCTGAAGCTCAAGGCCAGGCCTCATCTCCATAAACCTGTTTCTATTGCACCTGCGTTGTCTGCATCCGGATCTACACAAAGCCACTCGTCCCACTTGCTCACTGTGACTCTTCCGTCTCTTTTTCGTTGACTTTTTTAAAAAGTTTTTTTTTTTTTTTTTTTTTTTTTTTTTTTTTTTTTTTTTTTTTTTGCAGGCAGAGTGGACAGTGAGAGAGAGAGACAGAGAGAAAGGTCTTCCTTTGCCGTTGGTTCACCCTCCAATGGCCGCCGCGGTCGGCGCGCTGCAGCCGGCGCACCGCGCTCGTCCGATGGCAGGAGCCAGGTGCTAGGTGCTTTTCCTGGTCTCCCCATGGGGTGCAGGGCCCAAGCACCTGGGCCATCCTCCACTGCACTCCTGGGCCACAGCAGAGGGCTGGCCTGGAAGAGGGGCAACCGGGATAGAATCGGTGCCCCGACCGGGACTAGAACCCGGTGTGCCGGCGCCGCAAGGCGGAGGATTAGCCTGTTGAGCCACGGCGCCGGCCAAAAGTTTTTTTTTAAGAATTTATTTGAAAAGCAGAGTTACAGAGAGAGAAGGAGAGATCTTCTCTCTTGTGGGTTCACTCCCCAAAATTGTAATGACCAAATCCAGGAGCTCATTGGGAGTCTCCCCTGTGGGTGGCAGGGAACCTGCACTCATAGGGTCTGCCAGTGTCCAGGTGGCCACATAACCCACCGCACCTCAACGCCCGGCCCCTTTCCATAACATTTAAGAGGTAGCCTGGAAGCCACAGGGGTCTCTGTGATGTGCGGATTCCAATACTATTTGCTAGTATCTACGGAGACTTGTTACTGCACCAGAAACTGTCCTTAAACGTGTGCCTTTCTTTTATGCCCATCGGGGGCGCTGCTGGGACCCTTGTACAGATGTCGCCCAAGGTCGCCTGCCCCGGCCCAGCCAGGACTCCACCCTCTGCCGCCTGCAGCCGCCCTGATACCTCTCTGCCTTCCTGACTGGGGCAGAGGGCGAGGGCTTGGACAAGTGGCTGGCTTGGGGAGGTCCCTCGCAGGGCCTTGAAGTGGTATGGACGGAGGTGGCCGTGGGACCGAAGAGCCCAGCGTGGCAAAAGCCTGTGGCCAAGCCCGCGTGGAGGCTGCCCGCCGGCGCCTTCCCGACCCTTCACAGGGAGGCAGGAAGGGCTGTGCGGCCGGTATTTTTAGCACCGGGGTGCAGCGGGCAGGTGGTGTCATAGCAGGGCGCGCCTTCCAGGAACAGGTGAAAGGTCTAGAAATTCTAGAAAACTAGAGGAAGGGGCCTGAGGGGGGTGGTCCGAGGCAGGAGTCACTCCCAATGGAAAGGCCCTAAGGGCCCCCAATGCCTGCACCGCACTTGGCCCCAGCCCTTCGTCCCCACCTCCCTCCCCGCCAGCCAGGCTGGCGTCCCCAGCTTGGAGGCGGCATCCAGGGAACCTCATGCCTGCAACCAACGAACAAAGTTCCCTTATTGTGTGTTTCTCCCTGCTCCTCTCCCTCTGTCTCCACAGCGCCCCGCCCTTCTGATCTCCCAGCCCGGCTCCTGGAGGCAGGAGGTGGCGGAGGGTTAACCGGGAAGCTGAGAACAGCGAGTGTGTCCCCGTTTCTCCACCTTGGCCTCCTTTATCCTCCAGAGAAAGGCTACTTGAAGTTGCGAAAGGAGTCGCAAGTGTAGAAGACTGCTAGTTTGCGATGCTTTCGCTTGGCGGCTGTCTACAGATATGATCGTGGCCAGACGGTCTACACAACAGGTGGTTTCCAAGCCACACTAAGAGCCTCCCACCCCAAACCAACTCCTGGACAATCACAGCTCCGGTGTCTTTGGGGCCTCAAGTCTCAGCCTCCTTCTGAGCTTTGGTTCTTGGCCCACTTCTACTCTCTCTCTCTCTCTCTCTGAGTGTGTTTTAAAGGTTTATTTACTTATTTGAAAGAATTCAAAGAGAGAACTTCCATCTACTGGTTCATTCCCCTAGATGGCCCCAATGACTGAAGCCAGGAGCTTCTTCCTGGTTTCTTACATGGGTACAGGGGCCAAGGACCTGGGCCATCTGCTGGTGTTTTCCCAGGCCACAGCAGAGAACTGGAATGGAAGTGGAGCAGCCAGGACTCGAACCTGCACTCAGATGGGATGCCGGCCCACTTCTCTCTTAAGAAGTGTGCTTTCCCTTCCTGTAGGAAGCCTTTTTGGTTATGTGCATGGTCTGTGTGAGCTTCCGCCAAGTCCTTGAGGCTCAGAGACCCTGTACCTGGGCCTTGCTGCTCTCCACTCCCACACACCCCCCTCAGAATCTTCTAGAATCCCCAGGTGTGTGTTTGTGACTGTTCTTTGCAGAGTCTGTGTCAATGCTGGTGTCCCTTACAGGCCTCTGAGTCCCCTCTGACAAAGGCTCCAGGGTCCACTGGGAGTCGGCGCAGTGGGGTGGGCCGGCCTGGCACCTGCTAGGGAGCGGGGCCCACAGAGGAGCACAGACACAGGGAGAGAAAGGGCTGGGGGAAAGTGGCTTGACCTCACATTTAACCGGAGCAGCGTTTAGACCCCAGGAGGGGCAGGCCTTGTTTGAAGAGGTTGGGTGGGGCCTGCTCTGAGGACCCCACCCAGGACCCGGTCCCGGACACTCCCGAGACAACATCAGCACTGAGGTGCTTAGATGCTCTAGATGGGAGGACTGTCCCCTTCTCATCACTGGTGTGACTCCAAGGAGCGGACCGCCCCACGGCCACACAGCCGCTCAGCTTTAGGTCTCCGCGTAAATGAACTAACGCTACAGTCAGAAGCTCCCACCCAGGGGAAGACAGATGATCCCGAATCTGAGACAGAGTGCAAAATGTTATAGACACCCACACAGTTATGTACACACACACAGAAGACTTCTTGGGAAAAAAAATTCCTGATAAAAATGCTTAAGTGATTGTTGGATGAATTTTACTTTAAAACAGTTTTTTTTAAAGACGTATTTATTGACTTGAAAGGCAGAGTTTCAGACACAGACAGACCTTTCACCTGCTGGCTCACAGCGGCCTGGGCGAGGCCAGGCTGAAGCCAGGAGACCAGAACGTCGAGTCCCCAGGCGAGTGGCAGGGACCCAAGCACTCGGGCCATCATCCGCTGCCTCCCAGGCACATCAGCTGGGAGCTGGATCGGAATCAGGCACTCGGGGTATGGGATGTAGAGATAAGAGATCTTGTGGGTGTCCCAGGCAGTGGCTTAACCTGCTGAACCCCAGTGCTCACCCCCGGATCAGATTTGATGAAATCAAGTGGTGGTCTCGGAAATACCCCCCCCCAACAGTCCCGCAACACACAGTGACCTTGAACCAAACACCTTTTATTTCTTTTAAATTTTATTTGATCCACAGAAAGAGAGCTCCCTCCCACCCCCTGATTCAGTCCCCCAAGTGACTGTAACAACCCCCAGCTGGAGCTGAAGCTGGGCGCTGGGCACTCGATCCAGGTCTCCCACGTGGGTAGCAGGGACCCAAGTATTTGAGCCACCACCTGCTGCCTCCCGGGTCTGCATTGACAGGAAGCTGAGAGCCAGGTATGAAACCCAGGGACTCTGTGGATGCGGGTGTCCGCGCCTGTAGATCAAACACCTGTCCCAACATCTTGTTAGCAATGGCCACCCCACCACCTGCTTGTCCTATAAAATGGCTCGCTTGCTGAGCGCCTTGGTGCCTCTGCCTGTCTCTCCCTACAGGAGCACCTCTGTGTCCCTGAGAGGCTCCCTCGCTCTTTGGTGTCTCTCTGTTCTCCGTGTCTACGGGTGTCAGGGTGAAGCCCGCGTCGCTGCTTGCCTTCGGCCGGATCCGCTTCGCTGAGCTCCGCCCTCCGCCGCTGGCCGAGGCCCCTTTAAGGCAGGCCCCGCCCCGGCCCCGCCCCGGCCCCGCCCCGCTCCGGGGTCAGCCCGGCTGCGCGCGGCTCGGGCGGGCGCCGGGCCTCGTCCCAGTCAGGACCCGGGCGCGGGCGCGATGGCGAGCGCGGCACTGAGGGTCGCCGGACGGCAGCTGAGCCAGCGCAGCGGGGCCGGAGCCCCCGTCCTCCTGCGGCAGGTGCGGGGTGGCCCGAGCCCCGGGCGGCGGGAGGGGCTGCATTCCAGGGTCCCGTTCACGAGGCCGGGGTCTGGGGGCCCCCTGTGCTTGGGGCCGGACCCCGAGTCCCGGACGAGCGAGGTCTTGGCTCGGGGCGCTAGGAAGCGGGCACTTCCCGGTTCTGACGGAGGGAGGGGGCGCGGCAGGGAGGCTGCGCTCTGCTCTGGGGAGGAGGCCCGCGGGGGGCGGGTGGTGCACGCTCACCTGTGCCCCCCGCCCCCTGCGCAGTTGTTTGAGCCCAAGAGCTGCACCTACACGTACCTGCTGGGAGACAGGGAGTCCCGCGAGGCGGTCCTGATCGACCCGGTTCTGGAGACGGCGCCTCGGGATGCCCAGCTGGTCAAGGAGCTGGGGCTGCGGCTGCTGTACGCTGGTCAGTGCGCGGCGAGCGTCGATGGCGGGGAGGCTGGTGCCTTGGATCCCTGGGTCTGGGGGAGGAGGGGCGAGGGGCTGGGACCCCTGGGTCTAAAGGAGGCGGGGTGGGGGGATGGGACCCTGGGTCTGGGGAGGAGGGGCGAGGGGCTGGGACCCCTGAGTCTTGGGGAAGTGGAGTAGGGGGTTGGGACCCCTGGGTCTGGGGGCTGGGACCTCTGGGTCTGTGAAAGGAGGGGCTGGGGACTGGGACACCTGGGTCTAAGGGAGGAGGGGCACCCCAGGGACTTGGGGAGGTGGGGTGGGGGCTGAGATCCCTGGGTTTAAGGGAGGAAGGGCTGGGGTCTGCGACCCCAGGGACTTGGGGAGGACGGGTCGGGGCTGAGACCCCTGGGTCTTGGGGAGATGCAGTGGGGGGTTGGGACCCCTGGGTCTGTGAAAGGAAGGGCTGGGGGCCTGGACCCCTGGGTCTGAGAGAGGTGGGGCAGGGCCTGAACCTCTGGGTCTGGGGAGGAGGGGCTGGGGTTAGGGTTAGGGTTAGGGAGGAGCTGCTGAGGGCCTGGCACCCTGGGTGTGGGGAGGAGGGCTGGGGGCCTGGACCCTGGGTGTGGGGGAGGAGGGCTGGGGGCCTGGACCCTGGGTGTGGGGAGGAGGGGCTGGGGGCCTGGACCCCTGGGTGTGGGGGAAGAGGGGCTGGGTGCCTGGACCCTGGGTGTGAGGGAGGAGGGCTGGGGGCCTGGACCCTGGGTGTGGGGAGGAGGGCTGGGGGCCTGGACCCTGGGTGTGAGGGAGGAAGGCTGGGGGCCTGGCCCCCTGGGTGTGGGGAGGAGGGGCTGGGGGCCTGGACCCTGAGTGTGGGGGAGGAGGGGCTGGGGGCCTGGACCCCTGGGTGTGGGGAGGAGGGCTGGGGGCCTGGACCCCTGGGTGTGGGGGAAGAGGGGCTGGGGGCCTGGCCCCCTGGGTGTGGGGAGGAGGGCTGGGGGCCTGGACCCTGAGTGTGGGGGAAGAGGGGCTGGGGGCCTGGCCCCCTGGGTGTGGGGAGGAGGGCTGGGGGCCTGGACCCTGAGTGTGGGGGAAGAGGGGCTGGGGGCCTGGCCCCCTGGGTGTGGGGAGGAGGGCTGGGGGCCTGGACCCTGAGTGTGGGGGAGGAGGGGCTGGGGGCCTGGACCCTGGGTGCGGGGGAGGAGGGGCTGGGGGCCTGGACCCCCAGGTGTGGGGAGGAGGGGCTGGGGGCCTGGACCCTGGATGCGGGGGAGGAGGGGCTGGGGGCCTGGACCCCCAGATGTAGGGAGGAGGGACTGGGGTCCTGGACCCTGGGTGCTGGGGAGGAGGGGCTGGGGGCCTGGACCCCCAGGTGTGGGGAGGAGGGGCTGGGGGCCTGGACCCTGGGTGTGGGGAGGAGGGGCTGGGGGCCTGGACCCCCAGGTGTGGGGAGGAGGGGCTACCCCCCAGCCCTGTGCTGACATGCTCTCCTTGCCCGCCCTCCCGCCCCTCAGTGAACACCCACTGCCACGCCGACCACATCACGGGCTCCGGGCTGCTGCGCTCCCTGCTGCCCGGCTGCCGGTCGGTCATCTCCCGCCTCAGCGGGGCCCAGGCTGACTTGCACATAGAGGAGGGCGACGCCATCCGCTTTGGACGCTTTGTGAGTTGGGTGCTGGCTGCCTGCGGGGGTGGTGGCCTGGACTCCTTGAACTTCAGGGCGGGGAGTGGGGGGACCTGGCTTCCTGACCCTTGAGCTCAAGTCTCTGGGAGGCGGGCATACACGCCCAGCAGGGCCCTGGGGCGGGCAGGCGTTGTCTCTGGCCGAGCCCCTTAAGTCAACAGTGTTGACTCAGTCTTTGGGGCAGCACCTGGGGCCTGGCATCTCCATGAAAGCTGCCTGAGGGCAACCCCAGGCCTGTCTTCGGAGCCACTGGTGGAGCTAGGGCATCCCTCTGCCCGGGGCCAGGGTGTGGGGGGGAGCTGGGCTGCAGGGTGCAGCGTCGAAGGGGCACAGGTCTGAGGGTCCTGCAGCTGCAGGGGCGGCCCCTCAAGGGAGCAGCTCCTGAAATGTTGCGCCTGGAGCCTCTGCTTAGCCCCAGCCCTGCTCCCGCCTCACTTGGGCCGGCGGTGAAGGTTCCTGACCAGCGGGCAGCGGGCGGGCTCATCAGCAGGACTCCCACCCAGCAGCGTGCAGGGGGTACCGTGGGAGCGTGCACGCTCAGGGAGGCAGACAGCAGCCACGGCTCCTTTTCTGACCAGAGCTGGCCTTGGGGACAGAAGGTGACAGGTGACCGGGTAAGGTCTCAGCCTTGGGGTTGGCTTTATTTTGGTTTATTTAGGTGGCAACATGTAGCAGGAATCAGAGCTTCCTGTGGGATCAGGGGTTTAGCTACAAATGGTTACAGACTTTCTCTCAGTCCCTCTTGCAGAAGTGGTGATCTGCCCGGTTGCCAGGCGTGTCAGGTGCCCACAAGCAGATCCAATCCGAGAGGCCCTCTGGCAGGATTAGAAAGGGTAGGGGGTTTCGGTCAAGACCAGCTCTTTGTCCAACTGGGTGCTTCAGTTGCAGTGAATAAGTGTGGGAGGGTTCAGTGTAGTGCATTTGGCTACGGTGGGTTTTTATGATTATTTATTTGCAAGGCAGAGTTACAGAGAAGCAGATGGAGAGAGAGAGAGAGAAAGAGAGAGAGAGAAGGTCTTCCATCTGCTGGTCCACTCCCCAATTGGCCGCAACGGCCGGAGCTGGGCCGATCTGAAGCCAGGAGCCAGGAGCTTCTTCCTGGTCTCCCACATGGGCTGTCTTCTGCTGCCTGATTAGCAGAGAGCTGGCTCGGAAGTGGAGCAGCCGGGACTTGAACTGGCGCCCATATGGGATGCTGGCACTGCAGGCAGTGGCTTTACCCGCTACGCCACAGCGCTGGCCCCTGTAGTTTTTTTCTTTTATTGATATCTCTATTAGTAGAAGCACTACACCACACAGTTCACCCCTTTAAAATACACAGTTCAATTTTAGCGTATTCAAAGTTGTGTGCTCTCATTTTATTTATTTATTTGAAAGGCAGGGTGAGAGAGGGAAAGAGACAGAGAGATGGAGAGAGGTCTTCCATTCGCTGGTTCATGCCCCACATGGCCACAGCAGTCGGAGCAGTGGCCGGAGCACAGGGGCCATCCCCCACTGCTTTCCCAGGCCATTAGCAAGGAGCTGGATGGGACGTGGAGCAGCCGGGACCCCAACTGCTGCTCTGATGCAGCTTCCCCCCGTCACGGCGATGCCGGCCCCACTAAATTAATTTTAGAGGATTTTCATTCCTCCACAAAGAAACCACACAGCCCCTAGCCCCGACCCCAGCCTCTCCCGGCACCCTCAGCGGCCGGGGGCAGGTTCTCGTCTACTTTCTGTCTCTGGCTTTGCTGCCTCTGGACAGTTCGTAGAAATGGAGTCCTACATACGGGTCTTCCGTGAGTGGCTTCTATCACTAGCCTGGTGCTGTCGGGACTGCTGCGTGTCGTGCCGAGGGCCCGGCTTCCCCTGTCGCTGGACGGTGCTCCATGCATGGCCAGATGTGCCACTGCTTGTACTCACCCCTCCGCTCACAGCCAAGTGGCCCGCTCCCGCTTGTGGCCGACGCTTTGGTCACTGTTCACGTGCGGGCCTTAGTGAATGGCTGTGTCCATTTAGGCTGGGTACATGTCCAGGGGCTGAGCGGCTGGGTCACGTGGTGATTCTGCATTTGCGGAACTGGTTTCCGGTGTGGCCACACCACTCAGCGCAGGGAGGTCCCGGCCTGCGGCAGCACTTCCTGTCATATCTTCCTGGTGACTCAGGGCTCGGCTTGTTGTTGTTTTTTTTTTTTGGTCTGAGTTCTTTACACATCTTTGGAGGGGAGGGCATTTAGAATGCCTGCATCCACACCTGTGTACCCGGATGTGAGCGCCAGCTCTACTTCCCATAATCCAGTGTCGTGCTAACCCCTGGTCCTTGTGGGCATTTGGGGAGTGAACCAGCAGATGAGAACCAGCTCACTCTCTCTCTCTCTCTCTCTCTCTGTCTCTCTCTCTTTCTTTTTCTCTCTCTCTGCCTCTCAGATAAATAATTTTTAAAAAATTAAAGAAAGGTAAGTTTATTTGGGAGCAACACATTTTTTAAAAAAAATTTTTTACAGAGCTAAAAAATCATGCCTACAATGGATCTTCACAAAGTTCATGCACTACATGTATTATTTAAAAAAAAAAAAAAGATGGACTGCTGTTATGGCAAAGCGAGCTAAGCCACTGCCCGCTGTGTCGGCATCCGATATTGGGGTGCTAATTCGAGTCCTGGCTGCTCCATGTCTGACCCCACCCCTGCTAAGGCACCTGGGAAAGCAGCGGGAGATGAACCAAGTGCTTGGGCCGCTGCCAGCCTTGTGGGAAGCCAGGGTTGAGTTCCAGGCTCCTGGCTTCGGCTTGGTCCAGCCCTGGCAATTGTGGCTGCTAGGGGGGTGAACCAGCATCTGGAAGAGCTCTCTCCCTGCCTCTCTCTCTCTCTCTCCATTTTTCTCACTCTGCCTTTCAAATAAATAAATAACTTTTTTTAAAGAAACGCCCTCACAAAGCTTTCTTTATGGCCACTGAGATTCAAAGTTCATATCGTTTTCATATGTCACAAAATCTTACTCTATTTTGATTTTTTTTAACCATGGAAAAACACAGCTTGCAGGCCTTATCAGCCAGTTGGCACGTGCGGTCCACTGTCCACAGATGGCCGCCTCGTGGGGAGCGTTCCATCGGTAAACCACTGCTCACTCACCCGTTCTCGTTGTCATACCTGTTTCCAGCTTCGGCCACTATGGGTGACGCCCCCTCTGGAGATTCTGGTGCAAATCTCCTGGTAGACGTTGCCCGGAATTCCAAGGAGTAAGCTTGCTGGAGCTTAGTTAACGTGTTCAACTTTAATAGAAACTGCCAAGTGTTTTGTTTTGTTTTTAAATAATAATTTATTTGAGAGGCAGGCAGAGAGAGAAAGAGCGACCACCTGCTGGTTCACTCCAGAAGCGGCTGCTACAGCTGGGCCTGGGCCGGGGACTCAATCCGGGTTCCTCGCAGGGGAGTCCGGGACCCAATTTCCCGAGCCGCCACTGCTGCCTCCCAGGATCTGCATCAGCTGGAAGCCGGAGTCAGGACCCGGAGCTGGTATCAGATCCAGACTCCCTGTGGGTGCAGGCGTCTCTGCCCGTGACTGAATGCCTCCCTCCCTAACAATCTTGTTTTAAAATATTCATTTTATTTATTTGAAATGCAAAGGGGCACAGAAAAAGCAAAACAGAGGGAGAGTTCTTCCATCCACTGGTTCACTCCCCAATGGTCACATCAGCAGGGGCTCGGGGCGGCCAAAGCCAGGAGCCTGGAACTCCATCTGGGTCTCTCAGGTGCACGCAGGGGCCCAAGCACTCGGGACATCTTTTGCTGCACTAGCATGGAGCCGGATCGGAAGTGGAGCAGTCGGGAGTCAAACTGCTCCCTTATGGGATGCTGCCCCAGGGCAGCCGCCTTAGTCCAGAAGCCACAGCGCTGATCTCGGGCCCCCACCCCCGCCCTGACAATTTTTTTTTAAGTGACAGCTTCTTTTATGATTTTGACCTATGTTCTACTCTCCTGCTTAAACACACAGAATACAAATAACATCAACCACACCCAGTGTTATTCGCAGTTTTAAAATTATTTTCTGACAGGCAGAGAGCTCTTGTTTGCTGGTTCACTTCCCAAACACACACAACAGCAGGGGCTGGGGCCAGGCTAAAGCCGGGAACCCAATCCCAGGACTCAACCATTTAAGCCATCAACACCGCTTCCCAAGGTCTACACTGGCAGGACCCAGCTGTGCGGGTGGGTCTATCCTGCTAGACTGGACGCCCCCCCTAACCGTTCTGGGGACTGGTTTGACATTTCACATTCAAGGTGAGCCCAGTCCTCAGTGCACGGAGTGTGTGGGGTGCGGTTGAGAAAGCGAATCTGCCCGTTGGCTCTGTGAGGGAGGGGCGCTGCGCGGGGAGGGTCGTGAGTGGTGGTCGCAGGGGCCAGGCTGTCTCAGCCCCGCCCCAGGCAGCCTTTAGCTGGCCCACAGGGAGGCTTCTATCCTTCCCCCATCTGGAGTTTAATGTTTGAACTGTGGAGCCCGTCTCTGTTCCCCCAACATTTTACCATGAGAAGCTGTGAGTGCACAGTGAAGTGGATGTCAACAGTGTACGTCTCCGTCCGTGCATTGCTGCTGCTTTTTTCTTTAAGATTTATTTATTGGGGCCAGCATTGTGGCGCAGCACACGAAAAGATTTATTTATTTGAAATGCAGAGTTAGAGAGAGAGGGAGAGAGAGAGGGAGGGAAGAGAGAGAGTGAGGGAGAGGGAGGGAGGAGAGAGGGAGAGAGAGAAGAAGGGAGGAGAGAGGGAGAGGGAGGGAGGGAGGAGAGAGGGAGAGAGAGGGAGGGAGGAGAGAGGGAGAGAGAGGGAGGGAGGAGAGAGGGAGAGGGAGGGAGGGAGGAGAGAGGGAGAGAGAGGGAGGGAGGAGAGAGGGAGAGAGAGGGAGGGAGGAGAGAGGTCTTTATCTGCTGGTTCACTCCCCAAATGACTGCAAGGGACAGGGCTGGGCCAGGAGCCTGGAGCTCCCTCTGGGTCTCCCACGCGGGTGGTCGGGGCGGCCCAAGCACTCGGGCCATCTTCTGCTGCTTTCCTGCAGGGAGCTGGGTCAGAAACGGAGCAGCCGGAACTGCAGCCGGCGCTCCTGTGGGATGCTGGCCGGCTGCACGCGCTGCGCACGGCGCCGGGCCCACTTGCTCGTTTGTGGGGCACCTGCGAGTTGCTCTCAGCACTATCCCCTAAACAGAACAAGTCACCTTGCTTTCTTCCACAAAGCAGGGGAAGAGGATCTGGCCCACGGAGGCTTAGGATGTTTAGCTGCTAGGGCCAGTGACAGCTTGGGCTTCTGAGCTAGGAACGGCGGGGTGACTGACTCCCCCAGGACTAAGAATTTCTGGGCACAAGTGGAAAAGACGCCGAGAGCTCGCCTGCCACCAGGGGGCAGTGCAGACTGCGGGACGGCCCGATCTCAGCCAACGTTTAGATGTGGGTGGGCCGGGAAGCAGGTGAGAGAAGAGTGGGGGGGGGGGTAGAGGGGGGTTGGTCCAGTGGGTAAGACGCCTCTCGGGACGCCCCCCGCCCGTATCGGAGGGCCTGGGTTCCAGTTCTGGCTCAGGCTCTCATTCCAGCTGCCTGCTCCTGGGCCCCTGGGAGGGAGGGTCCCTGGGTCCCCGCCACCCTAGTGGGAGAGACCTGGATGGAGCTCCAGGCTTCTGGCAGAGGCCTGGCCCAGCCCTGGCTGCTGCAGGCATTGGGGGAGTGAACCAGTGGATGGAAGATCTCTCTTTCTCTCTCTCTCTCTCCTCCCTCTTCCTGCTTTTCAAATAGAAATTTAAAATAAGCAAATTTAATAATTTAGAACAGCCGTGGAGACATGTCACGTGCTGGAGGGGAGAGGGACTTTGTCGGGAGCACGGGGTGGGGGGCCCTCAGCAGGGTCAGGAGCAGCCAAGGCTGGGTTGAGAGCCCCCCCCCCCCCCCCCCCGTGCAACTGTTTTTTGGCGGTTTTTCCAGTTCTGTAGTAAATGGAAAGGGGACCTCAGGCCAAGCAGCCCTGCATCCGGGGATGCCCAGCCCCCGCGGGGCCTGAGCCAGCAAGACCCCCAGCCGGAGCGCCGAGGTCAGGGCAGGTGGTGGAATGTTCTAGGAAACCGCCCCACGCTCCCGGCCGAGGGGGCAAAGGGCTGTTGAATCTGTGATGAGAACAGTTTTGCTCCCGCAGAGCCCAGGGAAAAGTCCTCTCTTTCGAAACCCATGTCACCTCCCCCAGAACACGCGGCACAGGGAGCTCAGGTCCCAGCCCCCCAGCCCACCCCCACCCTGCAGGCGGTGGCCCGGGACCCAGAGGAGGCTCGGGTCCCTGCCAGGTTTGTGCACCGAGAGCCCTGGGCTCCGACTCTGGCCGCCGCCCGCCCGCCTCCTGGGATCTCCGCGTGCCGGGCCTTGCTTTCCTCCTGCGGTCACATAAGTGGCTTTTCTGTAGCTTCTCTCCTTCCAAAACCGCCATCACCTGCTCCGCCTCGCAGCGCATCGGCAGGGAGCCGGAGCAGACAGAGCCGCCGGGACTCAAACCAGCGCCCAACTGGGGTGCGGGCGTCCCAGCATGGCCCTTCCCGTCGTTTATCCCAGAGGATTTTCGGAACCAAATATCATGCTCCACCCCCACCCCCCCACCCCCCCAACCCCCCACCCCCGCTCCGGCCCCCTCGGGGAGGAATCCTGAAGGCCGAGCACACACAGGCCTCGGCCAGCCTGGCCTCGAGGGAGGAGCGCGGACCCAAAGTCGGCCAGGCTGGCGGCAGGGCCTTGCTCTCCGCACCCCCGGCCCTCAGCCCCCCACCCCCGGTCAGGGGGGGAGTCCAAGCAGACGTCCTGGGGTCTCTGCTCTCAGAGGTGCCCCTCGCCTGCTCCCAGGGGCGTCCATTCTGAAGACCCTGTCGCCCCTCCTGGACGATACTACAGAAAAATAGTAACAACTTAAAAAAATTATTTTATTTATTTGAGAGGCAGAGTTAGAGAGGGAGAGACAGAGAGAGAGGTCTTCTATCCACTGGTTCACTCCCCAATTGGCCACAACAGCCGGGGCTGGGCCAGGCCACAGCCAGAAGCCAGGAGCTTCTTCCGGGTCTCCCACATGGGTGCAGGGGCCCAAGGACTTGGGCCATCCCCTGCTGCTTTCCATAGCAAGGAGCTGGACCGGAAGTGGAGCAGCCGGGTCTCGAACCAGCGCCCATATGGGATGCCGGCACTGCTTTACCCACTACGCTATAGCGCCGGCCCCTCGTGTGTACTTTTAAAAGTTTGTATTTGTTTTCATTTCATTGGAAAGGCAGAGAGGCAGACACAGATAGCGAGAGATCTTCCATGTGCTGATTCACTCTGCAAATGCCCTCGACAGCTACAGCTGGGTCAGGCCAAAGCCAGGCGCCAGGAGCTTCCTCCGGGTCTCCTATGTGGGCGCAGGGGCTCAGGCACCTGGGCCACTTTACGCTGCTTTTCCAGGCGCATTAGCAGGGAGTTGGATGGGGAGCAGAGCACCCGGGAGTCGACTGGCTCCCGTATGGGATGCTGGTGGGGTGGGCGGTAGCTTTGCTTACTATGCCCTCACATCATGTCTTTAACAGACAGGAGTCTGATTTTCTGCCATAGCAGGGACTCTGGGAGGTGGCAGTTAGTCTTTGATTCTGTGCCATCACTGTTTGTGGGCTTCTCTCGGCATTTCCTCCATGGTTGCAAGGTGGCTGCTGCAGCGCCAGCCACCACACCTGGTGTCCAGAGCCAGAGAAAGTCGAGAGGGGCAGAAAAGCTTTCCCAGAAACCCTCAGAACTGTTAAGAACCGCTTGACGACCCGAGAACCGAGTCAGAGACTACCCAGGTTGCTGGTGAAGTGCTTGGCTGGGCTGACCAATGTCCAGGAGTTGATCTGAGAGTGAGGAAGGACAGAGTGGCCCGGGGTGACCAGGGTTTGTGCTTGGTGCTGCTGGGTATCAGCAGATGACTGATGGGACCAGGCTGCCCACGGTGGGAGGGGCCTCAGCTCAGGGCTGTGTGTGTGAGACAGAGCTCTTCCATCTAGTGCTTCACTCCTCAAACGGCTGGAGCAGGCCAGAGCCGGGAGCCGGAGCCCCATGTGGGTCTCCCACGTGGGTGCAGGGGCCCACGTGCTTGGGCCTTTTTCTGCTTCGCGAACGCATCAGCAGGGAGCTGGGTTGGAAGCAGAGCAGCTGGGACTTGAACCAGCAATCTGACAGAAGGGCCAGCGCCTGCCCGCTGTGCACCTGTTGCTGTTTGACTGCAGTTGTCCCCAAACCCAGTCTGGCTTTCTGCCATTTCAGTCACCCACAGTCAGCCTCGGCCCAAAGATATTAAGCGGAAAGTTCCAGAAATAAACCATGCATGAGTTTTAAATGTCACATTGTCCTCGGTGGCGTGGTGACATCTCCCGCTGCCCCGCTGCACCATCTGGCCGGGAGTCGTCCGTCAGTCCTGCAGGTCCAGGCTGCGGATGCTACCGTTAATCACTTGGTGGCAGGGCTCGTGTGTGGGACCCTCACCCACAGAGGATCTGGGGACCCCTGTGTCTGTGTCCCCCTCCCTGAAGCGCCTGTTCTTTTCTTTTGCCCGTTTTCCTTTGGGAGTTCTTGTTGATGCTAGGAGCTATTTATATATTATGGCTGTTGACACTTTATATGACTTGGTTATACATACAGCCAACATTGTCTCTGAGGTTTTCCTTTTTATCTCTTAACTATGATTTTAAAAAAATAGTGTAAAGTTAAACTATGTGGACACATCTATCACTATTTTTCTTATGGCTCTGAAAGACACTTCAGAACGTTCCTGGGAAATGGAACAAGAGCAGTTTATTTTGGTGTAAAAATTTTTGAAATCCATGCATAGTTTGTTGTAACAGACATTTTCCATGAAATTGTTGAATATCCCATATATATGGGCTTTACATTTACGTATAAAGTTACATGTATATAGTAAAAAGATAACACAGAAAAGTCTAAACAATAACATAAAAAGTCTAAAACAATAAAAGTGGAGCAGGCAGGACTCAAACCGGTGTCCATGTGGGATGCCCGCGCCACAGGCAGAAGCTTAGCCCGCCGCGCCACACGCCACAGCGCCGGCCCCACGTTGTCACCTTTCACCGCAGCATCCCCGCCACAGTCCTTTAGCGTCCACGGTTACACCCGTGTGCTTGTCTTGTCTCAGTGACCTCCAGGATCCGTCAGTGACTTCAGAATACTGACGCTGTGTGTGTGTGTGTGTGTGTGTGAGGTGTGTGTGAGTGTGGTAGGTATGTGTGGGGTGTGGGGGGGCATGTGTGGGGTGTGTGTGTATGTGGGGTGTGTGTGTATGGTGTGTATGTGTGTGGTGTATGTATGTGTGTGTGGTATATGTGAGTGTTGTGTGTGTGGTATGTGTATGGTGTGTGTGGGGTGTGTGTGTATGTGAAATAATGGTGTGGTGTGTGTGTGTATGGTGTGGTGTGTGTGTGGTGTATGTGTGGTGTGTATGTATGTGTGTGTGCTGTGTGTGTGTGGGGTTTGTGGGGTGTGTGTGTGGGTGTAGTGTGTGTGGTGTGTGTGGTGTGTGTGCATATGGTATGTTGTGTGTGTGTGGTGTGTGTGTATGTGGTATAATAGTGTGGTATGTGTATGTATTGTGTGGGGTGTGTGTGGTATATGCGTGGTATAATTGTGTGTGTATGGTGTGGTGTGTGTATGTATGTGTGTGTGGTATGTGTGTGGTGTGTGTGTATATGGTGTGGTGCGTGTGTGGTGTGTGTGTGAGTGTGGTATGTATGTGTGGGGTGTGTGTGTGGTATATGCGTGTTATGGTGGTGTGGGGGGCGTGTGTATGTATGTGTGTGGTATGTGTGTGGGGTATGTGTGGTGTGTATGTATGTGTGTGTGGTATGTGTGGTGTGTATGTATGTGTGGTGTGTGTGTATGGTATGTATGTGTGTGGTGTGTGTATGTATGTGTAGTGTGTGTATGGTATGTATGTGTGTGGTGTGTGTATTGTGTATGTATGTGTGTGTGGTGTGTGTGTGTGGTGTGTGTGTGTGGTATATATGTGTGTGTGTGTGGTGTGTGTGTGTTACAGGTAGATTTCCACTGCCTGTCGGTTCCCTCTGCACTTGGCGTGTGGCATTGCTGTCATTCAGAAACTCCAGATTGGTTGGAAGCCACACGCCTGATCTTTGCTCCCGTGACTCGTGGCTTTGGGCTCATATGTGAATGTCCTTCTAGCTGAGACTAGCTACCGGTTTGTGTTTGTGTTGTCATTGTCACAGCTCGATTTTCTTGCATGTAACTCTTTCATCTGTTTGGAGCTTGCCCCGGGGCGGGTTGGAGCCTGGGAATCTAACAAGTCCGTGCCGATGTGGCCCTGGGGTCGGTGGACTTCAAGGCTCGCTGGTGACCATCTCTGTATCTGCCACCCCGCTAGGCCTTGGAGACTCGGGCCAGCCCTGGCCACACCCCGGGCTGTGTCACCTTCGTCCTGAATGACCACAGCATGGCCTTCACTGGCGACGCCCTGCTGATCCGCGGCTGTGGACGGACGGACTTCCAGCAAGGTGCGCGCCCCAGCCCCCCGGGATCTTAGTGGAGTTGCGTGGGTGCCGGGATGCTACGTTCCAGTAACAAGAAGGGACAAACGGATGTCGGTGTTAGTTTAAGGCGTTTTGCTGCCAAGTGTGGGAAGAGTTAGACCCGGGGCTGTGCAGCCGCAGTCATCAGAGATCCCGGCTGGGGCCGGAGGAGCCTCTCTCCAGGGCGGCTCGCCCACGTGGCTGGCCAGGTACCACTCTTGTGGGCGGGGCCTCCCGGCCTCCCAGGGGTCCTCACCCTAGGGGCCACCGAGCGCCTTCCTGACCTGGTGGAGGGGTGGAGAGAGAGAGGGAGACATGCAGGCAGAAGCCCAGATGTGTTTTGGACCCAGCCTTGGAAGTCACATCCGGGTTTCCGAGGGAAGATGCCCTAAGGATCCTAAGGCTTGTGCTGCCTGAGGAGTGTGTGGTGGGGCCCTCAGATCCAGGATCTGGGGCTGGAGGTCGTCACGGTCAGTGGGGCAGTGTGACATTGGGGCAGCAGATTCGGGGTTTCCTGGAGTTTGGGTTCCGAACCTCAGGGTTTGGCTGCCTCGTGGGGAGCCATGAAGTGCATGCGAGAGAGCAGAGTGGCGGTGGGAAGCCAGGCCCCTGCCACGCCCACCCCCCATCCTCTTGCTCTCCGTCTCTGGGGTTTCCCTCTGCGATTCCCAATTTATCCATGAAGCGGAAGGATTTAGGCTGAGATGGGCGGCAGAAGGTGGGAGACGTGTGCGTCTGCCCCCACCAGGACTCAGCTTCCTGCCGGCACTGTGACTCCACACCCCCTTGGGGTCTCCGGTGCTAAGGGCTTGCCTCCTGGTCCGCCCTCCTTGTCCTGATGCCTGTCTGGCCACCCTCAGGGTGAAGGCACAGCTCCTCGGTGCGTCAGGGTCTCATCCTCACGGTATTCACAGCCGTGCTGAATTTCACGCTGTTCCACCTGCCCAGCATGCTGTTCCCACCCCCCTCTACCTGGACAAAGGGGTATTGGCAGGAGATGAGGAAGGACGGTTAGCTCGGTGACGTCATCCCGCCACCAATGACCTCTGACCTTTCCCCAGGCTGCGCTAAGACTTTGTACCACTCGGTGCACGACAAGATCTTCACGCTCCCGGGAGACTGCCTGATCTACCCTGCGCACGACTACCATGGTGAGGGCTGGAGCGGGTGGGGGCTCCCGTGACTACCGAGAGGGGACCGCGAAGCCCTGTGAAGCTCGAAGGGCACGCGGGCCACAGGTGGCAGAGGCTCCTCTGGCCGGAAGACCAGCGCCCAGCGTCTGTGTGCACCTGGAGTTCCACAGCGCCTGGGTTTTCCTGGGACTTCCTCCAAGGGCTTGGAGAACCAGGGAAACTACATTTCCCATGGTGCCCATTGAGCAGGAAAAGCAGTCTCGGGAGTGTTCTAGGGAGAGCCTGTTAGTCTCCAGCGAGAGAGCCGCCCCAGTGCCTCCTGGGAGCTGTAGTTCCCAGAGCCCCCAGGCACTGGCCCCATTGACGTTCCTTCTCCTCCCTCATGCACTAGGGCTCACGGTGTCCACCGTGGAGGAGGAGCGGACTCTGAACCCTCGGCTCACCCTCAGCTGTGAGGAGTTTGTAAAGGTCATGGCCAACCTAAATTTGCCCAAACCTCAGCAGATAGGTAAAACACCCGGTCCAGAACTCGGCCTGAGGGAGGAGGGGCTGGGGGCCTGACCCTGGGTTGAGGGAGGAGGGACCTGGACCCCTGGATCTGAGGGAGGAGGGGCTGGGGGCCTGGACCCCGGGTCTGGGGGGGGGCCCAGGGTCAAAATTCTAATTCCCCAAGCCAGGTGGGCTCGAGGGCCTGTGGGCCTGTGGGTCTGGGCGGGGCCTGCCGGGTCCTTCAGTGTCACCCTGGTTCTCACCTGCAGATTTTGCTGTGCCAGCCAACATGCGGTGCGGGGTCCAGAGCCCCCCTTCCTGAGCACATCTGTCAGGGGCCAGGGTGAAGGATGCATTAGGCTGGGGAGGGGAAGCTGTCCCCCCACCTCTCTCCTCCCCATTTCTACCTCCCCCACAAGCCCCTTGAGCTTCTGAAATAAAGACGCTTGGTTTCTTTCAGCTGTGAATCTGACTCCCACCTGGTTTTGGGGGGTCCCCCGGGTTTCTGGGCTGAGACCCTTGGGGTTCGTGCTGGGATCCTGGCCGGGGGTGGGGGAGAGTGGGGACGCTGGGCACGGCAGAGGTCCTGGGGCGGGAAGAGGGGATTTCTAGCTCACAGAAGCACACACACACACACACACACACACGCACGCATGCACACACACTTCTCTCCTGGGGTTACAGCGGGGTCCCGCCTCCGAGCCCCTTCCCCCGTTCCTCGTCTGTGGAATGGGCGCTGCGATGCTCTGAGGGGTGGGTGGACAGGTGGGCGGCACTGGGTGTGTGGCGCGCTCCCCAGCCGGGCAGCGGGCGCTATCGCTGATCTCCCAGGCACTTCCGGGCCTGGAGGGGGCGGGGCAGGCACGGGGCTGAGCACAGGTTTTCTCGAGAATGCAGCCGGTCAGCACTTCCCACCTGTGTTGACCTTGGATTCTGTTGCTCCACCCCGCCCCAGCCTCAGTTTCCCGAAGCGTTACAATGGAGAGAGAGCAAGCCCTTCCCGGAGGGGCTGCTGTGGGGGTGGCACTCGGCCACCGTGCAGCCACACCTCAGACTCCCCTTTCACATCCCTTGATTTTCCTGTTTTTGCACACAGTGGAAAGCGGCTGAGACCTCTGACCTCTGCCCCCCCCCCCCCCGCCCCATAACAAAGGGGTCGGCAACACTAACCTTGTTCTCTGCACGGGTCTCAGCTCAGGGCAACCCCCTCCCCCTGGCCAGCTCCCCAAACCGGTCCGGGCCCTTCCAAAGGGCTTATTAGAGGGGAGAGGCCCCCATCTCCGTTCCTATCTCCCCTTCGGGACTCCAGGATCTGGGCAGGAGGGAGGCCCCTGTGGAGGCAGCCACAGCCACCCGGCCCTCCAGGGGACAGGAATGAGGGCGCTGGAGGCAGAGTGGGAAGTGGTGATGCTGGATTCTCCGGGGTGGGGCCGGTGGGGCCCGGATGACCCGGTGCCGCGGCCGCGGGCGGGGCCCGCTGATGGCACCCTCCTCCCTCGGAGCTGTTGGACCTGTTGTCCCCCCCTCCACTTCCGGGCTGCTGGGGAGGGGGACGGGGCGGCCTCTCCCGGCTCCCTCTTCCCCAGCCACCTGCCCGGTCGGCAGAAGCGGCAGCGCCCAGAGCGCAGAGCGGGGTGCGCTGGAGCTGGCGCAGGTGAGGAACGGCCCGGGGGCAGAAGGGGGCTGGAGTTTGTGCAGGGCGTTCCCGGGAGGGAAGGCTGCGGCTTCTGACTTGGTTAGAGAGCGAGCGGGAGACTGGGAGCCGACTCCCGGATCCCCGGGGAAGGAGGGGCGGGCTCCGAGACTACGGGCTGCGGGGACGCGCGCGTGGGAACCGGTGCCGCGGGGGAAGTGGACGGGCTCGCTCGGAGGGAGTCCGAGCTTTGGAGGCCCTGCAGAGGGACCACGGGCTGACACCAGCTTCGGAGCGAGAGGCGGGGCCGGAGAGGCCAGTACGGGGCGAGCTACGACCCCAGACTCTAATTCTGGCCTCTTGTCCGGGGGTGTGTCGCCCTAGGAACCGTCAAACCTCCCCCCAGCTTCGTCTCCCGTCCCTGGAAGCTCCAGATCACGCCCTCGGAGTGCTCAATCCCACCCTTTGAACTCTCAAGCCCCTCCTCCCGGGAGGGGGGCTCTCCAGGCCACGCCCCCACGCCGCCAGGCCCCGCCCCCGAAACGCCGGCCCCGCCCACCGCCGGAGCCCGCAGAGGCCATGGGGACGCGGAGCTGCCCGGATGAGGGGCCTCCGCCGCCACCAGCCCCGGAAAGCGACGCCGAGCTCCCGCCTCATGGGGCTGCTCAGCCCCAGGGGCGCCCCGAGGAGCCTCGCCAGCAGGAGGCTCCGGTGGAGCTTCCGAGCGGCCGAGGAGCTGAGCAGGCGGAGGAAGAGGAGGAAGTCGGCGAGGGCAGCAGCACCGAGAGCAGCCGCGACGAGGTGAGCGCCCGGGGCGAGACAGCCGCGGGAGACCGGGCGCCGAGCGACGGGTGTGGGGAACCTGCTAGTCAGGGGCCCGGGCCGGGGGGAGGCCCCATAGACAGAGCGCGCGCCCCGGGGAGACCAGAGAGAGAGAGCGCGCCCCGGGGAGACCAGAGAGAGAGAGCGCGCCCCGGGGAGACCAGAGACATAGAGGTGGACCCCAAAGGGTGACAGACACACATGGGTGTGAGGAATCAGAGAGGGGAGACCGGGGTGGGGAGGGGCCCAGAGACACAGGTGGATCCCAGAGGGTGACAGACAGCTATGGGGAACCAGAGAGAGCCCCTGAGACGATGGAGAGCACAGAGACAGAGAGTGAGCCCTGGGGAAGCCCAGGGAGACACGGGTGGATCCCAACAGGTGACAGAGACACAGAGAGAGGCGTGGGGAACCAGATAGAGACCCGAGGCCAGGAGGACCACAGAGAGACAGAAGGAACAGGGGCAGGCTCAGAGAGGTGCAAGTGGACCCCAAAGGGTGACAGACACACAGGGTGTGGGGAATCAGAGAGGGGAGATGGGGGTGGGTGGGCGGGGGAGGCCCAGAGACACAGGTGGATCCCGATGGGTGACGGAGACTCAGAGGGAGGCGTGGGGAACCAGATAGAGACCCCGAAACAGGGAGGACCACAGAGAGACAGAGTGAGCCAGCGGTAGGCTCAGAGAGGATGGAGGTGGACCCCAAAGGGTGACAGAGACAGACATGGGTATGGGGAACCAGAGACGGACCCACCCCGAGCAGGGCCGGGGCGGGGGAGACACGCAGTGATAGGGAGAGGCTACTGAGACCCAAGCCTGGACTTGGAGCCAGAGGCACGGCCTTGGGGTTGGAAAGACTGGAAAGCTCAGAAACCAAGGGCGTAGATGCCCCAAGGCAGAGAGACCCCCAAGACTCAGGCAGATCCTGAGGGGCGGAGTGGCAGCCCAGAGAGCCGGGGAAGAGGCAGGGAGGCCGCTGGCAGAGACAGTGGTGCCAGGAGACCCCTGCTCCACGAGTGGCCCCAAAGCCCCTCCCGGGGCCGTCGGTGGTCGCAGTGCCTGCCCGCTCCCACGTTAAAGGAAAGAGCCCGAGACAGGTGCAGGGCGCAAGGGCTGAGTCAGACAGAAGCAGACCCCCGGCCAGCAGCGAGTGGGGGTGGGGAGCGGACCTACTCAGCCCTCTGCACTCGACCACGCCCTCTCCAGCTCCAGCCCGAGGCCACTCCTTCTGCTCGGGGCCTGGCCACGCCCTCTGTCCCCACCCCTTCTGGGGAAGGGGCGCGAGGGGCGGCGCGGCGGCTGCGGGGGCAGCAGCTGGAGGCCCTGACCCGCGTGGCCCTGATGGAGCAGCGCGTGAAGGAGCTACAGCGCCAGAGGAAGGAGCTGCGGATCGAGGTGAGGCCGTGCGCGCCTGGGGTCGGCCACCCGGGCTCCCAGCCCTGACCCCTGAACTTGACTTCCAGAGGATGCGGGGCGCCCTGCGCCGCCCTCCCTCCCCACCCAGTTCACACTCCCACTGCCCGCCCTTGCTGCCCTCGCAGATGGAGGTGGAGGTGGCCCTGCTGCGGGGCGAGCTGGCCGGGGAGCGCGTGGCTGCGCGGCGGGAGGAGGAGCAGCTCCGCGAGTTGCTGGGACAGCAGGCGGCCACGGAGCAGCGCAGCCGCAGCCGGGAGCAGCAGCGGGAGGAGGTCAGTTCTGCTCCGCAGCGACCGGAGTTCCAGGTGGTGCCCCCTGGGGGCCTGAGCCCCAGGCAGGGGACGCTGGGGCTCCAGGGAGATGCACCCCTCCCTCCCCAACACGATGGTGGTGGTGGTGGGGGAGACAGGGGCCTGAGGCCTCCCTGGGGCCGCCATCTCTGCTCCCTCTCTCATGGTTTCTTTTTAAAGATTTATTTATTTATTTGAAAGACAGAATTCAGAAAGGCAGAGAGAGAGAGAGAGGTCTTCCACCTGCTGGTTCACTCCCCAGATGGTTGCAAATGGCTGGAGCTGTGCCAGTCTGAAGCCAGGAGCCAGGAGCTTCTTCCAGGTCTCCCACGCAGGTGCAGGGGCCCAAGGACTTGGGCCATCTTCTACTGCTTTCCCAGGCCACAGCAGAGAGTAGGATTGGAAGTGGGCAGCCAGGACTTGAACCGGCGCCCCTCTGGGATGCCGGCACTGCAGGCACTGGCCCCTCATGGTTTCCTAAAAGTCATCGTATGGAAACTTCACTCCCACAGAAATCAAAGTCAGACGCCCACGTCCTGATCTCACCACCTGCTGCTCTTCCCTCACTCCCCGGTTTGCTTCCTCGTCGCTGGGTTTTTTATTTTTATTATAAATATATTGTTTTACTTAAAAAGCAGAGGCACAGAGAACGATCTTCCATCCACCCTAAATGCCCATAACAGCCAAGGTTGGGCCAGGCTGAAGCCGGGAGCCTAGAGTGCAGTTTGGTCTCCCAGGTGGGAGGCAGGGACCTGGGGCCGTCACCTGCTGCCACGGAGGATGCACTTGAGCCGGGAGCTGGACTCCAGGCAGACCCAGGTCTTGAGCCCAGGGACACGGATATGAGACGCAGGTGTTCCTGGTGGTGACTTAACCACCCTGCCCAACAGCCATCTTGCCACACTAATTTTAGAAGCCAACAGTGGGGGCTGGCACTGTGGCATAGTGGGTAGAGCCACTGCCTGCAGTGCCGGCTCCCATATGGGTGCCGGTTCGAGTCCCAGCTGCTCCACTTCCGATCCAGCTCTCTGCTGTGGCCTGGAAAAGCAGCAGAAGATGCCCCAAGCTCTTGGGTCCCTGCCATCCAAGTGGGAGACCCAGGTGGAGTTCCCAGCTCCTGGCTTCTGCCTGGCCCAGCCCCGGCTTTTGTGGTCATTTGAGGAATGAACCAGCAGATGGAAGATCTCTCTCTCTTTCTCACTGCCTTTCAAATAATTAAAATCTTAAAAACAAAGTAGCCCCTGGCAGACACCCGGTACTGTGGGCGTGTGTCACTTCCAGATAAGAACTCCTTTGTTAACCCCGCCATCACGCTGTGGTTCTGGCTTTGGGGGTTGGCAGGTTCACCTCCGGTCGGCTGTCGTGTCTCCCAGGTTGTCGGAAAAGCAGCAGTTAGCAGGTGCTTGCATGAATCGGGTGCCCCAGAGGCCCCTGGATGGTCGCTGGTTGGGAAGTGTCATGTCATCATGCTCTGGGTTGGAGAAGCCACGTCCGGCAGAGGCGTGCCCGTGGGTCGGTCCCTGCGGCGCGTGCTGGTTACCTGGGGAGACTCCAGCCGGCTCCAGCCTGCTCGGTGCTTTCTGAGCGAGCGCTCAGGGCCTTGTCTCTGGTGGTACAGGTCCCAGTGGGGACACCCTGGTCTCCTAGGACTTTTCCGTCCAAAGACTTCAGTGTCCATTGGTGGCCATTGCTTAGGTCCGTTATCACTAAGGTGGAGCAGGTGACTTTGTCATTCTATCAGTCGCTCTCTGAAACGCTGGAAGTTAGAGCAACAGAACGAGAGAGGGAGAGATAGAGAGAGAGATCTGCCCATTGGTTCACTCCCCAAATGGCTACAGTGGCTGGGGCTGGGCCAGGCCAAAGCCAGGAGCTGGGAACTCCAGTTGGATCTCTTATACGGGTGGCAGGGACCCAGCACTTCTGCCTTCCCATGTACATTAGCAAGGAGCTGGACAGCAAGTGGAGCAGCAGGGACACGAACCCGCACTCGTATGGGATGCTGGTGTCACCGACGGCTGCTTAACCTGCTGCGCCACACCGCCGGCCCTCACCAGGCATCTCGAAGGCTGGGATTCCCACAGACTGAGTGCTAGGCCTTCCCTGCCCTGTTTCCCCGCAGCCCTGCAGAGCGAGCTGAGCTCTTGGCCCGCCTTCCTCCCTGCCCCAGGCTTCCGGGCCCCAGGCCGTCTCCCTCCCACCTGGACTCACTGACCGCCTCCACAAGTATTCTTGGCAGCTCTTCTCCACGCCCTCTGCCTCGGCTGGCCTGGCCCAGCCCCACCCCCTCCCTGTCTTTCACCTGGAGCCTGTCCCCCGCCCCCACTTTCTGTCCCTTGTCTGCCCCTCTTTCCCATGCCTGCTGCCCTCATGGAGTGGGGGATTCCTGAAGGAGCTGCCCCCCGCCCCCCGCCGGCTGGTCCACCTGCCAGGGCCGAGTCCACGCCTGGGCACCTCCCTGCTGCCCTCGCCCCACCCATACCTCCTCTCTTCCCACCTCCAAATCCTCTCCCACCTGGGGTTTGCCCCTAAGTTCCCTTCCTTATTTTTTTAAGATTTATTTTGAAAATCAGAGTTAGAGAGAGAGAGAGAGAGAGAGAGAGAGAGAGAGAGATCTTCCATCTGCTGGTTCACTCTCTAAATGGCTGCATTGGTCAGTGCTGGACCAGGCCCGAGCCAGGGGCTCCATCCGGGTCTCCCAAACACTTGGACCATCTTCTATTGCTTTTCCCAAGCCACTAGCAGGAAGCTGGATCAGAAGTGGAGCAGCCGGGACAGGAACTGGCACCCACGTGGGATGTCTGTCACCAGCGGCAGCTTCACCCATCAGGCCACACCACCAGCCCCAAAGTCCTTTTACTTTTAAACCTCCATGCATTTGTGTTATGCTATTCCCTCTGTCCAAAACGCCCTTCCAGCGGCCTCTGTGTCCCCAGGTCCCAGGGCGCCCTGGGTTTGGGGCTCATTCTTGGAGCCCACATCCATGCAGCCCTGACTTCCCTCAGCAGCCATCACCGCTCCCTGTGGGGTCCACACCTCTGTGTTTCAGGATCCCCACTGGGGGACAGGGCCTGCGCCCCACTCTCCCCGGGGGCAACACCCCGCTCACCTATGCTTGTTCCCTGCGGCACCTGCACAGAAGTGGGCCAGACAGCGGGGCCCCTGCCCGCCCTGGTGGAGCCGGCACCCCAGGCCGCCGCGGTCCTGGCTGAGAGCCTGCCCGCCCGCCCTTTCAGGAGCAGAGACGCCTGAGCCAGGAGCGGGACCGCGTGGAGGGTCTCCGCCAGAGACTCCGGGAGGCCCAGGGACAGCTCGACTCACAGCCCGAAGGCCAGCGCCAGCAGCTTCTGCAGGGGGTGCAGGAGGTGAGGGCCGGGGAGAGACCCAGGGGCCGGCCTGCGCCTCTCTGGGTGGGCCCCCAGGCCCCGTTCCATGGCGCTTTCGTGTGCTCGCCCGCAGGCCAGGGAGCAGCTGGAGGTGGCCCAGCGCGCCTACGAGGACCTGGAGTTCCAGCAGCTGGAGCGGGAGAGCAGGCAGGAGGAGGAGCAGGAGCAGGACCGCGCCGGGGCCCCAGCACCCGACGCCAGGGTCCAGGAGCTGCAGGCCAGCGTGGCGCAGCACAAGGTGGGCCCCGCCGCCGCCTCGCCCGCCCCGCGTCCCCTGTGCCGCGGGCCCCACCACGCTCGCCTGGGAAGGTTTCCCAGGCACCAGACATGGTCCCTGAATTTCATGCGTATTTCCTCTGGGAGCGTCATGGAAACCTCCAAGCCAGGGCCTCATTTTTGGGTCGGGGTGGGGGGTGCTCAAGGCATCTTTCCCGAGGTCGCAGGGTTGGCGAGGCACGGGGCCCGGATTGCAGCCTGCCCCTGCCCTGCCGCCACGCTCCGGGCCTCACAGCCCCCAGTCTGCCCCGGCGCGTCCACCGGCCTGGCCCTATGGGTCTCCTCCCCACCTCTGTTCCCGCACCTTCCCCCACTCCTCCCCCTGTGCCCCTGCGTCCCAGGCGGTTTCTGTCGCTCTCTGGTCTGGGCCTGGCGAGGCTCCCCTCCCTGCTGCGTCTCCTGCCTCCCTGTCCTCTGGCTCTGTCCGTGGCTCTGTCCTGGTCTCGTCTGTCCCGTCTGTCTCTCTCTGTTCTAGGCAAGTCTCTCTGGAACTCTGTCTCCCTCCAGTTCTGCCTGGGTCTCAGATCCTCTGCCCCCTCCAAGTTACCCAGGCCCCTCCTGGACCCCAGAAGGGAAGTGGGCACCGGGGAGCTGGACTCTGAACCTAGTGCCCCCCTTCAGATGCCATGGCCCCAAGGAGGGGGTGGAGCAAACCCCAGGCCTCTGTAGCAGGCCCTGCTGGGGGTGGGGGGACCTGGGGCGGCTGAGTCACGGGGAGGGGGTGCCCTACAGCGCCGGATCCAGGTCTTGGAGGAGCAGCTCAAGTCGCTGGGGGAGCAGATGGCGGCTGAGAGCCGCGGGCTGAGCCGGAAGAAGGAGGAGGCCCTTCAGGCCCTGACTCAGGTGAGCGGCCCCCAGCCGGCCCGCCCCCACTGCCCAGGGTCAGCCCACCCCCTCCCTGCCTCCCAGATGGCTCCTGGCACCAGGGCCAGCTGCTGGAGGCCCATTCTGACCTTGAGACCCGGCCGGCCATGTTGTCCCCCCCCAGGAACGGAGCCGACTCCTGGAGCTCAGTCAACTTCAGGGATCACCCAGTGGGGACGTCTGTGAGCCCGGCCAGGCCCTCACGAAGGTGTGGGGAATACCTTCAGCCCTCCTCCCTCACACCCTGGAGTGCAGACCCCAGCCCCTCCTCCCTCAGACCCAGGGGTCCAGGCCCAGCCCCTCCTCCCTCACACCCAGGGGTCCAGGCCCCGCCCTCCTCCCTCAGACCCAGGAACCAGGCCCTGCCCTCCTCCCTCAGACCCAGGGGTCCAGGCCCCCAGCCCCTCCTCCCTCAGACCCAGGGGTTCAGGCCCCAGCCCCTCCTCCCTCACACCCAGGGTCCAGGCCCCCAGCCCCTCCTCCCTCAGACCCAGGGTCCAGGCCCCCAGCCCCTCCTCCCTCAGACCCAGGGGTCCAGACCCCCAGCCCTCCTCCCTCAGACCCAGGGCCCAGCCTTGGGGTCTCCTCCGCAGTCAGCACACACAGCCCTCACTGGGGCCCGGCCAGGGGACACTTAGAACCACGTCCCCACCCCCTTGTGACTGGGCCTTTATTTTCACCTAGTCTTGGGAGGCGGGGGCATGGCGTGGGTGGCGTGGCGGCGGGGGCGTGGTGCTGCAGGGCGGGGCGCCGAGGGCGGGGGCGGGGGCGGGCGGTCGACAGGGGCGTGGCGCGGCGGAGACCCCGCTTGCACCTCACTGGCACCCCGCTCCGCAGCTGCTGTTCACGCAGAAGACGGACCGCCAGCTGCTGCTGCTGCAGGACCCCTCAGCCCCCACCGCCGCCTCCTCCTGCCTCCTCTCCGTCCACAGCTCCCTGCAGGTGCCTGGCCCCGGGGCGGGGCGGGCCTCCCGGCTGCTGGCTGCGGTGGGGAGGTTGGGAAGGGGTCCTTATTACTGTATTCCCCTTTCCTGGCCGCCACCCCTCCCCTGGCTGAAAAAGTGCTCCCCAGGGGAGGCCCCTCCTTTCTGTTTTTAATTCATTCAGTAATTAGAGAGGCAGAGACTGAGCCTCTGTCTCCCCAGATGCCCCCAGCAGCCTTGGCTGGGCAGGAACTCGGTGTGTGTCGCACGTGGGCGGCAGACGCCCGAGGACCCGACCAGCACCGCGGATCTCTGGGAAGCGGGGCCCCCAGCTCGCTGGCGGGAGGTCGCCGGGCTGGATGGCCCGCTGCCGCTTCCAGGCCCGGGCAGGGCAGAGCGCACGGGCCGGGTGGATGTTAGCTGGGCAAAGTGGGCGGGTCCGCGTGAGCACTTGGCCGTCGGCTGCGTGGCGCTTTGCAGGCGTGGGGGGGGTCAGCTCTGGCTGGCCTCCCCGGAGGCTTCCTCCCGAAGGTGACGTAAAGCACAAGCGGACGGGTGGGTACATACTGAGAGCTTGCCCGGCGCGCTCAGACCCGCCCGTCGGGTCTGTGTCCAGGTCCGATCGCCAGGCTGCGGGCGCCCACACCGAGGCACAGAGGTGAAGGAGCTGGGCAGAGCGGGGCAGGCGGGACTTGAACCGGGCCCTGGGTTTTCAGAACACCTGTTCTGAAACCCCCAGGACCTGGGTGTGCTATGCGGTGCTATTTTGGGGGCCTTGAGCTACCCCTGCCTGGGGACGGGGGTTGAGTTTTTGTAGAACAAGCAGTGCAGTTAATACACGTGCGTGTGCGCACCGCACCTGTGTGTGTTTGCACACACAGTAATGATGTTAAGTATGAATAGTATCAAATATGGATTATATGGAATATAATGTGCTATATAGCATGTATAGCAGGTGCTGTATTGTATTTTATTTTTAGCTGACAAATTGACACTTAATGTGATCTTTATAATTTTTATTAACCAACACACACCACAATAGTCATCTTTAGCACTTGAAAAAGATCCCACGTGCTCTTACCACTTTGAATGATACGGAATTGCTGTTATCGAGAGGCAAAAACCAGCCCGGCTCTGGTGATGGCGCACGGTTACACTGCGGTGTGGACCGTCGCTTGGCCGGGAACATCCAGCCTGCGGGCCCTGCGAGGCCGAGAAATCCTTGGATCTGGCCCCGCCGAGGCAACCAGAGGTGGGGCTCGAAACTCAGTCTGTAGCAGGCTGCTTTGCAAGGTGATAACGTTGTGTGGCCCTTGCGTTTTGTTAGAAATATGCAGATAACCCTTGGCAGAAAAAAAAGGTCCCGCACCGCTGGCTTAGAGGGAGCCCACGCTGGGTGCCTTTATTGTGTGGGGCAAGGGTGAGGGGCTTTTCCGTAGGGAGGGTGACTTCCCAGCTGGTCCTGTGCAACCTGGAAGAGCTGTGCTAGCCGTGTGGCCCGGCAATGTGGCTTAGCGAAACTTAGCAAAAGGCTATTTAGTTTATTTTACTTTATTTGGGAGGTAGAAAAAGATTCTCGCCTTCTGTCTGGTTCGCTCCCCAAATGCCAGCAGCTCCATCCAGACTTCCCACGTGAGTGTCAGGGACCCACGTAGCTGAGCCACGCCTGCTGCCTCCCAGGGCGCGGTAGCAGGAAGCTGGGGTTGGGCGCAGAAGCGGGGCGCAAACCCAGGCCCTGACGTGGAGTGCGGCAGTGGCTGTGCTACCATGCCTGAAGGCTGCTCCCCCTTCCATCGCACAAACTTAGTTATTTGCTGACCTAATTAATCTGAAAGGCAGCCAGAGAGAGATCATCCATCCACTGGTTCATGTAACGGCCGAGGTGTGCCAGGAGCTCGATCCTCCATCTGGGTCGTCCGTGGAGGGGGCAGGGGTCCTGCCGGGGTGTGCATTAGCAGAAAACTGGAATCAGGAGCGCAGCTGGGACTTGAACTCAGGCTCCTGAGTTGGGGTGTGGGTGGCCCAGGGTGTGGCTTAACCACCGCTCGGGGCGCCTTGCAGAGCTGTAGCTACTTAGCTGGAAGCCTGGCTGTCCCACGGGGCTGTTGCCTGGGTTACCGGCACCCCTGCACCTGAGGCTTCAAAGCCCAGGCAGACCCCTTAGCCACCCGTGATCCTGGGGGTCCCTGACATGGGCCCCGGGTGCCGTGCTGTGCCAGGCGCTTTGTGCTCTGCGTGAGGGCACTCGTTTGATCCTTGCCACCAGCGAGGAAGGCCGGGGACGCCGCCCTCCCTTTAGAGGGGAAACCTAGCAAGAGAAACGGGGTGATCTGGCTATGATGCCACACACCCCTGAGAGACGGGCTGGGATCTGAGCCCCACGCCTCTGGGGAGACAAAGGTTGCCCAGGCTGTGGCTGTGAGGGGGCATCTGGGAGCCTAGGGTGCAGAAGAACATGGAGCCCTTCTCACCCAGCCGTACAGACAGGCAGTGAGGGTGAGAATTCACAGACCGCCCTCCCTCTCCCCTTCCTGGTCCTGTGCCCTTTCCCCAGGACCACGTGACGCCTGAGAGCGTAGCTCCGGCCGGATTCCCACACCTGTTTTTGTTGTTGTTGTTTTTAAAGATTTGTTTATTTGAAAGTCAGAGTCAGAGAGAGAGGAAGAAGCAGAGAGAGAGCGCGCGCTTTCATCTGCTGGGTCACTCCCCAGATGGCTGCAGCAGCCAGGGCTGGGCCAGGCCAAGGCCAGGAGCTTCTTCCAGGTCTCCCACGCGGGTGCAGGGGCCCAAGCACCTGGGCCATCCTCCACTGCTTTCCCAGGCCACAGCAGGGAGCTGGACGGGAAGAGGAGCAGCTGGGACAGGAGCCTGTGCCCGTATGGGACGCCAGCACGGCAGGTGGCGGCTTTACCCACTGCGCCACAGCGCCGGCCCCCAGACACCTGTTCTGTCCCTTCCTGCAGGGTGGGCCTAGACCCTTGTCTGTGATTCTGTTTGTTGTGCTGCAGAATGGGAAGGCCAGCAGCCCCGCGGGCTGTCGCAGTCCAGTGCTTTGCCAGCTGCCTGGTGCGCAGCGGGTGCTCGGGTGGCGGGGCTGCTGTTACCATGGTGGCCGTGAGGCCCGTCAGTGCTGCAGTGACTTTTATTTTTATAATACTTTTTTTTTTTTTTTAAGACAGTTACTGGGGTGGGGGAGGTCTTCCATCCACTGGTTCACTCCTCAAATGGCCGCAACAGCCAGACTCGGGCCAGCCCGCAGCCAGGAGCCAGGAGCGTCATCTGGGTCTCCCATTTGGGTGGTGTGGGCCAAGCACTTAGGCCACCTTTTGCTGCCATTCCCAGGCCATTAGCAGGGGGCTGGTTTGGAAGTGGACAGCCAGGCCATGAGTGACACCCACAGGGGATGCAGGCATCGCATGCGGCAGCTTTGCCCGCTAGGCCACGGTGCCAGGCCCCTGAGCGGCAGCTTAACACGGAGCCAAACGCCCCCTTCCCCCCATCCCGGCAGTTCCTGAGGGCAGCAGCACTCAGCCCCTCTGGCCCAGGCAGCAGGTGGGCGGGGCCAAGGTCGGCCTCCCCTCCCCCTCGTGCTCTCACCCACGGCCTCGCAGCTGGGAAGGGCAGGGGATAGTGGATGAAGCTGCAGACTTTGTGAGCGTGTGTGTCTGGGTGTATCTGTGAGTGTGTGCACGCTGTGTGTGCACCTGTGTGAGAGTGTCTGTGCCTGTCTGCATCTGTGTGTTTTTGTGAGGCTGTGTCTCTGTGTGTGCGTGCACACGTGTGTACATCTGTGTGCGTGTCTGCTCGTCCCCTTTACTTTTAGGCTGCCTTCCCACTTCTTTTTTGCTCCCCTCTGCTACTTCGGTGAAAGAACCACATGGCTGATCCTGGTCTCGGTTTGCTGACTGCATCCTCGGGGTCGGGGTCAGGGTCAGGGTCGGGGCCCGGGTCGGGGTCAGGGTCAGCTTCCTCTGCCTCCACTGGTCCTGTCCTGGTGTCCTGGTGGACGTGGAGGCCTGAGCTGAGTCAGGTTCAGCATTTTGGCAAGTTGCACCAGGGACTCAGTGACTTTGTATCTCTGGCCTTTTAAAAAAAATTTTATTCCATTTTATGTGAAAGGTAGAGACAGATGGGGAGACAGAGAGCTTCCATCTGCTGGTTCACTCTCCCGCTGCCTGCAGCAGCCAGGGCTGGGCCAGGCCAAGGCCAGGTCTCCCTGTGGGTGGCGGTGACCCAAGGACTTGAGCCATCACCTGCTGCCCCCCAGGGAGCAGTAGCGGGAAGCTGGACGGGAGGCAGAGGAGCCAGGGCTGGGCCCAGGCTCTCATGTGACGCGACGACTCAGCCAGGACACCGTCTCTCTGCCCCTCGAGTCGGCGCCTCAGTCCGTGGGGCCGCTCGAGGCGAGTGACAAATGTCGAGGTTTTCCTTCTGCACAGAGCAGCAGCCGTGCGGCTGCGCAGGAAGTACAGGGCAGACGCCCCGTGCGCCAGGGGCCGATGCGATTTGCTGTCAGTCTCGTTGGTGACTCATGGGCTCAGGGGGCTGGAGGCGTTGTGGTCTGGGGCAGCAGGTCTTCTTGTTGATGCCCGATGACGCAGCTGATCCCGTTATTCGTCCCCGTCCTGCATCCGTGCAGAGTAGCTGCTGTTTTTTCTTTAAAAAATAATTTCAATTTTCTTTCCTTTTAAAAAAAAATTGTATTTACTTGTTTAAAATCAGAGTTAACAAAAAAGGAGTGGCAGAGAGAGAAAGAGATCTTCCACCCCCTGGGTCACTCCCCAAATGGCTGAAACGGCCAAGACTGGGTCAGGCTGAAGCCAGGAGCTTCTTCTGGGCCTCCCACGTGGGTGCAGGGGCCCAAGGACCTGCCACCCTCCACTGCTTTCCCAGGCCACAGCAGAGAGCTGGATCGGAAGTGGAGCAGCTGCCCATATGGGATGCCGGCGCTGCAGGTGGCGGCTTCACCTGCTACGCCACAGCACTGGCCTCGGTTTCTTTCTTTCTTACCCTCACATTGATGTTTAATTTATCATCCGTTCTGAGTGCACACACACTTTTCTTTTTTAAAGATTAATTCATTTAAAAGGCAGAGTTATATAGGGAAAGACGCGCTGGGGCTTTTAAAAATCATTTAAAATTTGTTTTTTACCTTTTTTTTTTTAAACTTTCAGATATATACAAGCACACAAATCTTTCATTTGATGGTTCACTCCCCACATGACCACAACAACTGGGTCTGGGCTGGCCCAAAGCCAGGAGCCAGGAGCTCCATCCGGGTCTCCCACAAGGGTGGCCAGGGTCTTCCACTGCTTTCCCAGGCTATTAGCAGGGAGCTGGATCAGAAGAGGAGCAGCCGGGACTCGAACCCCTGTTTGTACATGATGCCAATGTCACAGGAGGTGGCCTAACCTCCCCCACCCAGCGCCAGCCCATCTGCATTTTCTGAGCCAGGATGCCTTCTGCTCCTAAGTACCTCTGTATTGATTACCTAAGGCCGAAGCCATTCTCCCACAGAGCCACAGCCCAGTGAGCAGATCCAGGAAGCTGGCGCTGCTGGTACTGTTGAAACTCACGGACTTCGTTCAGAGCTTGTCAGTTGTCTCACTCACATTTCCTCTACTAAAAAAAAGAAAAAAAAAAAAAAAAAAAAATCTAGCCCAGGAAAACAGGTTGTATTTATTTGGCATGTATATTTATTTAAAAAATTTAATATTCATCCTTGTTCAAAATCCTAATGGCACACGACGTTGTAGAGAGCCAAGGCTGTCACCGGTTCACAGGGCTGCGGGTCTGCCGAGGCCCTGTGTGCACTTGGCCCCTCTGTACGCCTGGGTGGCCGGCGCTTCCTGCTCTCTTGTGCCCGCCTTTGACAGGGGCTTGCAAACAGCACCCCGCCCGCTTCACCCTGACAGCCATCCACCACGTGCACGGGCTCTGGTTCCTTTACTCCATCCCCTTATTTAAAAAGATTCTTTAAAAATGTATTTGAAAGGCAGAGGCTGAGAGAGATCTTCCGTCCTCTGGTTCGCTTCCTAACTGCCACCACGAGACGACTGAGCCAGGCTGAAGGCCGGAGGCTGGAACTCCGTGTGGGTCTCCCGTGTGGGTGGCAGGGCCCAAGCACCGGGGCCATCGCCACTGCCTCCGTGTGTGTGTGTGTGCACGAGCAGGAAGCTGGAATCCGGAGTGAAGCTGGGACTCGAACCCAGGGCATCACAAGCGGTGCCTTAGCTGCTGTGCCCAGAGCCCACCCCCGCCCTGTCCCCTTCTGCCGGCCCAGACGGCACTGCCGGGAGTGACCCTGACCTTGCGCCGTCTGCACTTGTACTCGGGCATCCACAGGCTAAGTGCCAGAAGTAGAATTTGGACTCAGGGTCTATGCATTTGTCATTTGTATTTTTTTAATTGGCCTTCATACAGGTTGTTCAAATAAAGCCTCATGTGAGGGCGCCCGGGTGCCCCCCTAACCACCCACCCGGTGGGGATGTCTCCTGATTCTTTAAACCATTGTGTTAGAATAGGGCCGATGTGGGGCCGGCATCCCACATGGGCTCCGGTTCTAGTCCTGGCAGCTCCTCTTCCGATCCTGCATCTGCTAATGGCCCAAGTGCTTGGGCCCCCGCACCCACATGGGAGACCTGGATGAAGCTCCTGGCTCCTGGCTTCGGATCAGCCCTGCTCCTACCATTGCAGCCATTTGGGGAGTGAACCAGTGGATGGAGGATCTCCCCCACCTCCAATTCTGCCTTTCAAAAAAATTTTTTTTAAAAAGATTTATTTACTAAAATGGAGTTGATGCTCACGGAGTTGTGCAACATTCTCATCACCCCAAAAAAGAAACCCAGCCTCCTCCAGCCCCCGGTTGCTGGGAGACAGCAGACAGTGGTGAGGTGGTCGGTCTGACCCTGCCCGTGTCTTTCCAGGGCTCCATCGGCCTCCGGAGGACCGGGAGCCTGCCTCGGAGAAGAGCAGAGCGAGCCGGCCAGAGTGGAGCCCCCCGGCCCCTGTCGCTCCATTGCACAGGTGAGGAGCCCCCGCCGCGGCCGAGCCAGGAGCAGCCAGGCGCGGGTCCCCAGCAGAGAAGTGTGGGGCCGCGGCCCGGCGCACCGCAGCCCCCTCAGCCTGCCCTCTCCCCCAGGACCCCTGGAGGCCTCGGCTATCCCCGCAGTGGGGACAGACTCTGGGAGACACCCCCTCTACCAGCTGCTGAACTGCAGCCCCGGGAGCAGGTGAGGCTCGGGGCGTGGTGGGGCAGGCAGGAAGGGGCGGAGCCACCATGACCACGCCACTTCTGTTCCCTCCGCCAGCTGCAGGGCCTTCCACCCGGACATCGCCCACATGGAGCGGCTCCTGCAGCAGGCCGTGGCCGAGCGGGAGCGGCTGCTCAAGGCCAGGGTGAGGCCCAGCCCCCCTGCCAGGTTGCCTCCTCCCTCAGACCTGGAGTGCAGGCCCTGTCCCTCCTCCCTCAGACCCAGGGGTCCAGGCCCAGCCCCTCCTCCCTCACACCCAGGGGTCCAGGCCCCGCCCCTCCTCCCTCAGACCCAGGGTCCCGGCCCAGCCCCTCCTCCCTCAGACCCAGGGGTCCAGGCCCAGCCCCTCCTCCCTCACACCCAGGGTCCCGGCCCAGCCCCTCCTCCCTCAGACCCAGGGTCCAGGCCCCCAGCCCCTCTTCCCTCACACCCAGAGTCCAGGCCCCCAGCCCCTTCTCCCTCAGACCCAGGGTCCAGGCCCCCAGCCCCTCCTCCCTCACACCCAGGGTCCAGGCCCAGCCCCTCCTCCCTCACACCCAGGGTCCAGGCCCTAGCCCCTCCTCCCTCACACCCAGGGTCCCGGCCCAGCCCCTCCTCCCTCTGACCCAGGGTCCAGGCCCCGCCCTCCTCCCTCACACCCAGGGTCCCGGCCCAGCCCCTCCTCCCTCAGACCCAGGGTCCAGGCCCCCAGCCCCTCCTCCCTCACACCCAGGGTCCAGGCCCCCAGCCCCTCCTCCCTCACACCCAGGGTCCAGGCCCCCAGCCCCTCCTCCCTCACACCCAGGGTCCAGGCCCCGCCCTCCTCCCTCACACCCAGGGTCCAGGCCCCCAGCCCTCCTCCCTCACACCCAGGGTCCAGGCCCCGCCCTCCTCCCTCACACCCAGGGTCCAGGCCCCGCCCTCCTCCCTCACACCCACTTCCTCATGATTCCTTCATCCCAATCCCTAGGAAGGCACGGGAAGGAACACTGAAGCTCCCCCGGGCCGCGCCGTGGCTGCCATCACGGTCAGTGCAGCCCCTCCTCTCGCGCCTCCGCTGCTCGGTCTCTGCACCTCCGCTCCTCACACCCCCGCCTCTCCCCTCCCACCCCATGTCTGGGCCTCAGTTTCCCCTCTGTATGTGGGTGACCATGTCTGCAGTTACTAGCGACCCACGGGGGCTTTTAGCAATCATTTAAAATTTATCGATTTGTATTTGTTGTTACAAACGTAGAGATACGTACAGGCACCAGCAAAAGTAGAGCAAAGGGCTCAGAGAGCTCCCGAGGGCCCCCGGGCCTTCCACGGGCATCGGGCCGGCTGGCTGACGCCACTCTGCACTGCGGCTTCTTTTCAAAGATTTATTTATATTTATTTGAAAGGCAGAGAGGGAGAGGGTTAGGGAGAGAGAGACAGAGACAGAGAGAGAGAGATCGAGTCCATCTGCTCCTTTGTTCCCAACATGCCGGCAATGACCAGGGCTTGGCCAGGCCGGACTTGGGAGCCTGGACCTCCATCCGGGTCTCCCACGTGGGTGCAGGGGCCCAAGCCCTTGGACCACCTTCCACTGCTTTCCCAGGTGCGTCAGCAGAGGAGCAGGGCTGGGACCTGCCCTTGATACGGGATGGCGGCACTGCAGGTCGTGGCTTTACCTGCTACGCCGCAGCGCCGGCCCCGCCGGAATGTCTTCCCCTAATGGCCATTACAGCCGGCACTGCGCCGATCCGAAGCCAGGAGCCAGGTGCTTCCTCCCGGTCTCCCATGCGGGTGCAGGGACCCAGGCACGTGGGCCATCCTCCACTGCCCTCCCGGGCCACAGCAGAGAGCTGGACTCGAAGAGGAGCAACCGGGACAGAACCAGCGCCCCAACCAGGACTAGACCCCGGGATGCCGGGCGCAGGCAGAGGATTAGCCTCGTGAGCCGTGGCGCCGGCCACGCGTGGCTTTGTCATCCCATGCATTTTCCTTGTGGACCCAGGTGGAGGCGTCTCACGTTTGTCCCACGCACAAGCACAGTTTGCCCACTGCATTCACTGAGTGCCAACTGTGCCTGCACAGCCAGGCCCTGGGTTCCTGGGGAGCCAAAATTAAACCCCTCCCCCCCAACACACACAGTGGGAGGCTGATGTTCCCCCGGGGCTGCGACCCGAGCAACAGCACAGCAGCCGGTGCTGGGGAGTGATGGGGGAGTGGGTGGAGCCTCGTGGGTGGTTAGGCCTGAGCTTGGCTTCGTTAAAACATGCAGCCGCCTTGCTTGGCCATCGCCCTCCTTTGAGGCCTCATCATTTATTCATCGCCTGACAGCAGGTGGCTCTGCCCTGAGTGAGCCTGGGGCCAGGGCGTGCAGCCGGGAGAGGCTGGCAGAGGGGGGCCCTGGCCTGTCCCTGCTCCCCTCCTGGATGGGGGCCGGGCCGGCCAGGCCACTCCTCGCTGGGGGAACCCTGCGGACTCCCTCTCCTGGAGCTGAGCTTCCCTCGCTGGCAAATGAAAGGGGGGCTTGGGCAAGGCCATCCCTGCTGGCTTTGGTGTCGCCGCTGGGTGGATGGGGAGATGACGCCGGTGAGGCCCCAGGTCCCTCAGTGCTTCTAAACCGGCCCTTCCTCTCCTGGGGGAGGGGTCCCCCAGCCTCACAGCCCCTGCTGCTCGCCCTCCATCTGTCTCTGTTTCTCATCACTTCCTGTGCCGGCTCAGTTTCCTATGCCCTCCCTACTCAGTGGACTCGCAGTGTCAGCGGCCCCCGGGGGCTTGTGCGGCCTGCAGACCCCATGCTGAATTGACCACGCCTCCGTCCATATTTCCCGGGAGCCCCCAGGGCCGCCTCAGGCACAATACTGCCAATCAGTGAACAGTGCCCATTCACTGGGCACCGGCTGACCACCCTGGCCCCTGTCCAGCAGAGGCAGCCTGGGGAACCTGCTTTGGGCCCCCCCTTTGCTGTGCCTCCCCAGGTTAAGCGCCATCTCTAGGTCAGGGGTACCTGGGTTCACGTCCCCACCCTGCACCGGGAAGGTCCTGGTGGCCTCCCACGGGCGGTTTAATTTCTGACCCTCAGTTGGCTCATAGTCAGCGTCTCCCAAGGACTGATGCCCCTGCGGCCCCGGGCACAGCATCGGAGACCTGTGGATGTGGCTGTCCCCGGGCTGCCTAGGCGTGCTAGCTCTGAGGCCATCGGCCCTGTCACTCCCCAGGCCCCGCCCCCGCCCCCGCCCACGCCACGCCCCCCAGGCCCTCGAGTGCTGGACCTGCGGCAGCACCTGGAGCGATGGGGCCACAACCCGGAGAACTGCCCGCATGTGCGCGTGTCCGGGGGCTGCTGCCGCGGGCCCCTGGTGAAGATGGGCGGCCGCATCAAGACCTGGAGGAAGCGCTGGTTCTGCTTCGACCGCCAGGCGCGCCGCCTGGCCTACTACGCGGGTAAGCCCTGCGCGGCGCGGGCCGCGCGCCCCCGGGGGTCTGACCCTGCCGCGTGCGCGTCCCCTCCGCGCCGGAGCCCAGACCTCTCGGCCCCCTCTCCGGGGAACCGATTGTCCCAGACCTCTTCTTGAGCCTCTTCCCCTCCCAGCCCCTGTCTTCCTCCTCCAGTCCCCTCACCCAAGCCTGGTGCAGCCTCAGCATCCGCTCGCTCCCGGGGCCAGGGGCCGCCCCGACCCCACCCCGCTCGCCTCTCACGGGCCTTTCTGCCTTCTTCCCCGCGCCAGACAAGGAGGAGACCAAGCTCAAGGGTGTCATCTACTTCCAGGCCATCGAGGAAGTCTACTACGACCACCTGCGCTGCGCCTCCAAGGTGAAGCCCCCCGCCCTGGCCGGCCAGCCTTCCCGCTGGGAGCCCCTGGAGCCGGCCTTACTCAGCCCTGGGTCCCCGCGGCAGGGTGCCCAGCAGCTCCCATGGGTGAAGCCCTCTGCCTCTGGCTCTCAGCCACACTTGCCGAAGTCAGATGCCAGGCTGGGGAGCAAAGAAGCAAGAGAGCTGCGTAAGGCCTGGGCCTCTGGCTGTGGCTGCCCAATGGCAATGGGGCCAGTGGTGTGTAAAGTTTCTGCAGCCTTAGTTTTACCATCTGCAAAATGGGCACACTGTAACCCTTTCCCTTTAAGTTGTGGAGAGGCTTAAAAAAGCAAAAAACGGATAATGCATGTGAGGGATTTGCACAACTCAGTGCATGGGCTCTGGACATCAACTCTCCAAAATAGGGGGACCGAGGTTTGGGGGAGGGGGCGTTTGAACGCCTAGGTTTCTATCGTAGAAGGCTGGGGGAGAGTAAGTTACTGTGTGGATGCGAGTCCTCTTCAACCCCAGGCTGGGACTCGAACCCGGGCTGTGGCCGGCGCCTGCCGCTTTAACCACCCTCCTCCCCTGCTCCTTGCAGAGCCCTACCCCCCGCCTGACCTTCTGCGTCAAGACCTACGAACGTCTGTTCTACATGGTGGCCCCGAGTCCCGAGGCCATGCGTATTTGGATGGACGTCATCGTGACGGCGGCCGATGAGAACCACGCCCCCTGAGGAGCCACGCCCCCGGGAGGGGGCATGGCCCCCGAGGCTCCGCCCACTGCCGGGCACTGGGTCCCGCCCCTCCGGACGCCTCCCTGGGATCCTGAGCGCGCCACCGCCACCGAGCTCTGCTGGCCTGGGCGCGGTGCTCCGGGGTCCTGCCGCGGGCAGGTCGCGGGGCCGGGGAGGAACTATTTATTGGTGCTTCTGTGATACCGGATTAAACGTGGAGGACAAGCGGGGCTTGCGGCTTTGGTGTCCCCCGGGGAGGGGAGGGGAGGGGCCGCGCGGTCCGCCACTCTGCCTTCCCGAGCCCTGGTTTCCAGGAACGCCCAGGCTCCCTCTGCGCCGCCCTCCCCTCGTCAGCCAGCTCCCCAGTTTTCAGCTCTTGGCCTAGAGCCCCCTCCTGTTGGAGAGGCCCTGGCTGCCTCCCCTGGCTGCGTCAGGCACCCCCCCCCCAGCCCCACCCTGGCATCCCCAGCGTCCGTGGGCCCTGGAGTTGCACCATGGCAAAGCTGGGGCGGCGTCCTCAGCACCCCACGGGGAGAGTGGGGGGGCCCTTCCCTCCCGGCCCATCTCAGCTCCTGCTCATCATTTAGGATGGATGGAGTTCTTGTGGTCGTCTCCTCCGGGAAGCCCTCCCTAATGGTCCTAGAGGCCTCCTCTGGGCTCCCCAGTACAAGCCTGGCCACTCTGCCTGTGCGGCCCTCAGGGCGGCCGTGACTGCCCCGAGCCGCCCCCTCCCCCACCAGGAGTTTGGGTGCCCCGCTGGATGCTGCGGGAGGCAGAGACTGGAGCCAGCGGTGTGCACAGCCAGGTGTCCAGGGAGTGGCTGGTGTTGAGTAAATGACGGAGAAAGGGATGCTACGGCCTGGGGCCGGTCGTGAGCCAGCAGGTGCAGAGTTCTGCTCCCCATCCTCTGGGTCCCGGCCAGTGTGTCCCCTCCTTCAAGAAGCTGGTGCTGATCCCTAGGCAGGGTCAGGTCCCTATTCTGGGTTCCCACAGTTCCCCGGGGCCGGCGACCTGAACACTCCAGGCTGTCAGTCTGGAGAGAATGCTGCCCCATCCCCCAAAGCCCCCTTAAGTGGAGAGAAAGATTCCAGAGTGGGGAAGAGAGCCTGCCCTGTCCGCGGGCATGGAAACCCTCAGAGATCCGGCCCCAGGCTCCTGGGTGACCTCCAGGGCCGTGGGCTGCCCCTGCGCTGACCCTTGTGTTTACCTGCTTGGGGAACCAGATTCTGGACGCTTCCCAGTGCGATCTCAGGAGCGGAACTGGGAGAAGCTGCCAGCGGGCAGCAGGTGGACAGACGCTGCCGTCAAGCCACGCCGTGTTCCCTGGCGCTGGGCCAGGCGGGGGTCAGCGCCCAGGATCCAGGCAGGCCCGAGCAGGAGCGGGCTCCCCGCCCCGGGTCCCCCTCCCTCCCGAGACGCTGGTTCTGCCGGCTGGGCCGGTTGGGGTTCCTCCCTGAAACTCTCCCACGCTGCTGGGCCCGGCACAGGGAAGTCTCCCGGTCCCGCCCGCCTGCACCGCCGCTGCCTCCCTCGGGAGGCGGGAGTCTTGAGACCCCTTTGGCAAAGGAGGCAGCTCCAGTTCCGAGAGGGAGATGGGGTTGTCTGAGGTCACACAGCGAGAGGGTGGCCGGGCAGAGCGGCTGTGTCAGGTCTGTCCAACTCCACACTTGGAAGTCGCCCGCCATGAAAGACACCCCTTCCTCCTTTGTAAAAGGGTGAGGACCCTTGCGTGCGGCCCACCCAGCCGCCCAGGAGTGGAGCTGGCGGCAGGGGCCAGTGCTGGATGACCTCACCAGAAGTCATTCACTTTCCCTCGGAGCACTGCGTCACCACGCCAGGGAGGCCTCACGAGTGACCGAGGCGCGCGTCATGGCCGAGCCGGGCGCCCCGTGGGCCTGGGGAGCAGGTGGCCATGTGCACCCCGCTGCTACTTTTCCTGCCCAGCCGGATGAGAGGGGCCTGCCTTCCGACTCTGCGGCTTTTTTTTTTTTTTTTTTCTTGACAGGCAGAGTTAGTGAGAGAGAGAGAGAGAGAGAGAGAAAGGTCTTCCTTCCGTTGGTTCACACCCCAAATGGCCGCTACTGTCGACGCGCTGTGCTGATTCGAAGCCAGGAGCCAGGTGCTTCTCCTGGTCTCCCATGGGGTGCAGGGCCCAAGCACCTGGGCCATCCTCCACTACACTCCCTGACCACAGCAGAGGGCTGGCCTGGAAGAGGGGCAACCGGGACAGAATCCGGCACCCCGACCGGGACTAGAACCCGGTGTGCCGGCGCCGCAGGCGGAGGATTAGCCTAGTGAGCCACGGCGCCGGCCTCTGCGGCCTTTCTTGCCGCACGAACTCCAAAGACTTTCCTCTCCCTGGGGCTCGGTTACCTCCTCGGAGAAGCGGGTGCTCCTCCCCAACCCCTTCACGGGGAAGAGGTTTGTAAAAGGGCCCGGCGCCCTGTCTGGCGCACAGACGGAGCTCAGGAAGTGGGGCCGTGAGCAGAAGTGGCTACAACAGCTCCTGCTCTTGTAGGATCTAGAGCTGGGCCCGATTCTAAGCGCTTCACACACGTGTGACTTTTCATCCCTAAGAGGTGAGTGCCCCCAACATCCCATTTCACAGATGGGGAAACTGAGGCACGCAGAGGCCAAGTAACTGGCACGGTGTCACAGCTGCGAGTCTATGACCTCGGGTAGCTTCACGTGGGTTCTCAAGCCAGGGTGGCTGCCTCCAGTACTGTCCACCCCCCAGCCCCCACAGCCTGGCTGCTGGAGCCTCACCGGGTCATGAAGCCTCTCTCTGCCTCGATGTCCCCATTTAGAGATCAACCATGTGAGGTTGATCCCTCTGGGGGCTGCGGTGTGTGAGGGCTGTGGAGCAGTGCCCAGCGCGTGGGAGGAGCTGAATAATTGAGCTCTGATGGTTGTTCTAGAGAACCACTGTCACAGCCGCTTGCCCAAGGTCACCGTCGGGACTCAGACCCAAGTCTGCCTGACCTCCAGACCAGCAATGGCGGCTCGTATCTCACCCGAGAGGAGCCAGTCAGATCATGCCTACCCGTTCCTTCCTGGCACACGGTGCACACTCCACCCCTGCGTTATTATTACTTGGGATGTCATTGTTGTTGCCGTCACGGCGTGGTTTCTTGGCAGGAACTGTGTGAAATCCAGCCGAGGACAGCTCCCTGCCCCTCCCGGCCGCTGGCTCCGTCCTCCCAGGACCCTCGATCGATCGGTTCAGCCTCTGCAGCCCCGGCTGCATCATCTCCCATCCATCCAGCCGTCCCACCAGGAATGCGCCTATGGGCTCACAAGGGGTGCGTCTCTCCTTGCCACAGGGGAGACCACCCACTGCAGGGACCCCCGAGGTGTCTCCGGAGAAGGGCATGAGAAGACTTAAGATTTGGGGGACCCTGCCACAGGCAGGGGTGATGCCAGGATCGGGCACTGTCATACATCTCACTCGTGAGCAGGAGAAACCAAGCCAGGTTAGCGCTGTGATCCAGGCTGCGTGGCTGCTTAGTCACAGTGTGCCAGCACAACGCTCTCGCCTGATTCTGTGTTTGGCCTTGGTTACCGCGTGCTCCCAATTCTGTCTTGGACCTTCATGGTCACCACAAGGCCTCGGCTGATGTTGGTATTCTATAGACAGAACTTCGTAGCCAGGGGTCTGTGCTGTGGTACAGCTGGTCAAGCCACTGCCTCTGTCACCAGCATCCCATATAGTCCCGGGCGCTGCACTTCCAATCCAGCTCCCTGCTAATGTGCCTGGGAAAGTAGCAGATGACCAAGGGCTTGAGGCCCTGCACCCGTATGGGAGACCCGGATGGATCCAGGCTTTGGTCTGACCCAGCCCCAGCCCCAGCCGTTTCAGCTATTTGGGGAGTGAACTAGCAGGTGGAAGATCTCTATCTTTCCTTCTCTCCGTGTAACTCTGCCTGCCAAATAGATCTTTCTTTTTAAAGAGTTATTTTATTGAGAATAATGTACATTTGCCTACAGTTCCGTGCCTTTTTTTTTTTCTAGATTTACTTATCTGAAAGGCAGAGTTACAGGGAGAGAGAGAGAGAGGGAGAGAGAGAGAGAGAGAGGTCTTCCATCCACTGGTTCACTCCCCAGATGGCCACAACAGCTGGAGCTGAGCGGATCTGAAGCCAGGAGCCAGGAGCTTCTTCCAGGTCTCCCACGCGGGTGCAGGAGCCCAAACACTTGGGCCATCCTCCACTGCTTTCCCAGGCCATAGCAGAGAGCTGGTCTGGAAGTGGAGCAGCCGGGACTAGAACTGGTGCCCACGTGGGATTCCAGCATCTAGAGCAGAGGCTTAGCCCACAGCACCACAGCACCGGCCCCTCAGGGAGTCCTTGCACGTGTGCACACCTGTGCAGCTAAGGCCCGCGGGAAGCTGGTGGGGGCAGGTCCTTCCCTGCTCTGCCTCCGGCCCCGCGGGTGGACGCAGGCTGTCCTGGAGCTGCCTGTTGGTGGCTGACACCGCACACTTGGTCTTGCCGGGGGCATCCTTGGCTCCACGCAGGTCCTGAGGCTCGTTCTGGTCGCTGCAGCCCGGGATCTTTCCCACCGCTGCATGGGATTACACGGATGAGTGAACCGCTACTGTCCCACTCTCTCGATGAGTGTGGGCAGTGTCTCCCAGACTGACCAGAATTAAAAGGCAAATCCAATCATGTCCGCTGAGGTTCCCTGCCTTTGTTGGGATCGGCCCCTGAAGTGCCCCTTGCTGGACAGCCCTGGCTCAGCGCCCCCCTTCCCCGCCCGGCCCAGACACACAGGTGTCCTCTCAGAACAGCCCAGGCTATGACACCTCTCTCCTCTTGCCAGGCTCTGTTAGTCCCTCTGCTAGGACTGGGCTCCCCTCCACCCCCAAGCTGGCTAAGTCCTGTGTCTGCGCCACATCTGGAGGATCAGAGCCAGCGACAGTCTCCACCTGCCTTGTTGCCCCCTGCACCTCCTCGCCGAGGTCCTGGTCTTGCTGTGAATAATTGGGATGGGTGTTTGATTAAATCCCGTGCCCTCCAGCCCCTGACTCCCGCAGACTTGCTCCTGGGACCAGGCACCTGGGATTTCCTTTCCCTCCTTGGCAAGTGTACTGAGCCAGGGGCCACTCTCCCTATGGGTGGCACACACCTAGGGGTGGGCCCGCCCGGGTGGCCCGCCCCACCGCGGGCGCTGAGTCGGCCCGGTTGGGCAAGGCCAGAGTTGCCCGCGGGGTAGGTTACTCATCCTAGCCCAGGTAAGAGGGCCCCCGCTGGGAGGCGGCACACCCACGGGGGAAGCCGAGGGAGCAGGACAGAGCCATGGACCCGGCCAGGAAAGCAGGTGGCCCGGCAGGGGCGCGCGGGGCCGGCTGGCTGCTGTTCCTGCCGCTGCTGTGTCTCCAAGGTGGGTCCGCGGCCGGCAGGCAGGGGGCGAGGCGGAGGGTGGGAGCGCCCGGGCAAGGGCTCCCCCAAGCCCCTGTGCCGGCAAAGGATCTCCAACCACCGGCAGAGAGGAACGTGGGGGTGGGGGTGGTGGATCTGCCGACCTGAGCAGGCGGAGGGTCCCCTTCAATGGGAACAGTGGATGCCCTCCCTCCCGGGGTAAGGGTCTCGGGGCCGGGGATCCCCTACTCCTGGCAGCCGGGGAGGAAGCCCGCGCGCGTGAAGGGAAAGGGTCCGCGCATCCCGGGCCCCGAGACCCGCGCGGGAAGGTTTCCCCTAGGGCCACCCAGAGGAGGCCGGGGCGAGGGGGTCGCGGCATCTGGAGACGCAGGGCGCGGGCAGCTCCGTTTCTGCTCCGGGGGCGTGGGCTTCAGCTCGGCTCCCTGCGACCCCCGGCCCCGCACCCGCAGGAGCGCAGGCCCTGGAGTGCTACAGCTGCGTGCAGCAGGCGGACGACGGCTGCGCTCCGCACAGGATGAAGACGGTGACGTGCGCGCCTGGCATCGAGGTGTGCACCGAGGCCGTGGGCGCCGTGGAGACCAGTGAGTGGGAACCCGCGGTCGGGACGGGCTCTCCCGGCTGCCCCGGCCCCGCGCCGCCCTCGGGGTCCTCTCTGAGCCCACCCCTCCCTTTCGGTCTGGCCGGCACCCCGGGACGAGGCCTCGCTCCTCCATTCAGGCTTGGCCTTGCGAGTCAGGGCTTAGAGGGGGTGGGCGCCGGGGATCGCGAACTGGGCAGAGCGCCGCGGGAGGAGCCGTACCGGGGACCAGGGCGCATCCTTCCCTCTCGGTCCCGGACCGCCCGGCGGGCGTCCTCCCTCCCCAACTCCGACCCCCTCATCCTAGGCGCTCAGTAGAGGGACCCCGCCATGGGGGTCTTCTCTGGGGACCCATCCGCCCGAGCCCCCCCCCCCGCGGAAGCCACGCCCTCCCCAGCCTCTCCTCCACGGGCGAGGAAATGCCCCTTCCCCTAGTCCGCGAGACCCCGCGCCCCGCGTTGTGGTTCTGTGGGCGTGGGTCTCCCCGAGGCCCCGCCCCTCCGACCTCGCCTCCTCTCCACAGTCCACGGGCAGTTCTCGGTGGCGGTGCGGGGCTGCGGATCGGGGCTCCCCGGGAAAAACGACCGCGGGCTGGACCTGCACGGGCTGCTGGCGTTCATCCAGCTGCAGCAGTGCGCTCAGGACCGCTGCAATGTCAAGCTCAACCTCACCTCGCGAGCGCTCGACCCCGCAGGTCGGTGGGGCGGTCGCGGGCAGGAGGCGGGCCGGGGGGCGGGGCTGAGGGTCCCGCGCCCTCACGACCCCCTGCCCCTCGCGGCCCCCGCAGGCAACGAGAGCGCGTATGAGCCCAACGGCGTCGAGTGCTACAGCTGCGTGGGGCTGAGCCGCGAGGCGTGCCAGGGTAGGGCGCCACCCGTCGTGAGCTGCTACAATGCCAGCGATCGCGTCTACAAGGGCTGTTTTGATGGCAACGTCACCTTGACAGCAGGTAAGCGAGCCCGGGAGCCCGGGACCGCCGCGTGTAGATCCAGAGGCGGGATCCGCCCCCTTGCAGTGCATTGTGGGACTTGTAGGCGTACTGCTGGTCTTGTCGTGGAGCATCATGGGAAATGCAGTCCCAGCGCTTTTTAGGGGAACTAGGTTTCCAGAGAAAGCTGCCGGGTACCGGATGGGAGCGTGTGCGATGGGAGCGTGTGCTATGGGAAGTGTATTTAAGCCCGGGCGTGAGGGAAGCTGGTTACGGAGACACGGGGATGAGGGTCTTCGAGTCTTCTGGGAGACCGACTTTCGGGGGGCCGGGGCCAGGCGGAAGCGGCCAAGGACGGGACCTGAGCTAGGCTCTGGGGCGGCGGCGGCGAGCCCCTCTCCGCTTCCCTGGGACGGCGCTCCCGCCGCTGACCCCTGCGCGTCTCCCTCCTGCAGCTAACGTGACCGTGTCCCTGCCCGTCCGGGGCTGTGTCCAGGACGAGTTCTGCACCCGGGACGGGGTCACAGGCCCGGGCTTCACCCTCAGCGGCTCCTGCTGCCAGGGGTCCCGCTGCAACTCCGACCTCCGCAACAAGACTTACTTCTCCCCTCGGATCCCGCCGCTCGTCCTGCTGCCCCCGCCCAGCACCGCGGCGGCCCCGGCCACTCGGGCCGCCTCCAGCTCCGCCCCTTCCACCCCAGCCGCCACCGCCCGCCCCTCTACGGCCAAGCCCACCCCCGCGCCCACCAGCCACACCACTCCGCTGGAAGTGGAAGTCGAGGCGCCCCGTGAAGAGGAGCCCCGGTTGGCCGGAGGTGTGGCTGGCCACCAGGACCGCCGCAATATGGGGCAATACCCTGCCAAGGGCGGGACCCAGTTGCCCTCCAACAGAGGCGTGGCTGCTCCCGCCACCGGGCTGGCGCTGCTGGTGTGGGCTGTGGCTGCTGGCGCCCTGTTGTGAGCTGGGAGCGCTGAGACTTCCCCTCTTGCTCCACGTCCCAGGCCCCAGGCACCCTTCTTCCGTCACTGGACTGGGCTGGCCCAGCCCCCATTCTCACGCCCCAGCTTCTGCTGCACTGGCTTGCGGCTTCGGGAAGGAAGAGCCGCCGTGGTGTGTGTCCTGCCTGCCGGGTGCAGCTCTGTGCCCCCTCGTCCGTGTCTCTCCTGCGTGGCCTCGCGGTGCCGGAGGAGGGTGGGAGAGACAAGAGCTGCCCGCTCGTTCCCCAGAGCCGGCCTGGGATGCTGGGGGGTGGGGGGCGCTCCTCTGGGAGCTGCCGCCCCTCCCTCTCCCGTCCTCTGTCTCCTTTTCTAGGCTGTGAGCTCCTGAGGGCAGGGCAGGGGCCTCTGCGTGGCCAGTCCCTGGCACAGGAAGGCCTCCATAAAGATCAGTTAATTCGTACGGCGCTTTCGCTGAGTCGTTTCTACCTCCATTTCTCACATCACTGAGCCTCCAAGCAGAGCTGGGGTCGAGGAGCCAGGACCGTTGGAGCCACAGCCTCCTTGGGCAGGGAAGGGGGACAGCGAGGAGGGGGTGTGGGCAGGGCTGTGAACTCTCATCTCCCAGGGTCTCAGCCAGCTGGTGGGCGGGGCTGCTGCAGAGGGGGGGGGGAGCCCTGGCAAAGCCACAGGCAGCAGGAAGGGGTGAAGGGGCGGCTGGCAATGCTGGGGAGCACGGGCGGGCTTGATCCCCAGACCCCACCCCTGCCATCCATCCGGTTGCTTGAGAATCACTCAGGGGGCGCACCCACCGCATCGCCCTTGTGCGAAGGGCCTGAGGGTGCGCTGTCAGTCTTTGCTTCAGTGCCGGGCACTGGGACCTGAGCCCCACACCCGTCCCGTCCCTCTCCAGGCCCCAGAGGGGAGGCTGAGGTCCTTGGAAGCTCAGGAGATGCGGGAGCAGAGAGATAATCATAGCTCTATTGCTAGTATTTCTGTTTACCGTGGGGAGTGGTATGAGATAATCATAGCAACAAAGCCATAGTAATAACAATGACAGCAGCACAATAGGGAGTGGTAATCGCGTGAGCTCTTGTTGTAACGCACACAGTGCGCCACTGGGACGGGACACACAGTCAGGGGCTGTCGGTGACGGAGCCCTGCCCGAGCTCGGCGTGTTGGCATCCGCCCGAATCCTCCAATGGGATGATGGGACCCGAGGCTCCGTGTGGCGACGGAGCGAGCCCGCAGCAGGCACTCGGATCGCACCGTCCACACAGCCAGCCTGTGAGGTACGTGTGAATCACCCACATTTTACAAGATGAGAAAGTCCGGCCCAGAGAGGCTGAGGAGCTTGGCCAGGTCACCCAGGTCGTAAACGGTGGGGCCTGGCCTTGAACCCAGACAGACCGGCTTTACGGAGCGTGGCTGCCTTCGCGTGTCCTGCAGCTGGAGCAGACATCAGATGGGCTTCTTCCGGTCTCCAGTCCTTGACCTTCCCGGGACCTGACCCTGGGAATCCAGAGAGCGTCCCCCCACACACACCTCCGTTTTGGAAACTTGTCCCTGTAGAGCCTTCCTCTGGTGCCGTGAGACCCGTGGAAATCTTTCCAAGTCTCTTTCTCACGACCTGGGAGCCCTTTCTTTGAAACGGGGACATCAAAGGAGCTCTCCTCCACCTCCCAGATTCCCAAGGAAGGTGAGATGAGAGCCCCACTCTGGGAGGTGCTCGCTCCTGGCTGTAAAGCTACACCTGTCCCCCAAGATGTCCCTGCTCCTTGGGGTTGAGCCGATGAGCAAGCACAAAAACCCACCAGCTCCCGCTCACTCTGCCTCTGACAGAGCCCAGTGCCCTTTGTTTCCGGAGAGTTGAGCTCAGACTGAATCTGGCCTCCCTCCCCCACTGCAGTACTTGACAAGCAATTGGATTTTTCTTGATGAGGGAGAGAGACGAGAGAGATGGAGCTCATCCATTGGTTCACTCCGCAAATGCCTACAACAGCCCCAAGCTGGGAGCCATGCCGGGGTCCCACGTGGTAGCAGGAGCCCAGGTGCTTGGACCACCCCTGCTGCCCCCCAGCGTCTGCACCAGCAGGAAGCAGGGCTTGGCGGGGAGCCCAGGCCCCGAGATGCGGGCCTCTCAGCTGGCGTCCTAACCGCTGGGCTGAACTCCCACTCAGAAATCTTGAGCAAAGTCTCCTTTGGATCAGCAACATCGGCTGGGACGAGCTTCGCTGCGGGTGTGTGAGCCGGCGGCCAGCGGCGTGCACTGGGCCACCTGTGCCTGTGTCTGCCAGCTGTGCCGCCCAGCTCAGAGAACCCCTGGGTTTCTGTGGGTGCCGAGGCTGCATGTGCTCCCCTCATCACCTCAAGCCCTCCCCCCCCCGGCGGGGGGCGCTTCTTTCTCGTCTTTGGAGGATTTCCAAATTCGAGGAGAAATGGCGGTCCCCTATCTTGCACAGCTCAGCCACTGACAGGCAGGCTCCACCCTCCCTGACCCCCTGCACCCTGCCAAGGCCCGGGTGGTGGGGGCACGGGCTCAGAGCACAGACAGCATCTTTAGGAAGGTGAAGGCATGACTGTCACATGACTGGAAGGTGAACACGGGTCATCGAGCTTCTGTACCTCACTGGTGATGAGCGAGCTGGTGCAACGTCACCATGGGTCTGGCGAGGAATTCAGAAGAACCAGGTGCGTGGGCCATCAGGAACACTGCGAGGAACTTCCAAGTGCAGGCCCGGCTGGCCAAACCCCATGGAGAAATTAGCTGCTGTGTTCTGCCAGACGGGACTCCCCTTCCCCCTACCGAAGAATGATTGATGGATTGATTGATTTGAAAGGCAGAGCAACAGAGAGAGAGGAGTGCTTCTATCTCTGGTCGACTCCCCAAATCGTTAAAGTAGCCAGGGCTGGGCCAGGCTGAAGGCAGAAGCCCAGAGCTCCATCCGGGTCTCCCGCATGGTGGCAGCATGTGGACCGTCTTCTGCTCTCTTCCGAGGTGCGTTAGCAGGGGGCTGGATCGGAAGCAGAGCAGCAGGGACTTGACTGTGTGCTCTGATGTGGGATGCTGGCGACACAAGTCACAGCCTAACCCGCTGCACTACGCTGGCCCCTGCCAGCAAGAATCTTGTAGGCATGGCTGTCATAGTTCCTGACAACGAAAGTGCACACTGGGGGTGGCGCTGTGGTGCAGCAGGTAAAGCTGCCGCCCGCAGTGCGGGCATCCCATGTGGGCACCGGTTTGAGTCCCGGCTGCTCCACTTCCGATCCAGCTCTCTGCTATGGCCTGGGAAAGAGGTGAAAGATGGCCCAAGTCCTTGGGCCCCTGCACCCGCGTGGGAGACCTGGAAGAAGCCCCTGGCTCCTGGCTTCAGCCGGGCCCAGCCCTGGCCGTGGCAGCCATTTGAAGATGAAGATCTCTCAGTATCTCCCTCTCTATCTCTGTCACCCCTCCTTTTAAATAAATACGGTAACTCTTTTAAGAAGAGATTTGTTCATTCATTTATTTGAAAGGCAGAGCCCCGGGACAAAAATCCTTCATCCAGTGGTTCACTCTGCAGCGTCTGCAATGGCTGGACCTGGGCCAGGCCGCAGCCAGGAGCCGGGAACCCACGCGGCTCCCACAGGGGTGGCGGCGTGACGGCATCCGCGTCTCAACTTGGATTCCGAGCGCTTGCCCCACAGACAGAACTGGAAGCAGACCCTCGGTGCGCAAGCGAGCACGGGGGTTATTTAAGTGAGAGTGGGAGGAGTTTAGGGAGTGGGAGGAGTTTAGTGGGCGTGAGGCATTCTGGGAGTCCCACTTCCCAGCGGCCATCACGGCGCCTCCTTCCTGGTCCTGGATGAGACACAGGTGCATTGTGGGAAAGTGGGTGGGCCGGATTGACAGGTGAGAGGGTGGAGTTACGGGAAAGACGCCTCCCGCTGGAGTCTTCGCTAACTCCCTGCATCGCCGGCCGGGCACCGCCTGCTGCTGCCTTCCAGGCGCGTCAGGAGGGAGCCGCACTGCAGGGTGTACATCCGGTTGACTGAAGATCCCGAAGGGTCGCAGCAGGGCGGTGCCGCTCTCCCGTCCCCAGCTGCGGTCACCCCAGGCGCTGGCCAGGCCTCGTGGGCGAGCCGAAGCTGCGGCGTGGCGAGTGTGCAAGAGCGACAGCAATGGCCGAGAGGGAGGTTAGAGCCCGAGAGGTGTGACTTTCGTTGGCTCAACACACGTTTATTCAACGTCTGCTACCTCTACTACGGGACTCGCCCGTGCTGGGTGGGGGCGTGGCGGTGAGCGCCCAGTCCTGGCTCCTGGCTTCTTGGGTCGGTGCGAGGAGGAGCAGCCAACAGCTTGGATTCCGGAACCACACCACCTGCACGCAGTCTTGGTCCTGCCACCTTCCGGGAAGCTCGGAGAAGCCCTTCAGCGTCCCTCTGCCTCAGTCTCCTCATCTTTCGAACCAGTGGTCTAAAAAGCAGGAAATACACCAAGAATCTTGGGGGCGTGGCAGGGACACAGACAGACATCCCGAAGAGGCGCCCTAGGACCAGATATGGACAAGTGGTAGCCCAAATGAGGTCAGGGTGTAAGGGATTACAACCATTGAAGAGAGGAGGGCCCACACTGATAAACGTGCGTCCACGTGGATACAGATAGAACAGGGGGAGCGCAGCCCTTCCTGTAGTCAACCTGCGGGGGGCAGCATCGAGGCGCAGCGGGATGGATGCTGCTACATCCACCGGTTCAGGTCCCGGCTGCTCCACTTCCGATCCAGCTCCCTGCTAATGCGCCTGGGAAAGCAGCGGAGGACGGGCCAAGTGCTTGGATCCCCGCACCCACGAGGGAGACCCGGTAGAAGCTCCTGGCTCCTGGCTTTGCATCGGCCCAGCTGGAAGATGTGTGTGTGTGTGTGTGTGTGCGTGCGTGCATGCATGTCCCTCTCTTTCTGTAACTCTGCCTTTCAGATAAATAAATCTTTTTTTTTTTTTAAAGCCAACTAGGCTGATGGGAGCAACCATCACCATCGCTTGAACCGGCAACCAAGGCGGCGTCAGGAGCCACGAGACAGACGCAGGTCCTGCCCCGGGTAGGAGAGGACTCAGCGGCACAGCGCGCACAGCCCGGATCTAATCTTGTGGGAACATCAGACGATCCCGGCTGAGGGACTCTGCCCTCCACAACAACGCCACAGGATGCAGAGTGACAGTGGCCCTGGTCCAGATGCATGGACCCTGGGCAGAAGGCGGCGCTTGGTCCAGGATTGTCTTTTGCTACAAGAAACGTTCCTGGCCAGCGCCGCAGCTCACTAGGCTAATCCCCCACCTGCGGCACCGGCACCACGGGTTCTAGTCCCGGTCGGGGCGCTGGGTTCTGTCCCGGTTGCTCCTCTTCCAGGCCAGCTCTCTGCTGTGGCCCGGGAGTGCAGTGGAGGATGGCCCAGGTGCTTGGGCCCCGCACCCATGGGAGACCAGGAAAAGCACCTGGCTCCTGCCTTCAGATCAGCGTGGTACGCCGGCTGCAGTGCGCCAGCTGCAGTGGCCATTGGGGGGTGAACCAACAGAAAAAGGAAGACCTTTCTCTCTGTCTCTGTCTCTCTCTCTCTTTCCTTTTCTTTTATTAGAGAGAGAGAGAAAGAGAGAGAGAGAGAGAGAGAGAGAGAGAGAGACGTTCCTGAAGCCATTTGCTGGTTCACTCCCAAATGGCTGCAATGGCCCGAGGATGGGCCAGCCTGAAGCCAGGAGCTTCCTCTGAGTCTCCCACACGGGTGCAGGGGCCCAAGGACCTGGGCCATCTTCCACTGCTTTCCCAGGTCACAGCAGAGAGCTGGATCGGAAGTGGAGCAGCGGGGACTTGAACCAGTGCCCATATGGGATGCCGGCACTGCAGGCGGCGGCTTTACCCACCACGCCCCATCAGTTTCTTGGTTTCTTTTTTTTTAGAGAGACAGGCAGGCCCCGTCAGAGGTTCCACTGCCCAGATGCCCTCAGTGACCGGGCTGAGCTGGCACCAGGGGCCTGGAGCGCAGTCTGGGTCTCACAGGGGCGGCAGAGACCCAGCGGCTGGAGCCACCGCTGCTGCCGCCCAGGACCTGCGCTGGCAGGAAGCTGGAGTCGAGCCGGAGCCGGGATGCAGCTCAGGCACTCAGATGAGGGAGGCAGGCATCTAAACTGCTGGCCAAATGCGCCCTAGAGGGTGCCCCCCCCACAGCAGCTCACAAACGGGGGGGACCCTGCCTTCGCCTCCCACACTCACCTCTTGGTGCTACGCCATACGGAAGCTGAGAACCACACAAATTAAAATTCATAAAGAGGGGCCAGTGCTGTGGTGCAGCAGGTTAAAGCCCCTGTCTGCAGCGCCAGCATCCCACATGGGCGCCGGTTCAAGTCCCGGCTGCTCCACTTCCGATCCAGCTCTCTGCTGTGGCCTGGGAAAGCAGTAGAGGACGGCCCATGTGCTTGGAACCCCATGTGGGGGGTTGTGAAGAAGCTCCTGGCTCCTGGCTTCAGATTGGCACAGCTCCAGCTGTTGCGGCTGTCAGGGGAGTGAGCCAGTGGATGGAAAACCTCTCTCTCTCTGTTTGTCTACCTCTGCCTCTCTGTGACTCTGCCAGGGCTGGGAGAGCAGGGGCAGGAAGTCCCCTCCATCCCCCGCTGGGCTCCTGGGGCCGCGTGGAAGCCCCGGGGCTTTGCTCCACATAGGACAGTGCGCCCAGTCTGGACGCAGAGCCCCGCCCCTCACTCGCCTCTCCTGCTTTGCTTTTGAAACCTCTCCTTTGACCTCGTGTGGCTGTAGCGCTCCTGGGCTCCACCCTACCCCTGACCTGTGTCTCAGAGGACTAAACTCAGCCAGAGCTAATCGTCTTGAAGAAATGTCACCATCAGCTTCCCAGTGGGCGGAGTCAGAACAGTGCTTAGAGTCTATTTACTTTGGAGACTGTGAGAGAGAGCGGGCAAGTGTCCATCCAGGCGTTCACTACCCAAAGGCCCACGATGGCCAGGGCTGGGCCGGGCTGAGGCTGGGAGCCAGGAACTCAGCCCACGTCTCCCACGTGGGTGTCAGGTAGGCAACTCCCAGGGTCTGCATAGCAGCACGCAGGAGTCAGGTCCCGGAGCTGGGGATCAGACCCAGGCGCTCTGTGTGGGCGTCTGAACTGTGTTGTGTCCTGGGATCTGTGTGCCCTTGGCTTTCTTTAGAATGGGGAAGACGAGGGAGGAAGCGGGTTGTGTAGTTTGGGACGGGGACAGGTCCCAGCTCGTGTTCTGTATGTGTCACCGGAGTGGATCTGGGCAGGGTCACTCAGGCTGCCCTGGGGTCTCTGGGGGCGGCGATGCGGCCTGCCCCAGCCAGCACAGCGAGCCCTCAGCAGCTCCGCAGCAGCTGCTGTCCCTCCAGACGCCGTGCGCTGTGTTCTCCGTTTTCGCCACTGGTAGCGCAGGAGCCCTGGTTTTGAGCTAATGGTTGGAAATCTACCAGGCTTCCCGACCCAAGCTGCGGTCTGTGGGTTAACAAGGTTTTGCTTCCTGGCTGGTGACTTCCACGAACGATCTGACAAAGCCGCTGCAAAGGGAGGAAACACAGTTGTTAATAACGCGCAGAGAGCACCTTGCCTTTGCTGTTTAGCTGAGACGATCGGGACTGCCCCAGCCTTCCTTAGCAACGCAAGATTCTCTGCAAGGCATCTCTCGGTTCAGCACTGCAACAGAATTTTCCATGACGACGGAACTACCCAGGGGGTCTGTCCTGTCCTAAATAGTAGCCATGAGCAATGGGGGCTGTGGGGACCCGGATGCAGCTCCAGGCTCCTGGCTCTGGACTGGCCCAGCCCCAGCTGTTGTGGCCACCTGGGGAACGGATCACCGGATGGAAGCTCGCTCTCTCTCTCTCTCAACTCTGATTTCAAATAAATAAAGGAAATGTTTACAGAAAAGTGATGAGTGTGGGGTGGGCATTTAGCCAGGAGGTTAAGACATTACTTAACTCACTAGGCTAATCCTCCACCTTGTGGCGCTGGCACCCCAGGTTCTAGTCCCCGTCGGGGCACCGGATTCTGTCCCGGTTGCCCCTCTTCCAGGCCAGCTCTCTGCTATGGCCTGGGAGTGCAGTGGAGGATGGCCCAAGTGCTTGGGCCCTGCACCCGCATGGGAGACCAGGAAAAGCACCTGGCTCCTGCCATCCGGATTAGCGCGGTGCGCCGGCCGCAGCATGCTGGCCGTGGCAGCCATTGGAGGGTGAACCAATGGCAAAGGAAGACCTTTCTCTCTGTCTCTCTCTCTCACTGTCCACTCTGCCTGTCAAAAAAAAAAAAAGTGCTTTAAGGAGATCTGTAACATACACCAAGAAGAAATCAGTCAGGGGTCGGTGTTGTGGCACCGTGGGGTAAGTGGCCGTCTGCGACACCAGGATCCCATATGGGCACCGGTTCAATCCTGGCTGCTCCACTTCTGGTCCCGCTCCCTGCCGATGTAGCTGGAAAAGCAGCGGATCATGGCCCAAGTGCTGGGCCCCTGCTACTCAGGACCTCCACCCAGGCCTCCCATGTTGGTGCAGGGTTCATTCCCCAGATGGCCACAACAGAACAGAGCGAGGAGCCTGGAACTCCACCCGGGTCTCCCATGTGGGCGGCAGAGGCCCAAGCACTTGACCCAGCGTCATCGGCGCCTTCCCGATCAGCAGGGAGCTGGGTCAGAGGCGGAGAAGCCTCGGTATCCCCACTTGGCAAACTCCACACGAGGGGCCAGAGTTCACTCCCTAGACAGCGCCCCTCCCCAATCCTTGGGGCCCGGGAGGTCACAGGGACGCCCCACCCAGTGGGCAGTGGGGAGCAGGCTCCTCCCAGCTCCTTGGCCAACTACAAGAGAGAGAGGGAAATCTTTTTCCGCATCTCCTCATTCACACCCGCACCCTCGTGCCTGGGACCAACTGTACCCCCTCCCCGCCAGTGTTCTCAGGAGCCGGGGCATCCTCCCGCCTCTGAGACCCCCGCTGGGGACCCCAACACCCGTGCAAGGAGAGGCAGCGGAGGATGGCCCCGAGTTTCCCACAAATAAATCAAAAGAGAAAAAGGAAAGCGTTTTGACTTTTTGATCGATTTGTTGTTTGTTTTAGAATAGGAAGGCGGCAGAGGCCGCATCCGAGCCATTCCCCAGCGGCTCTCACATCCGCTCACCCTGTCTCCCGCCCAAGGCACCTGCTGCCACCCACATGGGAGACCCGGATGAGGCTCCTGGCTCTCAGCTTCGGCCTGGCCCGGGCCCAGCTGTCGTGGGCATTTGGGGGATGAACCAGTGGGTGCGAGTTCTCTTGTCTGTCTCTCCAGTAAGTGAGTACGCAAAGTACAGTGTTACCTGTCCATCAACAACATGTTACAAAAAAAACAAGGGCCACGTGACTTGCTGTGGCCGCCGACACAAGCGTAGAAGCCCTAAGCATTCTTCTGGGGCCGTGCCATCCAGGGGCTGCCGTGCGTGCCCCTCCGTGTCTCAGCCCTCACTGGCATCAGGTGTCCAACGGCGAAGGCTCTGTTTATTCAGCGCTGCGGGTTCGGGCACTCACGATCCACTCCCCCTCGCCTGCTGTCGGTCTCTCAGCAGCTGCTGTACCTGTCCTGCGACGTTTCTTTTCTCCAGTCCCTCTCCCTCTCTCCCATGTGATGGGCAGGAACCCAAGTGCTCCAGGCCTGCGCTGTGGTGTAGTAGGCTAAGCTGCTGTCTGCAGTGCCTGCATCCCATATGGGCGCCGGCTCGAGACCCAGCAGCTCCTCTTCCCATCCAGCTCTCTGCTGTGGCCTGGGAAAGCAGTGGAAGATGGCCCAGGTCCTTGGGCCCCTGCAGCTGCATGGGAGACCTGGAAGAAGCTCCTGGCTCCTGGCTTCAGATTGGCTCAGCTCCAGCCATTGGGGCCATTTGGGGAGTGAACCAGTAGGTGGAAGACCTCTCTCTCTGTAACTCTACCTCTCAAATAAATAATAAATAAATCTTTTAAAAAACCAGGAGCCCAGGTTCTTGAGCTGCGGCCACTGCCTCCCAGGGTCTGCATCAGCAGGGGCTGGGGCCAGGAGCAGAGCCAGGGATGGAACTCACGCACTCCTGCCTGGGTCTCGGGCTTCTTAACTGATGGGTCAGATGCCGGCCCTGGTGACGGAGCTGTTGTCAGCCCAGAGATCCGCAGCAAATGTCGCACAGGCAAGGAGTGACTCTTTGTGGCCTTAGACCACGGAATTCCGGAGCCGTCACCGTGGCGTGACTTAGCCTGTCCTGACCTGCGCATCCCCGTCCCCTTCCTACGACCTTCTGCTGGAGTCCCGGGCAAACCTGGCTGTGTGGTCCTGCCGCTCACGGCCCTTCATGACCTCCGGCGACCCCAGGATGAGGTGCAGACCCCCCCTTCATGGCTGGCAAAGCTCCCAGGACGCCTTTTCCGGCTTCTCCCCCTGCCTCCACCCTCACGCACAGGCCTTTTTTGTTTGTTTGTTTGTTTTAAGATTTATTTATTTGAAAGCCAGAGTTGCAAAGAGAGAGGTAGAGACAGAGAGAGAAATTTCTCCATCTGCTGGTTCACTCCGCAGGTGGCTACAGTGACCAGGGCTGGGCAAGACCAAAGCCAGGAGCCAGGAGCCAGGAGCTTCTTCTGGGTCTCCCATGTGGGTGCAGGGGCCCAAGCACTTGGGCCATCCTCTGCTGCTTTCCCAGGCCACAGCAGGGAGCTGGATCGGAAGTGGAGCAGCTGGGACTCAAACCGGCGCCCATGTGGGATGCCAGCACTGCAGGCGGCAGCTTTACCCACTACCCTGAGCAGTGCGGGTTCACTGTAGGCGTCACACACGTCCGCTCGTGCCCAGGCCTCAGCCCGTGCGGCTCCCTCCACCCAGAATGCTTTTCCCTCGTCCCCCTCCTCGCCCTCTCCCTGGTGGCACTCGCCCTGCCTCCAGGCTCCACGCAGGCGCTCCGCCCGCCATGGGAGAGCAGGCCAGGGAGCTGCCTCATTGGGCCGTCGCCATAGTTGTTCCAGCCACCGGAACCATCGCCGTCTGGGGAATGAGCCTGTCTCTGCCTCTGCCTCTGGTCTCTGGAGGTCAGGGCTGGTGCTGTGCAGCCCACACTGCCCAGCTCAGAGGAGGGATTCAGAGTTCGTTGAATGAATAATCGGTGGGCTCAGATGGCCGACTTCCTCCAGGGCTGAGACTTGAACCGATAGCCCCGGTCACTCCTGAGAGCCAGCTCCAGGCTGCGTGGAAGGGTTGTGGCTTTTCTGGAAAGTCCCAGAGAAACTCATCCTCTCTCGGCTCCTCTGACCAGTCCAATCCAAATTTCTTTGCTGACTCAACCCCCTCACCAACTTTTGTTTTTCAAAGGCAGAGACACAGAGACACAGTCACCCACTGACGTGCTCCCCAGACTCACACAACGGTCTGGGCCTGGCCGAAACCATGAGCTGGGAACTCCGCCTTTCTCCCCGTGGAGGGCAAGGACTCACGTACTTCAGCCCTCGCCACTCCTCCTGGGATGCACATTAGAGAAACGTGGACTCCAACCCGGGCCTCGGATATGGGATGCAAGTCTTTGTTGTTGCTGTTGTTTTAAAGATTTATTTATCCACAAGGCCGACACTGTGGCAGAGCGGGTTAAGCTGTAGCCTGCAGTCCCTGCATCCACGTAGGTACCAGTTTGTGTCCCGCCTGCTCCACTTCTTCTTCTTCGTTTTTAAGATTTATTTATTTGAATGTCAGAGTTATACAGAAAGAGAAGGAGAGGCAGAGAGAGAGAGAGAGAGAGAGAGAGAGAGAGGTCTTTCTTCTGCTGGTTCACTTCCCAATTGGCCACAATGGCCAGAGCTGCACTGATCAGGAGCCAGGAGCTTCTTCTGGGTCTCCCTCGTGGGTGCAGGGGCCCAAGGACCTGGGCCATCTTCTTCTGCTTTCCCAGGTCACAGCAGAGAGCTGGATTGAAAGTGGAGCAGCTGGGACTTGAACCAGCGCCCAGATGGGATCCGGCACCACAGGCGACAGCTTTACCTGATGCACCACAGCGCTGCCCCCATGAGAAATTTAACGACAGGAATGACAACAGTAATGGAGGCCGGTGTTTGGCAGAGCAGGTGAGATGCTGCGTCCCACCTCAGAGGGCCCAGGTTCCATTCCCAGCTCCGCTCTGACTCCAGCTTCCCGGGGGGCAGCCCGATGCTGGGGTACGTGGGTCTCTGCCTCCCGCAGAAGTGGGCTGAGTTCCCTGTTCCTGGCTCCTGCCCCAGGCTGGGGCCGCCGCAGGCACTTAGGGAGCGAGCCAGAGGTGGGAGTGTGCTCGCCTGCTCGCTCTCAAATGAACAAGTTTTTAAAAAGTAGAATGGAAACATGAAAAAATAATGAATATGTTGGCTGCTTACAAACTGCCCTCCCAGGCCCACTCCGGGCCTGTGCTCCTGGGAATGGTCCCGCATTCCTCACCTCCAGCTCCCTGTTCGGCTCGACCAATGGGAGCGCCGACAGAGGCTGGAGGGCGGGCGCTGCAGACGGCAGGTGCACAGGACGTGGTCCGAAGGGTTCCTGGCTTGGAACCTTAACGCACCACCAGCCCTCTGGAGAGCCGAGCCTGGAGGGGTGAGTGCCCCGGCTCAAAGTTTCAAAAGGCACAGGGGCCCGCTCAGGACCTCAACCGCGTGGGCGACTTAGCTGTCCCATCCTAGGAGCCACCGGGAGTCACCGGGGGTTTCAGGCCGGGAAGTCCCCTAGGGGTTTTGCCAGCGCCCTCTAGCGGCGTGGAGAAGCATTGCCCCCTGAGAGTTGGCACGAGGCCCTGTCCAGCTCGCAGCCCCTGTGTGTGCAAAGCACACGCTCATCCGACCCCGGGAGCAGAGACCCTGACAGACGGCTGTCTTCCTGGAGGAGGTGGCATGCGATCAAAGACTTAAGGGACAAGTAGCACGTGCGAAGACTTGTTCCGGGAATCGGGTGTGCAGCTTTGTGTGGGAGGGAGTTAGGCTAGGAGGCGGGGAAGTAGGTCGTGGCCCATCTGGGAAAGAACCTTGACCTTGGGACTCTGTTCAGTAGCCCAGTTTGCAGCTTGGGGATTGCCAAGGTCGGAAGGCAAAGCTGGAGGTCAGGTGCGAGGGCTGGTCGTGTTTCGTTCTGTGGTTCTAAAAGCTTCCCACGAACCCTGCTGTGTGTTCGGGAACCTGGCAGGGGTGTGTCTGCTCACCGCGTGCTCTCAGATCCCGGGGTGGTGGAGAGCCCCGGCCGGGGAGGGGGCGGATCCTGGCTGAGCAAGGTGGGGGGGGCGTTTGGAGCAGAAAAGGAACAAAGTGCAGAGTTTGTCTTTCTATTATTTTGAGTTTCACAAAACGTCCTCTTTAAATATGGTGATTTTCTATATCCTCGGGGTCTGGAGGGAGGCCTCCTAACCCTGACTCGGAAGAAATATGCGAATACTTGTGTACACCGTGAACACTCTTTTGCAGCAAGATAAACTTTTTTTAAAACAATCTTTTTTTTTTTTTAATTTGAAAGGCAGATAGAGATCTTCCATCTATTGATTCACACCCCTCCACATCCCTCCCATTCCTACTCCTCAAATGCCTGCAGAAGCCGGGACTGGGCCAGGGTGGAGTCAGCAACCAGGGACTCCAGCCAGATCTCCCACGTGGGTCACCTGCTGCCTCCCAGGGTGCATTACCAGGGAGCAGCAAATGAGAGCGGAGCCGGGACTTGAACCCAGGCCCTCTGATACAGTGCGGTGTCCCGCGTGGTGTCTTCACCGGCCTGCAAACTCATCTGTTACTTCACTCCCCCGGCCTCTCTGAGGTCACCCCGCCACCGGGAGGCAGCCCCTTTGTGCCTTCTCAGATCCCCTGGGTGCCCTCGTTCAGCCGCCTGAGCAGGAGAGAGAGGTGCGGAGCTCGCCCCGAACCTCCTGGCGGGAAATTGCTGGGTCATGATTTGAACCCCAGGCAGATGGGCCCAAGCTCTGAACCAGGTTTCTCTATTGTTTCAATTCTCTTCATAGATGTTTGCTTTAAGCCCATGCTTTTTTTTTTTTTTTTTTTTTTAAGATTTATTTTAGAGGCAGAGTTAGAGAGAGAGGGAGAGTCTTCCATCTACTGGTTCACTTCCTGAATGGCCACAATGACCAGGGCTGGACCAGGCTGAAGCCAGGAGCCAAGAGCTCCATCCAGATCTCCCATGTGGGTGCAGGGGTCCAAGCACTTGGGCCATCCTCTACTGCTGTCCCAGGTGCATTAGCAGGGAGCTGGATCGGAAATGGAGCAGCCGGGGCTTGAATTTGCACTCACATGGGACGCCGGTGTCGCAGGCCGTGGCTTGACTCGTTGGAGAGTGTATTTGTCTCAGCCTGACCTGTGCTCATCTAACAGTTCTCAAAGTTCCGAACAAAGCGGACTCAGTGACTCCCTCCTCGTGTATCTGAAAGCGATGGTTTCCCAGCCTCGGACTGCGCTCCCCGACCGAAGTTCTCCAAGTAAAATCCCCAGGTGTTGGGGGGAAGGCCAGGGGCCAGCACACAGCCCAGTGGGCCAGCGGACTAAGCCGAGGGCTCTGGGTGGAAGGTGATTCGGTTCCTGAACTCGTGCTGCACGTTAAACCCCGAAGCCGTACCTCGATGGTGCTCGGAGGGTGGAGGCGTGGCCCGAAGATGATGTCGGGGAGGCAGGGGCCTAGTGAGAGGCCCTTGGTCGTGGGGGTGTGCCTGGGAGGGAGATCCCATGACAGGCTTGTCCTAAAGGCCCTAGTGGCCCGGTCACTCCCACTGCTTCCTGGCTGGCCACACGACCCTCCTCCGTGCACGCTCTGCCCTTGCTATCTGCCAGCTCCACCTTCACGAGAGGCCAGACTTGACCTTGAACTCCTGATCCTTGGGCTGAGTAAACTTTTTCTCTTTATAAAGTTAGTGGTCTGGCCTGGCGAGCCAAGCACCACCTGCAATGCCAGCATCCCATGGCGGAGCGCCGGGTCGAGTCCCGGCTGCTCCACTTCCAGTCCTGCTCTCCGCTCATGCACCTGGGAAAGCAGTGGAGGCACATCAAGTGCTGGGGCCCCTGCACCTGTGTGGGAGACCCGGATGGAGTTCTGGGCTCCTGGCTTCGACCTGGCCCAACCCCAACCATCACGGTTATTTGAGGAGTGACCAGTGAATGGGAACACTCTCATGTGCGCGCTCTGTCACTGGATTCTTCAACCTTTTTTATTTTTGTAAAGATTTATTTTTATTTCTTTGAAAGATAGTTACAGAGAGAGGTAGAGACAGAGAGAGAGGTCTTCTATCCCCTGGTTCACTCCCCAGATGGCTGCACCTATCTGAAGCCAGGAGCTTCCTCCAGGTCTCCCACATGGGTGCAGGGGCCCAAGGACTTGGGCGATCTTCCACTGCTTTCCCAGGCCACAGCAGAGAGCTGGATCGGAAGTGGAGCCGCCGGGACTTGAACCGGCGCCCATATGGGATGCCGGCACTGCAGGCCAGGGCTTTAATCTGCTGCACCACAGCACCGGCCCCATCTTCAACTTTTTTAAAATGTCAGTTGTCTCAGATGTTTCGTTGTAGCAATGAAAAGCTGACTAATACACCCCGGGAGAAAGGAGAGAAAGGGGGTGTTTCTCCACGGGGAAATGAGGCTAGCGTGAACAGAATGATTACTAACGATGACTAACATGGGGAACGCTCCCATCCTGTGGCTTCCCTTCTCATCGAAGGAACGGCTATGCCTGGACCCTGGCCTTCAAGGCCCGAGGGGTCTCCGCCCTGCCTCTGGGAAGCCCCCTCCTCACACTGCGGCACCTGAGCCCCGGAGCCCACCCCTCCTCACAGCCTCCGCACTTGCTCTTCCCTCTGCCTGCGATGCTGGTCCCGTCACCCACAGCCGGGCAGTGTCCCTGTGCACCCAGGGCCGTTCTGCACACTTCACAAGTTCAAAGTCAGGGTGGGTGTTGGCCTGGCGGTCAGGACGCTGCCTGGACACCCACAGCCCCTCCAGAGTGCCTGGGTTCAGGTTATGGATCTGCTCGGAACTCCAGCTTCCTGCTGGCGTGCGCCCTGGAGGCAGGGGTCGGGTCCCCGCTGCCCAGGGGGAGACCTGGGTGGAGTTCCCAGCTCCCGGCTTCAACTTGGCCTGTCTTTGGCTGTTGCAGGCATTTGAGAAGTGAACCAGTGGATGGAAGACCTCTCTCTCTCTCTCTCTCTCTCTCTCACTCTGATTCTGCTTTGGATAAGGTGGCCACGGAAGCTCAGGCCAAGAAGAGGACATTCCAGAAAGGGGTTGGGGGAGGATAGAGAGAGAGAGAACTCCCAGGCTCAGGGGATGCTGGGGCCCACGCCAGGTGGTGGCCGTTAGCTCGGCACGTAGGGGCAGTGGAAAGACAGCTGGCGGCCGTGGGCGAGGGGAGGGGGGGAGGGGAGTCTGAGAGGGGTGGGCAGCTTGGGGCTCGTCGTCATGGTGACCAAAGGGTTGCCACGAGGAGAGCCCCAGCCAGTGCCTGCTCCGTGCCCACTGTGCTGCTGGCGTCTTTACCCACGGGAGACCGTCTCCCCCTGTTCCGGGGTCCTCAGAGGAAAATCTCGGTGGGTTGGAATAGGAGACCCTGGCGAATCTTGGCTCGCCGTTGACTCCACTGGGCTTGATGCCACTGGAGTTTCTACAGCAAGATCAAGTCCATGTGTTATTTATGTCATGAAGCAGGCATGCCAGTGCGCGCGCGCGCACACACACACACACACACACACGGCCGGCATGTTGTGGCACAGCATCCCGAATCAGAGCCCTGGTGCTAGTCCTGCTTGGTCTGCTTCCAATCCAGCTCCCTGCCAAGGCACCTGGGAAGGCAGTAGATGATGGCTGGGGACTTGTGTGCCGGCCACCCATGTGGGAGACCCGGATGGAGCTCCAGGCTGCTGGCTTTGTCCTGGGCCAGCCCCAGCTGTTGTAGTCATTTGGAGAGTGCGCCAGTAGATAGTAGATCTCTCTGTGTGTCTATGTCTCTGTCTCTCTCTTAGTGTTTCAAATAAATAAATCTTTAAAACACACAAACGATCCAATGCCCAACTGATAAACTGAAAGCAAAATGTGGTATATCCATACAGTAGAAGATAATAATAAAATGCTAATTAACGAGATAAAGCTGAATATAAAATATGAGGGCACTTCAAACAGTTGGTGGAAAGAATTTAAAATTAAGTTCATTTTTGTGCAAAAATATTTAGAAATCTATGCCTGTGTTTCACAGCACTTTTTTTTTTTTTTTGATCTTTGATGTGAAGCACCCTCTTGAGTGTGTCCTTGGCTTCCTGTGTTCATTAACCACAGTAATGCTACGCACGAGGCACCAGCCGCCCAGGGGCCTTCGTCAGCTCAGGAGTTCGTAGGTGAGCCCTGCAGGCTGTGCTCAGCTGGGTGGTTCTTCTGGGCCCAGCGCTTAGCCAATCAGCTCCGGGCGTGCTCCAGGCGGCTCCAGTCTTGATCTCACCCGGCTGCAAAAGTGTTGGTGAGATGCTCAAGGCCTCTCAACTGCAGCCCAGAATCGACACCAGCACACTCCGACCCCTTGCTATTGGGGGGAGCAAGCCACAGGCCAAGTCCAGAGGCTGGTACCTACCCTATTACAGGGTGGGGGGCCTGGGAGAGGCCCTGTACCTCCTGCAGGGATAAACAACTGGGGCCCGCGGTGCAGGGCAGTCAGCACGGTGCCTGGCTGCTTAAGATTCTGGGGTTCAGCTTCCAGGGGCAGGGCTCAGAGAGGTTGAGAGAGGACCCCAGGGAGTTCCGGGGTAGGGCTCCTGGGAAGGACACTCCCAGGTTCAGGGTGGACAGGGGGAGGGGAACCAGGGAGGAGAGGGTGGCTGAGCAAGGGAGCTGTCGGGTCTGTATTTCTCGTCTGGGCGTGGCTGCCTGCAGGTGGGCGAGGACCGAACGCTGGACAGGATTTGATCTTAGTCACTGCGCTGCCTGTTTGGAAGTCTCCTCTGTCTCTCTCCCGCTCTCTGTCCTCTTTCTCTCACTCTCTTTCTTAATCATATACACATCCACCTGTGTTTTTCTTAGTTGCTGCCTTCAGTTTAACTCGTTTGTAAATAAAGATACAGGCAGGGAAGAGACCCGTGCAGCCTGAGGTCTTTGGAACTCACTGCAAAATCTTCTCTTAGGGTTTGGCCTAGCGCTGGTAAGATGCCTGTGTCCAGGCCGGCGCCGTGGCTCACTTGGCTAATCTTCCGCCTGTGGTGCCGGCACACCAGGTTCTAGTCCCGGTCGGGGCACTGATTCTGTCCTCGTTGCTCCTCTCCCAGTCCAGCTCTCTGCTGTGGCCCAGGAAGGCAGTGACGGATGGCCCAGGTGCTTGGGCCCTGCACCCCATGGGAGACCAGGAGAAGCACCTGGCTCCTGCCTTCGGATCAGCGCGGTGCCGGCCGTATCAGCCATTTTGGGGGTGAACCAACGGCAAAGGAAGACCTTGCTCTATGTCTCTCTCTCTCACTGTCCACTCTGCCTGTCCACAAAACAGGATGCCTGTGCCCATACCAGGGTGCCTGGATTCAACACCCGGCCCCGCTCCCCACGTTAGCTCCCTGCCAGGCAGCCGCGCCGGCACCTGCCCCCCGCGTGGGAGACCTGGAGTGGGTTCCTGGCTCCGGCGTGGCTCAGTTCCGGACAGTGTAGGCATCTGGGGGGTGAATCAGTGGTCGGGAGAGCTGCCTGCCTCTCTCCCTCTCTGACACACACAGAGTTTCTAAGCCTTTTCTCATAGGCCTGGGTTGGCCTCGGGCCTCGTGGGCCTGGAATCCGTGGGGCAGCCAGGGCTGTGATGTCTCCGTCCTAGGAGCGAGGGAAACTCAGAGGTTTGCGTGCACATTTCCCAGGACTTTGCTTGTAAAGATAATTGGCCCAGATGATTCTAGAAAGGGCTGGTGGGGCGGTGGCCCGCAGAACAGAGGCTGCTCCCCGGGAGGGGCTGCGGCAGGGCTCCCCGCTCTCTCGCCTGTCCCCAGCGCCTCTCTGGGGCTCTGGGCTGGACGCTTCCTGGTTCCTGGCCTCCCGCAGTGACCTCCCGACCCCCCAGGCTTTTCCAGCGACTGTGCCAATCAAAACTCTCAGATGCCCCGGAGACCGCGGGTCCTGCCCACGCAGGCGCATTTGGAATGTTTGATGGTTTGCTGATGGAGGCTCACTGTCCTCATTCTTGGTCTCTGAGCGTGGGAGAAACGGGTGTTTCCTGGTCACTCGGGAGGTCACTGTGGACCCGAGCAAAGGGATGGGTGTCGGCACTTCCTGCAGCGCGGGGTCCCGGGCTCCCCCAGGCCGGAGCGCGCTCCCCGCAGGGACCAGGGCCAGGAGCAGACGACCCGGCAGATGAGCTGCCCGGGTTGTTCTCGGGCCCAGACTCCTCGTGCCGGCAAGGCTGGGCACCGGCCACCCAGAAGCCTCCGGGGAAGCAGCCCCAAGGACTGGGAACACGCTTCCAGACATGACAGTGCGTGTGTGTCTACGTGTGTGCATGTGTATGTGTGTATATGTGTGTGCTCGTGTGTGCGTGTGTAACATATGTACATGCGTGTGTATGTGTGTGAATGCATGTGTGTGCATGCATGTGTGTATGTGTGCGCAGATGGCATGCATGTGCATGTGTGTGCCTTCGCATATGTGTGTATAAGTGTGCACAGGTGTGTATGCATGTGTACATGCACGGATAACATGTATGTACACGTGTGTATATGTATTGCATAACGTTGCGCACACATATGTGTAAGCATGTGCATTGTGTAAGCATGTGTATGGGTAGCACGTGTACACACATGTACGTGTGCGCACATGTGTGTAACATGTGTATGTGTATATATGTGCATGTGTGTCTGCAGGTGTGTGCATGTATGTGCGCGTGTGTAAGCATGTGCATGTGTGCACACATACATGTAAGTGTGTGCATGTGTGTGTGCGTGTGTGTGTATGTGTGCCTGTGTGTGTGGAAGGGGGCAGCTTGCCCCTCCCAGGCTCTGTCCCTCTCCCCCTTTCCTTATCACTTGCCTGTTACCTTGTAGTGGCACTGGCTCAGGTTCAAACACGCTGCATCTTAAGGATCTCACTTAGACTTTCTGTGCCTCAGTTTCCCCAAATTAAAGACAGGGAAGACTGGGAGTAGGTGTCCGGCCTCGTGGCTTAGATGCTGCATCCCGTATTGTAGCTCCCGGCTCTGCTCCTGACCCCAGCTTCCTGCCAGCGCGGACCCGGAGGCAGCAGTGATGGCTCCAGGCGCCGGGTTCCTGCCACCGCATGCGATACCTGGAGTGGGTTCCCAGCTCCCAGCTTCAGCCTCTGCCTGGCCCTGGCTGTTGTGGGTATCTAGGGGATAAACACATGAACAGGAGCTTTTTTTGGTCTCTCTTGCAAATACATAATTTTTTTAAAGATTTATTTATTTATTTGAAAGAGTTACGGGGAGGCGGGGAGAGAGGTCTTCCATCCGCTGGTTCACTCCCTACTTGGCTGCAACAGCTGGAGCTGCGCCAATCCGAAGCCAGGTCTCCCGCGCGGGTGCAGGGCCCAAGCACTGGGCCATCCTCCACTGCTTTCCCAGGTGCACTAGCAGGGAGCTGGGTCGGAAGTGGAGCAGCCAGGACTCTAATGCCGGCACTTCAGGCTGCGGCTTTACCTGCTAAGCCACAGTGCCGGCCGGATCTCTCTGTTTATAAAAGGACTTGTTTACCAGAAAGGAAGAGTAACAGAGAGAGAGATTCCATTCACCAGTTCACTACCCAAATGGCTCCAAAGGCCGGCACTGGGCCAGGAGCTCCATCTGTCTCCCACGTGGGGGGCAGGGGACCAAGGGCTTGGGGCCATCTTCCTCTGCCTTCCCGGGCATTGGCAGGAAGCCCGATTGAGAGTGGAGCAGCCGGACCACGGCGCGGGCCCCCAGCGTGGTCTCCCACCACGTCAGTCTCACCCCCGAGGCCTTGAAGGGGACCTGTGCTGTGTCGTGAGCGCATCTGTCCCCAGCAGGACAGGACGCGCCTGGAGGCTTAATTCCAGGATGTGGCAGTGGCCCAGCCTGGCGCATGGTGAGCTTCCCCGCCCTGCGAAGACTGGACTGGGCCGGTACCTTCCAGCTCCCGGAACCACACGGCAAGCAGCAGCCTCTTCTCGGTGTTCTGATGACCGAAACACAGACGGAGACCAAGAGGTGGTTCCGTTGCGTAGAAGCCAGAGAGGCAGAGGCCCAGCGGGTTAAGCCGCCCGTCTGTGGCGCCAGCATCCAATGTGAGCACAGGTTCGAGCCCCTGCCGTGGCTCCTGTCCTTGAGGTCTGAGCTCTTAAGCTCTGGGGGCCGCCTTCCTTCCCCCTTTGTCCCGGAAGGCGGCACGGATCCAGGGAGTAGGATGTGGGCGCTGTTCTGCGCGGCCGCTATCCTGCCAGCCACTCCGGGCACCCAGCGTTGGCGCCTGCAGCCCTGGGCACGGAGTTGCAGTGTTGGTGAGTGGCCGCCGGCCGCCGGGCAGGAACACAGAGGCCAGAGGACTTGTGCGGCTGTGCCAGGCGAGCCCCTGCAGAAGTGGGGTGCCACAGCTTGCCTTGTGCACGCCTGAGACTTCCTGTCTTGGTGCTAATTCAGATAAAGACGTGGAGCTTTCTTCTGTGCCAGCTGATGCCGTGAGAGCCTCGCAGGGAGGAATCCGCTGAGCGCCCACAACACCATCCTGCAAGGTGCATCCTATGGCACAGAGGGGTTCCCCAGGCCACCCCGCTGGGAAATGCCGGAGCTGGGACTGGAGCCCTCGACCTTAGAAGGCTGCACTGGTTCGAAGGGAGGCGGACGTTGCGACCCAGCCCGGTGCCCGGTGCCCGGTGCCGGTGCTCCGACCGCACGACCTGTCTGAATGGGCTGTCACTTCCCGAAGAACTGGGCTGAAGAGGCCTGCAGGGGGGGAGAGCGCCACCTTGTGTCGAGAGGGGGAACCGGCGCTGCTTCTGCACTGGTGTTCTGTGTGTCTCGGAAGCAGCGTATTCTGTACTGTTTCACTTCCAAATTTAAAAACCTTCTCTCTCGGCTGGCGCCGCGGCTCACTGGGCTAATCCTGTGCCGGCACCCCGAGTTCTAGTCCTGGTCGGGGCGCCGGATTCTGTCCCGGCTGCTCCTCTTCCAGTCCAGCTCTCTGCTGTGGTCGGGGAGTGCAGTGGAGGATGGCCCAAGTGCTTGGGCCCTGCACCCCATGGGAGACCAGAAGCACCTGGCTCCTGGCTTCGGATCAGCACAGTGCCAGCCCCCGCGGCCATTAGGAGAGTGAACCAACGGAAGGAAGACCTTTCTCTCTGGCTCTCTCTCTCACTGTCTAAACCTTCTCAAGTGCAATGGAAGATGCCCAAGCCCTTGAGCCCTGCACCCGCATGGGAGACCTGGAAGAAGCTCCTGGCTCCTGGCTTCAGATCAGCCCAGCTCTGGCCATTGCAGCCATCTGGGGAGTGAACCAGCAGATGGAAGACCTACCTCTCTCTCTCTTGCCTCTCCTCTCTGTGTAACTCTGAATTTCAAGTAAATAAATAAATCTTTAAATAAATAAATGCATAATTGGCAGCACAAATCTGTGACTGTATCTACAGTAAGTGTACAACCTCATGAAACCACAAGCAAGGCCAAGACACGGAACGTACGTATCGTTCCAGAAGGTTCCTTGGTGCCTTTTCTCGCTTCTGGTTTCAGTTACCACCAGTTAGATGTACCTGCTTCTGAGAGAAATGGGATCCCACAAGTATGTGCTCTGTTGTGCCTGGCTGTTTTCATCTGATGCTGTACCACGAGATTCAGCTCTGCTGTTGCGTGTAACAGAACTGTCATTCTTTTTTTTTTTTTTTTTTTTTTGGACCGGCAGAGTTAGACAGTGAGAGAGAGAGAGAGAGAGAGAGAGAGAGAGAGAGAGATCCTCCTTCCATTGGTTCACGCCCCAAATGCCTGCTGTGGCCGGGGCTGGGCCAGGGCTGAAGCCGGGAGCCAGGAGCTCCGTCCAGGGCTCCAGCATGGGTGCTGGGAACTCAGTTACTGAGCCATCCCAGCTGCTTCCCAGGGTGTGCACTAGCAGGAAGCTGGAGTCAGAAGTCAGAGCCAGGACTTGAACCCAGGTGCCCTGATGTGGTGCCTGATGTGGTATCTTAACCACCCGGCCAGTGCCCACTGCCACCCAGATGTGCTGATGGCCGTGTGGGCTGTTCCTGATTTTACACATCATGCTCCCACAGGAAGCTCGCTTCCGAACACTCACGGGTGGCACGTTGTGGCACGGCAGGCTAAGTGTGACACCGGCTCCAACATAAGTGCTTGTTCGAGTCCTGGCTGCTCCACTTCTGATCCAGCTCCCTACTAATGCACCTGGGAAAGCAGCAGAGGATGGCCCAAGTCCTTGGGCCCCTGCACCCAGGTGGGAGACCTGGAGGAAGCTCCTGGCTCCTGGCTTTGACTTGGCCCATCCCTGGCCATTGTGGCCATTTGGGGAGTGAAAAAAAAATGGCAGATGAAAGACCTCTCTTCCTTTATCTCTCTGTCTCAGTCTCCCCCCCCCCAAATGCTGCCTTTCAAATAAGTAAGTAAATCTATTTTAAAAACATTCATGGAGGGGCCGGCACTGTGGTGTAGCAGGTAAAGCCACCGCCTGCAGTGCCGGCATCCCATATGGGTGCCAGTTCATGTCCCGGCTGCTCCACTTCCGATCCAGCTCTCTGCTCTGGCCTGGGAAAGCAGTGGAGGATGGCCCAGGTCCTTGGGCCCCTGCACCTGTGTGGGAGACCTGGAAGAAGCTCCTGGCTCCTGGCTTCAGATTGGCACAGCCCCAGCCATTGCACCCAAATGGGGGAGTGAACCAGCAGATGGAAGACCTCTCTCTCTCTCTCTCTCTCTCTCTCTGTCTCTCCCTCTCCTTCCATATGTGTAACTCTTTCAGAAAAAAAATAAATCTTTTTTTAAAAAAAAACATTCATGGAAAGTGGAACAAAAAGGTAAGTTTGTGTTGGTGGAAGACTGCTGAAATCCAGGCCTGGGTTCTTCAAAGCACACATTTTCCACGAACTTTTTGAAGCCTGGTCACATATATGGATTTCAAATTTTTTTTGATCCAAAATAAAGTAACCTTTGAGGGACCAGCACTGAGGCCCTGTAGGCTAAGCCTCCACCTGGGCACCGGCTTCTGTCCTGGCCGCACCCCTTCCAACCCAGCTCCCTGCTATTGCCTGGGAAGCAGTGGAAGATGGCCCAGGTGCTTCGGCCCCTGCACCCGCGTGGGAGACCTGGAAGAAGCTCCTGGCTCCCGGCTTCAGCCTGGCCCAGCTCCAGCCGTCGTGGCCATCTGGGGAGAGAATGAGCAGACAGAAGACCTCTCTCTCTCCCTCTCTCTGTTTGTAACTCTGCCTCTCAGATAAATAAATAAAATCTTTTTAAAAATTTTACCTTCTAATTTCATTCCATGGGTTTTGTAAGCACTCTTGCACATGGATGTGTGAGGTCATCGGGGTGGGGAACAGTCCCAGATGGCAGAGGCTGGGCCACTGGGTACACACGTGTGTAGCTCTACTAGGTACTGCCAAAGTATAGGCAGGTATTTTTTATTCTACAATATATATATTTTTAATTAGAGGTGCAGAGAACTCCCATCCATGGGTTCACTCCCCAGATACCCACAGCAGCTGGGCTGGGCCAGGTGGAAGCCAGGAGCCAAGAACTCAATTCAGGTCTCCCCCATGGGTGGCGGAGACTCAGTTGCTTGAGCCTCTCCACTTCCTCTTCTTCTGGGGTCTTCGTGGGCAGGAAACTGGAGCCAAGAGCCGGAGCCAGGAGTCGAACTGAGGCACCGGATGTGGGAACCTACGGGCTCAACACCCAGCCTCAGCAGAATCTCTTAACCTTTGCATGACTGACCCCCAGGGGGCGCTGTGGTGGCACCGCTGGCCTCAGCCCGCTGGATGCCCAGGGCTCTCCTCTGAGCTGTAACAAAGCAGAGGTCGGCAGGCAGGCATTGTCCATAGTTACCCACCCCTCCACGCCGGTGGAGAGCCCTCATCTGACGCACAGAGCTGGCGACACCGACTTAGGAGTGACATGAACTGTTTCCTATCCCAACATGCTCCTGGGCCCTGGCGGCTTCCAGCAACAGGAATTTATTCTCCCACAGGCGTGTTCTTGAGACCAAAAGTCCAAATCAAGGCGTTCGGCTGAAGCATGGACCTGCTGAAGGCACAGGGAACCCCCCCCCCCCAGCCCAGCCTCTAGTGCTCTCTGTGATCCTTGATGCCTCCCAAACCCACGCGGAATCTGAAACCCTGAAGTCTAGGGTAATGGTACGAAGAGGGTGGAAACTTAGTCCAGTGATGTCGCCCAGGAGGGGCTTGTGGGAGGCCCCTGGGCCAGAGGAAGGCAATTTCCAGAGGAGGGCTGGCTGCGATGTGACAGCCTCTCTCTCCCCCCTCCCCCCTCCTCCCCTCCCCCCTCCCCCTCCTCCCCTCCTCCCTCTCTTTCCCTCTCTCCCTTTCTCCCTCTCTCTCCCTCCCTCCTCCCTCCCCCCTCCTCCCTCGCTCTCCCTCCTTCTCTCTCTCTCCTCCCTCCCCCCTCCTCCCTCTCCTCCCTCTCTTTTCCTCTCCCTCCCTCTCTCTCCCTCTCTCTCTCTCCTTCTCTCTCTCCCTCTCTCTCCCTTTCTCCCTCCCTCTCTCTCCTCCCTCCCCCCTCCCCCTCCTCCCCTCCCCCCTCCTCCCTCCTCCCCTCCTCCCTCTCTTTCCCTCTCTCCCTTTCTCCCTCTCTCTCCCTCCCTCCTCCCTCTCTCTCCCTCCTTCTCTCTCTCTCTTCCCTCCCCCCTCCTCCCTCTCTTTCCCTCTCTCCCTCTCTCTCCCTTTCTCCCTCCCTCTCTCTCCTCCCTCTCTTTCCCTCTCCTCCCCCTCCTCCCTCCCCCCCACCCCACCACCTGATCTGTCCTTGGCTCATGTTCCGCCATTGCCATCTGCCGCTTTCCCAGATGCCAAACCGATGAGGCCGCCCAATCTTGGCCTTGAACCTCCAACCCCATGGGCCGAAACAACCCTTTCTCCGTGTGAGCCGCTTGCCCCGGGTCCTTGTAGGTGCAGCGCCCTAGCTCTGCCACGGTCTCCTCTTCCTACCGCCACCTGGCACGGGTGTGGGGCCCACCCGGACCCAGTGTGCCGTCGTCTTGGCTAGTAGCACCTGCGAAGCCTCCCTTTCCGGACAAGGTCAGGCTGTGAGGTCCTGGCTGCCCCGCACCTGGGCAGGACACTCCTCAACCACTGCCGCTGCCTGGGGGACGGTTGCAAATATTGGATTAATTTATGCAGACCCCCCGCCCCGGGACCCCAATCCAGGCTGTGGAAAAGAGCGACTGTGTTTTAGCACTGGGCGATACTCCCTCGTTCAGTCGCCTTTGCTAGTCCATCCCAGCAGGGACGTGTGTCTCCCTCCTTCTGTGCTGTTGTCACTCACAGCCCGGCTCACAGGGCGCCCTGGAGTCTGGGTGCGGCTGCCTTTTGTTCCCAGGACGTGGGGCAGAGGCTTTGCTTCTCTGGGGCCTGACCGGCGTTGGACACAGGAGGGGGTGTTTAGGGTGATGGCGTGCACTGCACCATTGCTGAGAGCCGGGGGCACTCACGTGCTGTTAGGTCGTTCTCTGTGTGTTTGTGAGACATTCTAGAATGCTCTCTCTTGCCCGAGAACATTGTGGGTGCTAAGTTAAAGAAGTTAAAAATTGCTACCAATCGTAATGCATGGCCCCAGACCGCCTTTTAGTTAGAGCAAAACAAAGTTCAAAGGAAATCCCTGGAATCACTGGAGATGTTTGGGTAAGAATGAGTACTCGGTTATCATGGGAATATTCTAGCAGAACATTTTGCTAATTTGATGATTATGAACATTTTGTCCTCTCTTGCCATTTTTTTTTACCATGTTTATTGAAAATTATCTCTGTTACAAGAGTAGAAAACTAGTTCCGGTGCTGTGGGTTAAGCCACTGCCTGGGTTAAGCCACGCCCACATCCCATATTGGAGTGAGGGTTCGAGTCCCGGCCACTCCGCTTCCAGTCCAGCTTCCTGCCAATGCGCCCCAGGAGGCAACAGAGAATGGTTCAAGTGCTTGGAGCCCTGCGGCCCACAAGGAAGACCCGGATGGGGTTCTGGGTCCCAGGCTTTGGCCCGAACTTGTGGATGGAAAAATCTCTCTGGCTCTGAAGTGGATGAAAAATAAACATTTTTAAGACAAAGAAAGGTAGTTACATATAATAGCTGCATTGTTTCTGAAGTCATGCAAGTGAGATTCATTGCAGTGAAACACGTACACAGCCCTGGACAGCCGGAGATTCTAATTTTCCTGTGTGTGAAATGGCACCCACAAAAGGCCCCCGTTCCTGGGGGATGCCTGTTGAAAGGGTTAGGGGCAGAAGTCATGATGTCTTACAGCTTACTTCCTTCTTTTCCTCGAAGGTTTATTTTTACTCATTTGAAAGGCAGAGTTGGGGGGATCGATCTTCCATCCACTGGGTCACTCCTCAAATGGCCGCCATGGCCAGGGCTGGGCCAGGCCACAGCCAGGAGCTTCTTCCAGGTCTCCCACGTGGGAGATATTGTATTTGTGAAAGTTTCCTATGTGTATAAAAACACTTTAGTACCAATTTTGGAGAAAGGGGTTGTAAAAGAAGAAGCCCGTCGAGCTGACGAGGAAGCCACGGGAGAGGCCGTGGGAAAGGTCTCCATCCACTGGCAGGAACCAGACTGGCTAGTGTGTGAACCACGGGTCAGAGAGAGAAGTTGGGAGGGAAAAGATACAAGGATGACAAGACTGTTCCCCTAAGAAAAGAACATTGTGTGAAAGTTAGCGTGGTATTACCGTGCTTACGACTTTTAATTTATGGCTCTCGTTTGAAAGGCAGAGAGGGAGAGGGTGATTGACTGACTGATTCCCCATCCTCTGGGTCACTCCCCAGTGCCCACAACAGCTGGGGCTGGAGGAGCCCAAAGCCAGGAGCCAGGAGTCCCATCTGGATCTCCCACGCGGGGGTGGGATCCCGCATCCTTGAGCGGTCTCTGCCGCCTCCCAGGGTGTCCACCGGCAGGAGGCTGGATTGGAAGCAGAGCCGAGACTGGAACCCAGGGCTGTGACTGGGGGATGCCGGAGTCCCAGGGGACAGCCTGAACCCCAAAGCCCTGCCTCCTCCCGTGTTAAGTGTTCGGTAAATTGTAGCATTTTTTCCTGGAGGATATACAAATTTATCCAGAAAACCCAGTCGCTGCTGCGTTCTCAAGGTGGATTTGTCCAGCGAGAGGGTTTGTGAAGGAGGGCACCTCTGTCCCGGCTGCTGCGGGCCGATGGCCTTTGTGTGCGTCCGAGCGGCTCAGGGCGGGAGATCCCGGGAGATCCCGGGAGATCGCTGCTGCCTCTGCCCAGTCGCCTCTGGGCCTCCTTGTTCTTGGCTCCTGGCCATATCATGAGAACATCTTTACCTGTAAGCCAGGAGCCTGAGCCGGGCGGGAGAAATCGTCTGAAATGCCTCCGTTCCGGTTTTCCTGCCTTTGAACTTTTGATGAAGGTTTAATCCACGTTTCTGCGGGCGGGGGCGGGGGCGGGGGCGGTACTTCAGCGCAAGCTGATGGAATCAGGCCAGCTCTGTGTGTGGGCCTCCCGTCCCGTCCCGGTCCCAGCCCCCGACACGGTGCGTGATAATCAGGGTGACCTACAGTCACCCCACCGTGCGTGCAGGGGACTGGAACTTGCTGGGCCCTCCAGCCGAGCTCCTGCGGCTCCCTCTCCTACCCGCCCTGGCCTCTCGGGACCACAGTTCTGGTACCACTTCCACACATGGGAGACAATGCGCACGGTTTGTCTTCCTGGGTCTGGCTTATTTTATTGAGCGTAACGACCTCCAGTTCTGCCCATTTTCCGCAGATCTCACCCTTTGAGTCATAGCCCATCATGTACACAGACCACTTTTCTTTTTTTTTTTTTTTTTTTGAAGATGTATTTATTTATTTTGAAAGTCAGAGTTACAGAGAGGTGGGGGGAAGAGAGGGAGAGATCTTCCACCCTCTGGGTCATTTCCCAGATGGCAGCAGCGGCCAGCTGGAGGCCAGGCCAAAGCCAGGAGCCTGGGACTCCATCCGGGTCTCCCACGCAGGTGCAGGGGTCCAAGACCTGGCCCATCTTCCACTGCTTTCCCAGGCCACAGCAGAGAGCTGGACCGGAAGTGGAGCAGCCGGGACTTGAACCAGCGGCCCTGTGGGTTGCTGGCGTCGCAGGCGGTGGTTTTACCTGCCTCGCCACAGCGCTGGTCCTGACATTTTCATTTTCCAAATGGTTTCACGTCTGGGATATCGTGAGCAGGGCTGCGATGGAAAAAGTCTCTTCTTCCCCTCGCTCAGGATGCCTGTCCTAGAACTTGGCGGTCCACACCCCTCCCCCATCCATCCCGCGGGCACCCCGGCGGTGGCCACCAGTATCTGCTGCCTCTGCAGGAGCCTACGGAACCTCAGCAGACTCAGGGGAGTTGGCCGTTCCGGGCACAGAAGAGTGAGATGCACGAAGATGCAGGATTGGGATAAAATTGGGATAAAACAAAATCATGCTGTCGCTTCCGTTCAGAATCTGTCTCTAATCTAACCTGAGGGTAGCAGAGTGTAGATTTAGGATAGATCCGGGGGCCAGCGTGATGGCACAGCAGGTCAGGTCGCTGCCTGTGACACTGGCAGCCCATGTGGGCACCAATTCAAGTCTGAGCTGCTCCACTTCCGATCCAGCTCCCTGCCAGTGCGTCTGGAGAAGCAGCGGAAGGTGGCCCAAGGGCTCTCTCCTGCCATGCGCATCTCTCTCCCCGCCCCGCCTGCTCCCTCTTTCTCATCTCCCCATCTTTACAGTCAGCCCCTCTTCCCTTCTGTCCCCTCTCTCTCCCCAACACGCTCCTCATTAGCGCCTCCTCGCCCGTCCTCCTCACTTTCCATGAAGCTGCTGGCTCCCTTGACCAGGGAAGTGGCTACGAGGCACATCCCGGAGAGAACTGCGGTTGGCATTGAGCGGATGGGTGCAGCTGGCGCCGGCCAGACGAGGTGGGCCTCTGAACGGGCGCCTCGTCCGCGAAGCCATCTACGGTAAAACTAACATGGTAAAGCCGGTGGAAGGGGCAGCTCGCCCTTGGGTTAGGGTCCAGTGAGGATCGGTGAACAAATGCGGCTTTGTTTTTTAAACAAAGAACAAATGTGTTCTTGTTTTTTAAAGATTTTATTTATTTACTTGAAAATCGGAGTTACAGAGGCAGAGAGAGAGAGAGACAGAGACAGAGACAGAGATTTCCATCCACTGGAGCTGCACCAACCTGAAGCCAGGAGCCAGGAGCTTCTTCCGGGTCTCCCACATGGATGCTGGGGCCCAAGGACTTGGGCCATCCTCCACTGCTTTCCCGGACCACAGCAGAGAGCTGGATTGGAAGTGGAGCAGCCGGGACTCAGACCGGCGCCCATATGGGATCCGGCACCACAGGCAGCGAGACAGTGGCTTTACCTACTGCACCACAGTGCTGGCCCCGAGATGGCACATGTGATAGAGGACGGGAATATTCCCGGCTTTTCTGGGAAGCAGGCAGTGTCTTCCCGGAATCTAGCTACCACCTCTTTTCACTACTTCTCCTCGCCCTCCACCTCCCCCTCCCCCTCCTCCTCCCCTTCCCCTCTCCCTCCCCCTCCCCCTGCTGGTGCTGCTGCTGCTGCTTTTTCAAAGATTTATTTATTTATTTATTTGAAAGTCAGAGGCCGGCGCTGTGGTGTAGTAGGTAAAGCTGCCGCCTGCAGTGCCGGCATCCCATAGGGGCACCAGTTCGAATCCCGCCACTCCTCTTCTAATCCAGCTCTCTGCTATGGCCTGGGAAAGCGGTGGAAGATGGCCCAAGTCCTTGGGCCCCTGCACCCCCATGAGAAGACTCGGAAGAAGCTCCTGGCTCCTGGCTTCAGAACGGCGCAGCTCTGGCCATTGTGGCCAATTGGGGAGTGAACTAACGGGTGGAAGACCTCTCTCTCTCTCTCTCTCTCTCTCTCTCTCTCTCTCTGTAACTCTGACTTAGAGGTAAAATAAATATATCTTTAAAAAAAAAAAAAAAGAAAGGCAGAGAGAGGGAGAGACATCCATCCACTGGTTCACACCCCAGATGGCTGCAGCTACCAGGGCTGGGTGAAGCCAAAGCCAAGAGCCAGGAGCTTCTTCCAGATCTCTCATGAGGGCAGCAGGGGCCAAGCACTGGGGCCATCCTCTGCTGCTAAGGCCATTGCCAGGGAGCTGGACCAGAAATGGAGCAGCCAGGACGTGAACCAGCGCCTATTTGGGATGCCGCTGTTGCCGATGGTGGTTCGCCTGCTACACCACAATGCTGGTCCTTAGATGCTTACTTAGCTTACTGATCTCTATGTTTCTCCTTGTCACACAAGTGGCTCGTAACACATCCATGGGTTAACGTTTGTCGTCTTGGGTGTGCTACTTTTTTTTTTTTTGTTTGGGGAGAAGCGCCTCTAGAGATGGTTTTGAGTCTGTTTCTGCTACATTAGACTTAGCATTCTGGGAGTTGCTATGTGGGTGTGCACGTGTGTGTATGGAGGTGCGCTGACGTGTGTGCATGTCATCTCGCTCCGTGTCAAGAGTGCAAAATCCACCCCGAGTACAAGGGCATTTGGTCTCCTCCCAGGGTAACGTTTATCTCCAATCCATTCACAGAGCCAACCATGGGAAGTCTTGCTTCTATGGGGCCTCAAGGAAAGGTTGCAAGGCAGGCTCTCGGAGACCGGCCCACCAGCAGGGAGGACTGTATGATTACACCAGCGCCGACACCTGCGGCTCGCATTGCATCCCTGGGATGCTCATGCAACCCAGCACAGAGCGCAGGCTCCGGCTCGGAAGGCATTCCTGGCGCCAGCCCCCGGACTTTCACTTTGTTCCATTTAATGTCTGCATGTTAGGAGAAGGGAGGAGTCCTTTCAAGAGAATTCCTGGGGGCCAAGTGTGTGCCAGGTTCCACTCAGGATGGACAGGGCTCGCTACTCTGTCCCTGTGGGCAGCCCAAGAGGCTGTTGCCCTCGGGGAAGAGCAGCTGGGAGGGATGAGCTCCCATGGGAAGGACACGACCAGGAACATGGATTTGGTGGGAAGGAGTTAGGGAATATCTTCAGGAAGAAATAGCATCCAGGTAACTTGGGTAGGTCAAAGAGTTCAAGATAGCAACCAGCCCACCGGATCACACGACCCTTCCCTCATACCCCAACCCTGGCTATCTCAAACACACTTTGCTTTTCCATCGGACACACCGGACAGACAATTCGGAAGTCAGTTGGTGCTGTGGAGGGTCTGTATGAGGAAAAGACTGGACGCAGCTGCCCAGGGGCCCTGGGGACGCCGACACTGCCCCCAAGGCAGACCCTGGTTCCTGATGAACACAACACAACAAGACCCGACCTGCAGAGAGCGAGCTTCATTGACTGGTCCCAGGCACAGGGGGCACGGTGGAGTTGCAGGGTAAGGATTTTGCCCGTCACTCAGAGCACCACCTCCAGGCTGGAGATGTTGGATTTCTGCGTGTGGGATTCAAAGGGCTGGCTTCATCCGCGGCCGTGGCAGGTGCGCCGCGCAGGGATTTCACACGGACCCGGGTCCGTGTTGATCATTCCACTGAGCTTTCCCAGAAGTCACCTGGAGCACAGAGGTCCTCTCTCCTCCCCTCCCCCCCATGCCTCTCTTTAGCTCCACCCTCTCCCACACCTGCTCTAAGCCCTGTGCCCCTCCCACCTGCTCTTCTCCCTCCTCTCACCTCCCTAATCTGACCTCAGACGCCTCCCCCCCAGACGCTCCTGCCCCATTGGACCCTGCACCCTCTTCCTTCTTCCTCTCCGACTCCCCTCTCTCCTCCTTCGGCCACTTTGCTGTGGCTCTTACTTTCTCTCCACCACTCCTCTCCGTCAGCTCTGCCCGCCCGGGCTCTGCTCCCCTCTCCTCCTCCTGCGCCCTTTCTACCTCGTCCCAGCAGTTCTGACAGCAGACCAGGGGCTGAGGGATGGAGGGAGAGGATGTGTGAGAGCAAAGCCAGGAGCCCCCGAGGCCCCCGAGGCCAGGACCACCCTGCCTCTCCGAGCCCCACTTCCTTCACTTGTCAAAGGCCACTTTCCTTCTGACCAAAGACACCCCATGACCAGGAGGCTCCACCATAGCCGACGAGCAACCTTGGCCTTTCATGCAGATGCACAGACGTCCCCCCCGGGACGCGGGGGCTCAGCTGAGCTGCAGGACTCCTGGTCGGTGCCTGGAGAACATTCTAGTCCTTTGGTTGCAACCCCCAGCCTGTTGCCATGAAAAGCTTACTGTGCACAAAATAACCACCTTGCGTGCAGGCTGCCCGTCTGGGACGCTGGATTGGATATTTAGGACTGAGGCAGCCATGGTGGGGGTTGCCTAAGGTCATGATCACTGCAGTAAACTGAACAGAGTTGACATCGCAGAGTTGTTGGAAAATTAACTAAGACGCAAAGCTTTTCATAGTATCTGGTCCCAGGGGCGCGCCGCAGAATGAGAGACGTGTTGATCATTATCATCGTCAGGATTAGCAGGATCACCCCCACACCTGTGTGTCCTTCAGCGTCCTCCTCACAGTCCCAGTCCAGCTCTCCTGCCTCGCCTGCCTCCCCAGGGTCCAGCTGCAGAAGGGAACAGGCACAGGTGCAGAGCAGGACGGCTCCCAGGGCAGGGCCATGGCAGCTCGCCTTCCTGAGGCCAACAGACTTCCATGCCTGCTGCCTTGTTTTATAAGCCATAATCCCTACACCGCGTCCCTCCAAGGAGATAAGGATTGGCCTCGTGTGTGTTCCTAAGCCTCAGATCATGAAGTTCAAGTTCACCTCCCAGGTAGCAGGCACAGGACACTGGCCAGCATGTTAATGTCCCTGAGCCTCCGTATTGTCAAATGTAGATAAAGTGAGGTCAAGGCCGGCACCGCAGCTCACTAGGCTAACCCTCCGCCTTGCAGCGCCAGCACACCGGGTTCTAGTCCCGGTCGGGGCGCTGGATTCTGTCCCGGTTGCCCCTCTTCCAGGCCAGCTCTCTGCTGTGGCCCGGGAGTGCAGTGGAGGATGGCCCAAGTCATTGGGTCCTGCACCCCATGGAAGACCAGGAGAAGCACCTGGCTCCTGCCTTCGGATCAGCGCGGTGGACTGGCTGCAGCACGCCGGCCGCGGAGGGTGAACCAACGGCAAAGGAAGACCTTTCTCTCTCTCTCTCTCTCTCTCTCTCTCTCTCTCTCTCTCTCTTTCACTGTCCACTCTGCCTATCAAAAATAAAAATAATAAAAAAAAAAAAAAAGAAAGACAGAGACACAGAGAGAAAGCGCTCCCACGTGCTGGTTCGCTCCACAGATGCGCACAGCAGCCAGAGCTGGGCTGGGACGGAGCCAGCACCCAGGGGTGCAGTGCAGGCGCCCCCTGTGGGCGGCAGGAGCTGCTCCAGGCATCGCTGCTGCCCCCCTCCCCAGGTCTGCCTTGGACGGAAGCTGGAGTCAGGAGCCGGAAGCGGGTGTTGAACCCAGGGTCTCCAGCATGGGACGCAGGCATCTTAATCACTGTTGCAGCTGGTGGGCTGAGCGGCTGCCCCAGCCGCACCCGTTTCTTCTGACGGCAGCGCTGGAGCTGAGGCCGGACCAGCTCACCGGCCAGAGCCTCCGAATACTCCAAGCAGGCAGCCTTGCTGTCTACATCTGGAGAAAGAGAACACTGATTTTGGGTCCCTCCTCCGGGCACGGCGTGGGGCGGGGCGGGGCTGGCTGGTGCACACGGAGCCCAGTGGTCATTCTGGAGCGTCAGCGTCTCTGCCACGCGTCACTGTGGTTTCTTGCTGTGGCTTTGCCCACCATGGCCCAAAGGTGCTGGCGCGCATCTCTGCTCGTTGTTAACCCTTTCCTCGTTTGAACCGCGGTCTCCTCTCTTGCATGGTGCATGAAGGAAGCCCCTCACTAGCGCGCAGCCGGGAGTCCCATAGAGCAAGAGCTTAAAGCCTGCAGAGCTCAGCTCGCAACCAGGGCCACAACCGCTGTGGGAAACAGGATGGGAATCCCCCCAAAACGAAAGACAGAGCTGCCGTGTGACCCGCAACCCCACTCCTGGGTGTGTCCAAGGGAAAAGAAATCGGGCGGCTGAAGGGACGTGGCACCCCCAGGCTTACTGCAGCCCCAATCCCAACAGCCCCCGCTGGTGAGCGGATAAAGGAGACACGGCACCTGCTCCCGACGGAACGCTGCGGCCATAGCAAGGACGGAATCTTGTCATTCGCAGCAGCACAGACGGACCGGGGGGCATTACGTCAGGTGAAATAGGCCAAGCGTGGGGACGCAGGGGTCACGAGATCGCTCTCATTTGTGGATCTCATAGAAGTCAGAAGTGTGTTGGCCGGCGCCGTGGCTCAACAGGCTAATCCTCCGCCTTGCGGCGCCGGCACACCAGGTTCTAGTCCCGGTCGGGGCGCCGGATTCTGTCCCGGTTGCCCCTCTTCCAGGCCAGCCCTCTGCTGTGGCCCGGGAGTGCAGTGGAGTATGGCCCAGGTGCTTGGGCCCTGCACACCATGGGAGACCAGGAAAAAGCACCTAGCACCTGGCTCCTGCCATCGGATGAGTGCGGTGCGCCGGCCGCAGTGCGCCGACCGCGGCAGCCATTGGAGGGTGAACCAACGGCAAAAGGAAGACCTTTCTCTCTGTCTCTCTCTCTCACTGTCCACTCTGCCTGTCAAAAAAAAAAAAAAAAAAAAGAAGTCAGAAGTGTGATGGGGGTTACGAGAGTCTGCGGAGGGAATGGGGGGACAGGAACAGGGAAAGGTTGACCAATGTGTGGGAGGTGACAGCGAGGCGAGAGTAAGAAGTTCTGGGGTCCTGGTGCACAGTAGGATGACTGTAGATACTGTGTGTGTGTTTAAAGATTTATTTATTTGAAAGAGTTACACAGAGAGAAGGAGAGGCAGAGAGAGAGAGAGAGAGAGAGAGAGAGAGAGAGGTCTTCCATCCATTGGTTCACTCCCCAATTGGCCACAACGGCCGGAGCTGTGTTGATCCAAAGCCAGGAGCCAGGAGCTTCTTCCAGGTCTCCCACCTGGGTGCAGGGGCCCAAGGACTTGGGCCATCTTCTACTGCTTTCCCAGGCCACAGCAGAGAGCTGGATCAGAAGTGGAGCAGCCGGGACCTGAACCAACGCCTATATGGTATGCCGGCACTGCAGGCGGTGGCTTTACCCACTACACCACAGCGCTGGCCCCTGTAGATACTGTTAATTTACTGTGTGTTTCTCTATCAAAAAAACAAAAATTAAGCAGATAGAATTTTGGATGTCTTCACTGTATAGAAATGTTTGTTTTTTTAAAGCTCATTTTTAAACGTGTTTTTACTCAAAAGGCAGAGCAAGAGACAGAGAGGTGTTCCGTCCTCTAGTTCACTCCCCAAATGCCCACAGCAGCTGGGGCCAGGCACTCAATACAGAGTCTCCTATGTGAACGGCTGAGACCCATGTGCTGGGGCCGTCACCTGCCGCCTCCCAGGGTGCACTTTCGCGGGGAGCTGGGTCGGAAGTGGAGGTGTGACTCGAACTCAGGCTCTCTGGAAGGGATGCGGGCACCCACGTGGTGGCCTAGTCACTGCACTACGACAGCAGCCCGAGAAGCAGCGAATATGTGACGAGATCGACGGATTTTTCTGTGGTTGGACATTATACAACGTATACATGTTTTGAAACATCCCATAAATATCTACAATTTTTATTCTGTTTTTTAAAAAAAATTTAAAGCAAATACCTGCTAAGCAAGCATACTTTACCCAGAAAGCTCTCCTTCAAGAACAGAGAGACATAAAAACTTTTCTGGACAACCCTGAGGAAGTTCACCCTCGCTTGATCCTCCTCTTAAGGGCTACTGGAGCCAGCTTATCAAGCTAAAATGAAAGACTGCTAGTTGGGCCGGCGCCGTGGCTCAACAGGCTAATCCTCCACCTGTGGCGCCGGCACATGGGGTTCTAGTCCCGGTCGGGGTGCCAGATTCTGTCCCGGTTGCCCCTCTTCCAGGCCAGCTCTCTGCTGTGGCCCGGGAGGGCAGTGGAGGATGGCCCAAGTGCTTGGGCCCTGCACCCCATGGGAGACCAGGAGAAGCACCTGGCTCCTGGCTTTGGATCAGCACTGTGAGCGGTGCGCCGGCCACAGCAGCCATTGGAGGGTGAACCAACGGCAAAGGAAGACCTTTCTCTCTGTCTCTCTCTCACTGTCCACTCTGCCTGTTGAAAAAAAATAAAAAAGTCCTACCAACCACATCTGAGAAAGTTCCTTCTGCCACCTAGGCTAAACCACCCACCCCTCAGAGGGTCAGGGCATGGACATCTTGGGGCGCCACTGGGCTGCCTGCCCCAGCACGGCTTCCACCCTTTTGCTTTTATGAGTAATTGGACTCTCAAGACTCACATCCAGGTTTTGGATGTCACGTGCGTTCTGTTTTCTTGGCTACGCACCTAGGAGTGTAAGGGGGCTGCAGGATTTTATATTCCCGCCAGAATATGTGAGGATTCTGATTGGTCCACACTAGGTTGCTCACCTTTTTCATTCCAGTAAGCTCGTTTTATTCTTTTGAAGATTTATTTATTTGAAAGGCAGAGATAGATAGATAGAGAACAACCTTCCATCTGCTGGCTCACTCCCCAAACGCGTGCAATGGCTCGGGCTGGGCCAGGAGGAGCCAGGAGCTTCCTCTGGGTCTCCCAGGTGGCTGCAGGGGCCCAAACACTTGGGTCATCTTCCACTGCTTTCCCAGGCCATTAGAAGAAAACTGGATAGGAAGTGGAGCAGCTGGGACACAAACCAGTTGCCCATATGGGATACTGGTATTGTAGGCAGCAGCTTTTCCCGCTACACTATAGCGCCAGCCCCTGCACCACGTGGGAGATACAGAGGAAGCTCCTGGCTCCTGGCTTCAGATCTGCCCAGCTCTGGCCATTGCAGCCATTTGGGGAGGGAACCAGCAGATGGAAGACCTCTCTCTCTCTCTCTCTCTCTCTCTCTCTCTCTCTCTCTCTCCCCCCCCCCCCTCTCTCCTTGTCACTCTGCCTTTCAAGTAAAGAATGAATCAATCTTTTTCAAAATAATGTCTATCCCTAGAGCCGTTCTATTAGCTCCTCTTGGCCATTTCTCGCTCGCTCCTGCGGCTGAGTCACCGCCTGGAGCATCTCCTTTCTCCAGGGTAGTTTAGCTCCCACCACTTCTGCTTCCCTTGTCAAGATTATTCTGCTTCTGTGCTGTAGCCCAAAGCTGTATGTGGGCATTGGCCTAGAGGTTAAGCCACCGATGCCAGCATCCTAATCAGAGAACCTGGGATCAGGCCCCAGCCCCAGCTTCCCGCTGATGGGAAGAGTGGGCAGCAGTGGGGAGGGCTCACGGGGCTGCTCTCCTGCCACTCATGTGGGAGACCTAGAGTTCCCGGCTCCTGGCTTCCACCCAGCCCAGACCCAACTGCAGCACTGGGGCAGTGAACCAGCAGACAGGCGCTCTATCTGCACCTGTCTCTCTGCCTCTCTAAAAAAGTAATTATTGCATTTTTAAAAATTATTATTTATCTGAAAGGCAGAGTTATAGAGAGCCCGGAGCAGGGGGGGTGGGGAGCTTTCCATCCGCTGATTCACTCCTCAAGTGGCCACAATGGCCAGAGTTGGGCCATTCTGAAGCCAGGAGCCAGGAGTTTCTTCCAGGTCTCCCATGTGGGTGCAGGGGCCCAACGACTTGGGCCATCCTCCACTGCTTTCCCAGGCCACAGCAGAGAGTGGAATGGGAAGTGCAGCAGCCGGACTTGAACCGGTGCCCATATGAGCACTGCAGGGGCGGCTTCACCAGCTACGTCACCGCGCTGGCCCTTCGCACTGACTTTGATTACATAATTCCCTTCACCTGTGCTCTTTGTGGTATCGCGATTAGAATTATTAGAATCACCTGCTTTCCACTTGGAGCACTTACTACAGTATTTCTTTATTTTTTTCTTCAATGTTTAATTTTGAGAGGGAGAAACACTGGCTCACTCCCCAAATGCCTTGCCGACATGGAGAGCCAGGACTCCATGGGGGTCTCCTGCTCGGGGGTCAGGAACCCCCCAGCCATCACTGCTGCCCCCCAAGCTCTGCTGGGGAGGGACACAGACATCCCGGCCAGCATTTTGGTCGCGCCCACCCTGGGGTATTTCTGGTCGTGCAGGACTTCCAGCAACACGCTGTCTTGGGTTTGGTTTTATTTTTTATTTTACCTTTATTTCTAAAGGTGATTTTTCTAGCTGTAAGAGTCTAGATGAGCACTGTTTTAAGCACACTTAAAATGCGCGCGCGGGCACACACACAGCTCCTGCTTGTTGGGTCGTTCTGAGGCTCCAACAAGTGACCTGGGAGGGATGCGGCAGTCAGGAGGAGAAAGGGATGCTGTTGGGCTCCTTGTGAGACACTGGTCCTCTTCCTCCTTCCCTCTGCCCTCTTCCTGGCTGCGGGACACTGGACTGAAAGGAATTTTGATCTCGTTTTATCTGCATCTTGAAAATTGAGGTTCAGGGACATTAGCGTGCTGGCCAATGGCCTGTGCATTCTACCTAGGAGGGGAACTTGAACTTCATGTTCTGGGGCTGAGGAATGCACAGCACTGTCCGCGTGAGGCTGATTCTTATCCTGTTGGCGGGCACGGTGTGAGGCATGGCAGGTTATAAAGGAAGGCGGCAGGGGTGGAAGTCTGTCGGTCCCGGGAAGGCAAGCCACCATGGCCGTGCGCTGGGGACTCTGCCTGATGTGGGTGTGTGCCTGGGCCTTCTTGCAGATGGACCACGTGAATGCAGGTGAGGCCAGAGGGCCGGGCTGGGCAGAATCCGCACCAGGCGCGGCCGACGTGTCCTAGTCTAAGCGACGCCAGCAGCTGTCTTCGGTCTATCTGCCCCTCGCTTTGAGCAGCTTTATATCGCACCGACTTTTCCAAACATCTCCGTGACGTGCAAACCCAGTTCCGTCTGACTCTGAAGCCGTGGTCTTACTGCTTAGCAGCCCTCCTGACTGCTGCCTGAGGTCCGGGTGTCCACTCCACGGCCTCGACGTGGGCTCCCCATTCAGCACACAGGGCGAATTCTATCATTCTATTATTCCCCGCAAGAGTGACGGATGAGATCCTGATCGCTTGGTGGAGCTACAGGGCAGTGCGCATCCATCCCACAGTGGGCGTGGCAGGTCGGCCCATGTCCCCTGCTCACCCCTGTGTCCCTGTGTCCCAGCACTGAGAAGCTGCGAGGCCCTCCCTATCAGCTGTGGTCTAGCCTCCTGCTCACCAAGTGTCCACTCAGAATGAACGTGGACTCTCCCTCCATCCCTCGGATCCTGGTTTTCTTACAGTTGTGGAGGGGGTTTATAAATAGCAGTATGTTTTCAATAAACCTAGTAAATCAACATCAGAAATAATACAATTCGAAAGCCGTGTTTGTCAAGTAAAACGAACTGGCCTGTGTGGAGTCCTAACTGATCGGGAGCCTCCCCAGGTCCTCCAGCAGGGGCCAATCTCTCCCAGCAGCCTACACACAAGGTGGGTTATTTTGTGCACAGTAAGCTTTTCATGGCAACAGGCTGGGGGTTGCAACCAAAGGACTAGAATGTTCTCCAGGCACCGACCAGGAGTCCTGCAGCTCAGCTGAGCCCCCGTGTCCCGGGGGGGCGGGGGGGGGACGTCTGTGCGTCTGCATGAAAGGCCAAGGTTGCTCGTCGGCTATGGTGGAGCCTCCTGGTCACGAGGTGTCTTTGGTCAGAAGGAAAGTGGCCTTTGACAAGTGACAGGGCTCGGAGAGGCAGGGTGGTCCTGGCCTCGGGGGCCTCGGGGGCTCCTGGCTTTGCTCTCACACATCCTCTCCCTCCATCCCTCAGCCCCTGGTCTGCTGTCAGAACTGCTGGGAATCATGGACGACAGTGTTGTAACTGCAACACCAGGTAATCAACGGCAAGTAGTTGTGAACATCAGAATGACAGTCTGTCACGGAAGAGAAGCGAGCCTGTGTGGAGTCCTGACTGGTCGGACCTCCCAGGTGCTCTCCAGCAGGGGCCCATCTCTCCCCACCAGTGAGAGGAGCAGCAGTGTGCACGGGGCTCTGGCCGTGTGGAGGCACCACAGCGCTTCTGCTCCCGAGGCCCAGCAGCCTGGAGACCCCAGGGCTGAGGTCTGAGCCAGGGCCGGAAGCAGAAACGGCCCCATTGCCCTGGGACGGAGGCCTGCTCAGGCAGCCTTCCCAGGGGGACGAGGCCAGCTCAGGGGGACGATGGCCAGGGACAGAAATGAGCAGTGCGAGATGCAGAGAGGTGATGTCTGCGGCCAGAAAACCCAGGGCTGAGGCTGAGGGAACGCGTGCAGGTCGGGGCTGCAGTGCTCGGCCAGGTCCAGTCACCCGGGAAGACTGAACTGGCCGCCTGTGTTTGCATCGTGCACTCAGTCAAATGCAAGGCCAGGGTGGGCCGAAGCCGTCCTTGACAGCCTGGGAATAGGGCAAGATGGCGTCAGGCTGCCAGTGACACGAGCCGAGGGTCAGTGACAAGAATGAGACTCCATCTGTGTTCATGGAGGTGGGATTTTTTTGGTTTTCAGGTGCGGAATCTTATAAAGCAAAAACTATAAAACCATCGAAAATAGCCACCACTACAGCATCCCGAATCCAAAACCAGCCGCCCCCAGGACTGTCAAGCACACCTAATGCCAACAACGCCTTGTCCCCGGGGCCCCTGGGACAGTCAGGTGAGAGGTCACGTCACCGGAGGTGAGGAGCTTCCCCAGTCCCTGGAGGGCAGAGCCGCGTCACACTGACCTTGGCATCCTTGGGGTGTGTAGCAGGCTCCGCACCCAGCAGCCCCAGGGTGATGGGCCAACGTGAACAGACTCTGCCCCACTGTGCTGCAGGTGGAGGAAGAGAGCAAGGCCTTTGGTTTTTCAGATAAAAAATGCATTTTCCCGTTCAAATATGGAAACAAAAAGCACTTTGATTGCACTGTGGAGGGTTCCATATTCCACTGGTGTTCTCTGACAGACGAATACTCGGGGAAGTGGAAGTACTGTATGGATGACGGTGAGTGTGCAGCTCTCCCTCTGTGAGCACCCGGCTCCCCGAGGGAGGGGGACCCTGTACGTGCAGCCTCAGGTGGTCCTGCGTCTTCTGTGGGCTCCACGCATGTCCCCTTTACCTCGAGAAGACTGGAAACGCCTTTGCCCCTCAGCTTTCCCACTTGTTCCTTGCACTTTTCAGATCGCGCCCGATGTGTGTTCCCCTTCACCTACAAAGGCCACGTTTACAAAGACTGCGTCACCAAGGGGAGTTTCTTCAGAATGGCTTGGTGCTCGCTGACTCCAAACTATGACCATGATAAAGCTTGGAAGTATTGCTACTAACAGAAGGTAAAGACATCTGGAGCAGGGGAGACTAGAAGGGCTGGAAGGATGAGGGTGAGCTGGAGGAGGAGGAGAGCGAGGTGACCGGGGGAGGTGCGCTGCAGAGAGGACACAGCTGGGAGCTGGGACGAGGTAGAAAGGGCGCAGGAGGAGGAGAGGGGAGCAGAGCCCGGGCGGGCAGAGCTGACGGAGAGGAGTGGTGGAGAGAAAGTAAGAGCCACAGCAAAGTGGCCGAAGGAGGAGAGAGGGCAGTCGGAGAGGAAGAAGGAAGAGGGTGCAGGGTCCAATGGGGCAGGAGCGTCTGGGGGGGAGGCGTCTGAGGTCAGATTAGGGAGGTGAGAGGAGGGAGAAAAGCAGGTGGGAGGGGCACAGGGCTTAGAGCAGGTGTGGGAGAGGGTGGAGCTAAAGAGAGGCATGGGGGGGAGGGGAGGAGAGAGGACCTCTGTGCTCCAGGTGACTTCTGGGAAAGCTCAGTGGAATGATCAACACGGACCCGGGTCCGTGTGAAATCCCTGCGCGGCGCACCTGCCACGGCCGCGGATGAAGCCAGCCCTTTGAACCCCACACGCAGAAATCCAACATCTCCAGCCTGGAGGTGGTGCTCTGAGTGACGGGCAAAATCCTTACCCTGCAGCTCCACCGTGCCCCCTGTGCCTGGGACCAGTCAATAAAGCTCGCTCTCTGCAGGTCGGGTCTTGTTTTCTGTTCACAAGGTAGCCACTGTCCACCATGGGGATGCCTCCGAGTGCCCAGGCTGACCTCCCAGGACTGTTGTGTCCCACCCTGCCTCATCTCGTGTCCTGTGTGTGAGCATCCAGGCAGCTGGTACAGCAACCACGGGACCTGACAATGAACTGTCGCCGTGCAGGAAGGAAGGGTCATCTTGTGACCTTGAGGAGTTCATGAGGCTCAACCAGAATGCATAAAAATCTGTGAAGTTAAGGGAGCTACAAAATTAGGGGCAGCAAACAGGCTTTCAGGTTTAGCTGTCCCTGCGAGACAGCCTCTTAGACCCACCTTTGAACTTCCGCTCCTGACGAAGGGGCAGATCACACCCGCACCCTCAGAGGTGCACACTCTGCCCCTCAGAGCAGGCTGAGAATGCTGCAGTCTGAAGGCTTGGCAGAAGCAGATCAAAATCTACCCCTGGAGGCCCAGGAAAGACCAGCACACCTGAGTTCTGAGTAGCATGGGGACAATGCTGCCACTGACCTACTAGAGACCACACACCTTGAAAACCATGAACTCTAATTACATACAGACACGGGTGAGCCCCATGTTCTTTCTCCTCATTTTTTCCAGCCAGCTTTTCGAGGTGTAAGACCTGCTTACAGTGTTTGCTAAGTACAGTACAACAGAGAAACCACAGCCCCGTTCAAGGTGATGAACACGTGTGTCTTCCACTCAGGCTTCCTCGTGTCCCTTTCCAGTCCCTCCCTAGTACCCCCTCCGGGGCCCCTCCCCAGCCCTGGAGGCCACAGGTCTGCTTTCATATACTGCAGAGTAGTTGGGAATTTTCTAGAACGTTCTATGAGTGGACTCAAAGCAAACACCTTTGTTGGACTGGGCTCTCTCACTCAGAATGATTACTTTGAGCTTTATCCTGGTAGTTAAGACGCCTGCATCCCACCTTGGGGCACCTGGGCGTCACTCCTGATCCAGCTTCCTGCTCATGCTGACCCCGGGAGGGAGCAGGCGATGGCTCAAGGAGTTGGGTCCCTGCTGCCCACTGGGAGGCCTGGACGAGCTCCTGGCTCCCGGCCTCAGCCTGGCTGAGCCCCAGCTATTGCAGACTTTTGAAGAGAGAACCAGTAGATGGGAGCTTTCTGTCTCCTCTGTGTGTGTGTGCCTGTGTGTTTCTGTCTCTCAAAAAAAAAAAAAAAAAACCAAAAACAAAAACAGTTCAGTGCTGGCCTGTGGTACAGCGGGGTACGCTGCTGCTTGTGAGCCAACCCCATGTCAGAGCGCCAGTTCAGTGGCGCTTCCTGAAGTGGTTGTATCCTTTTACATCCCCACCGCGAATGCACCACTTCCAGTTTTTCCATATCCTTGCCGACACCTGAATACTGAAATCTCAGAACAGTGCAGAAACAAACTGAAGGGGACTTAAGTAAGCTGGTGGGCGGGGGAACTTTAACACTGTTAATACTGCTTCAAACTGATCGCAGATTCAAGCTGATCCCAATCCCAGAATGTTTGTAACAACTCACAAGAGGATTCCAAAATTTATCTGGAAATGCAGAATCAACTAAGCAAAACAAAAGCAACGTTGGAAAACTAGTGCTGCTTGATACCAAGACTTCTCAAGAAGCTGCGCAGTATAGGCATCCAAAGTTCAATGTCGGCCGGCGCCGCAGCTCACTAGGCTAATCCTCCGCCTGCGGCACCGGCACCCCGGGTTCTATTCCCGGTCGGGGCGCCGGATTCTGTCCCAGTTGCTCTTCTTCCAGGCCAGCTCTCTGCTGTGGCCCGGGAGTGCAGTGGAGGATGGCCCAGGTGCTTGGGCCCTGCCCCCCATGGGAGACCAGGAGAAGCACCTGGCTCCTGGCTTTGGATTGGCGTAGTGCGCCGGCTGCAACATGCTGGCTGTAGCGGCCACTTAGGGGGTGAACCAATGGAAGGAAGACCTTTCTCTGTCTCTCTCTTTCTCACTGTCTAACTCTGCCTGTCAAAAAAAAAAAAAAAAAAAGGCCAATGTGATCTTGGCATGGGCAAGGCTCGATCCATAAACTGGACAATTTGGACTTCATTAGATTAAAAGACATCTCTGTGAAAGAGATGATTAGGAGGAGGACAAGGTAAAGAGTAGAAGAAACAATTTTAAGGGGCCGGCGCTGTGGTGTAGTGGGTAATGCCAGCATCCCCTATGGATACCGCTTTGAGTCCCAGCTGCTCCACTTCCGATCCAGTTCTCTGCCATGGCTTGGGAAAGCAGTAGAAGATAGCCCAGGTCTTTGAGCCCCTGAACCCATTGGGAGACCCAGAGGAAGCTCCTGGCTCCTGGCTTTGGATCGGTGCAGCTCCAGCGGTTGCAGCCATCTGGGGAGTGAATCAGCGGATGGAAGACCTCTCTCTCTGCCTCTGCCTCTCTGTAACTCTGCCTTTCAAATAAATAAATAAATCTTTTAAAATATATTATTTTAAAAAATTATACCTGTATAATAAAGGATTTGCAATTGTAATATATGACAAATAATCCAAACTCAGTAATACAAAAACACCACAATAAAAATGAGAAATCTATTTGAATACTATTTGAATTTCAGATTATTTATATTATTATTCATATTCTTTCATATCATTTGCTGTGGCATAGAATAGCTAATATGCACTAGAGTAGCTACATGTGGATATCGAGCACTTGAATATGGTAAGTCCAAATTTAGATGCAACACACCACATTTTGAAACTTTAATATCAAAAATAATGTAAAATATTTAATTAAAATCTTTGTATTGATTACATGTAGGAATGGTAATGTTTTATATATAAGGTTAAATAGAACACATATCTCCCTTATGATTTTGCCATATCAAGAATGTTATATAGGGGCTGGTGCTGTGGTGCAGTGGGTTAATGCCCTGGCCTGAAGCGCTGGCATCCCATATGGGCACTGGTTCAAGACCTGGCTGCTCCACTTCTGATCCAGCTCTCTGCTATGGCCTGGGAAAGCAGTGGAGTATGGCCCAAGTCCTTGGGCCCCTGTACCCATGTGGGAGACCCATAAGAAGCTCCTGGCTCTTGGCTTAGGATTGGTGTAGCTCTGGCCATTGCAGCCAATTTGGGGAGTGAACCAGTGAACCATCGGATGGAAGACCTCTCTCTCCTCTCTCTGTGTAACTCTTTCAAATAAATAAATAAATCTTTAAAAAAAAAAAAGACAAAAAACAAAAAGAATGTTATATAAATGAATCAGCCCACGGCTTGGAGACTGGCTTTTTTCAGAATTGATTACCTTCGAGACCCAGCTGAGTTTTTGTTCTGTGGTATCGACGGTTCACGTCTCCCCATCTGGAGTTTAGCACCCACCATCGTGAGACATTTGGTGGCTCCTGTTTGACCTATTACAAACAAAGCTGCTGTGAGCAATCATGGACAGGAGTCTGTGTAGACATCAGTTCTCATTTCTGGGACAAATGACCAGTACTGTGACTGCTGGGGAGTAAAATTGTAGGTTTACTTTTTAAGCAAATTTCTAAAAATTTTTTTAAGATTTACTTATTTGAAAGGCAGTGTTACAGGGAGAGAAAGAGGAGAGACAGAGAGGTCTTCCACCCACTGATTCACACCCCAAATGGCCGCAATGGCCACAACTGGACCAATCTGAAGCCAGGATCCAAGAGCTTCTTCCCAGTCTCCCACGTGGGTGCAGGGGCTCTGCTTTCCCAGGCACATTAACAGGGAGCTGGATTGGAAGTGGAGCAGCGAACCGGCATCCACATGGGATGCCGGCACTGCAGGCAGCAGCTTTACTTGGCACACCACAGTGCCGGCCCCGCCACACTCTGTTCAGGAGTGGTTGTACAACCTACATTCCAAAGCAATGTACGAGTGGTCTGGTTTCCCCATTTCTGCCCAGTGTTTGGCGTGGTCACTATGTATTAGCTTAGCTGTTCTAATAGGGGTGCAATGCTAACTCATCAGGATCCTGATGACGCGCGATGACGTATTTCTCTGAGCGTATGTGCACCCCTTCCATGAAATTCCTGTCCACACCTTTTGCCCATTTTCTGATCTGCAGGAGGAATCCTCGGAAAGTTCATAGAAATGTACGCTATGAAAATACTATGCCTGCATCCCAATATTCTTGATCTCCAGTATACACTTGTCCTTTAATTCTTTTGTTCCACATACTTTTTGGAGCACCTCCTATGGTGTTTTTTAAAATGTAGACTTTTGGGGTCAGTGCTGTGGTGCAGCAGGTTAAGGCGCTGCCTGCGATGCTGGCATCCCATATGGGCACCGGTTCAAGTCCCAGCTGCTCCATTTCCAATCCTGCTCCCTGTGAATGTGCCTGGGAAAGCAGCAGAAGATGGCCCAAGTGCTTGGGCCCCTGCACTCATGTGAGAGACCCAGACACAGCTCTTGGCTCCTGGCTTTGGTCTGGCCCAACCCTGGCCATTGCAGCCATTTGGGGAGTGAACCAGCAGATGCAAGGTCTCTCTCTCTCTCTCTCTCTCTCTCTGACTCCTTTGTCAAGTAGGTGTCGAGCAGACACTGTCCCAGTTTGTACCCTGTTTTCACAGCCTTTCAATGCAATCTTTCACGGGACAAAAGTCTAGTTTTGACAAAGTCCAACTGTGCTTTGTTATCATGTATCAGACCATTTTGCCTAAACTTAGTTAATGGAAATTTCTTCTGTGTTTTCCCCTGAAAGCTAGATTGTGTTAGTTCATATCTAGGAATAGGATCTGTTTTGGAGTGTTTCGTGTGTGTGGTGTGAGGCATCTCGTTGCAGCGGATATCCCAGTCCCTTCTGCAGGAACCGCTCCCCCACTGTGATGCGTACCTGTCCCTGGGTTTCCTAAGACTTCTTTCCAACAGCTGCCTGGGTTTCTCCTCTTCTCCTGCTTCGTTCGGGGGAGCCGAGGCCGCTGGGTTGATGACTTCCTCCGTGCTGGTGCAGATGCCCGGTGCTCTCTATCTCCCAGTCCCTCTTCTAGCAGGGTCTCACAGATCTGCTATTTGTGCCTTCATTTTCTTCCTTTTTAATAAATAGGCTGTGACTCACAAAGTCTGTGTATTTATTTGAGAAGAGAGAGAGACAGAGAGACGGACAGACAGAGAAAGCTCCCATCTGCTGCTTCACTCCCCAGGGGCCATCAGTGACGCTGCCTCCCGTGGGACAAAGCCAAATGTCCGTTCCCACCACCCTTAGCGAGTGCATGGGATGCTCTGGCCAGTGCAGTAAGAAAACAAAAAGAAGTAAAGGCCTGCCGTTCAGAGAGGAAAAACGTTCTCTATTTGCTACTGGCTTGATTGTCTACTTAAACAATATCACGCATCTGCCGAAAAAGCTCAAGGAACTAAAGATTCGTTTTCCAAAGTTAAAGATACAAGGTCACACAAAAATCAAAGACATGTGTTCTACAACTGGCAATGAAAAATTGGAAAGTGGAGATTTAAAGTATCATTTAGAATAGCCCCAAAAAGATGAAATAAGTATACTGATTTACAAATCTTGTTATACTGACATATGAATCTAACAACATATGTGCATAATTGTATCCTGAAAACTACAAAACTGGAATTCTCATACATTGCTGGTGAGAACAAAAAATGGTACAAGCACTGAGGAAAATATTTTGGCCAGCGCCGTGGCTCACTAGGTTAATCCTCTGCACACCGGGTTCTAGTGCTGGTTGGGGCACCGGTTCTGTCCCGATTGCCCCTCTTCCAGGCCAGCTCTCTGCTGTGGCCCCGGAAGGCAGTGGAGGATGGCCCAAGAGACCAGGAGAAGCACCTGGCTCCTGGCTTCGGATCTGCGCAGTGCGCCAGCCATAGCGGCCATTTGGATGGTGAACCAATGGAGAGAAAAGGAGGGAAGGAAGGAAGGAAGGAAGGAAGGAAGGAAGGAAGGAAGGAAGGAAGGAAGGAAGGAAGGGAATATTTTATTGAGTATTATAAAGTTAAACGTGCACCATGTGACCAGCAATCCTACTCCTAAGTGTTTCCCTAGGGAAATAAAGTGTTCAGAGACAGGCATTTGGTGCAGAGGTTGACACTGCTTGGCACGCCCACTTTAGGGTTTATTTTATTTATTTGAAAGAGTTACAAAGAGAAGTAGAGACAGAGAGAAAGAGAGAGAGAGGTCTTCCATCCACTGGTTCACTCCCCAGATGGCCTCAATGGCTGGAGCTGAGCTGATCTGAAGCCAGGAGCCAGGAGCTTCTTCTGGGTCTCCCACATGGGTGCAGGGGCCCAGGTCCTTGGGCCATCTTCCACTGCTTTCCCAGGCCACAGCAGAGAGCTGGATGGGAAGTGGAGAAGCTGGGACACGAACCAACGCCCATATGGGATGCCGGCACCATAGGCAGAGGATTAACCTACTGTGCCACAGCGCCGGCCCCACCCAGTGGGATTAAAGTTCTTAGCACAGAGCAAGAAACAGGATACTTGCCGGGCAAATGATAACTACCTTTATTAACATTAAGTAAGGGGACCCAAACATCTGGCTTTCTAGCGCCCTGATGAAAGCAGGCCTCCCTCTCAGGTCTACCACCCATCGCCCCAGACGAAGACAGTCACATGGCCACTCCACACTGTTGACGAAACAAAGAAAGGAACCTTCAAATCTACCTCTCTGCAATACTCCAGCCTTCCCAACTTCAGCCTCTTTTTTCCCTCTGCCTTCTAGAATTTACTGTGTTTCTTCAATTTACATCAAGGTGAAGTTCACTGGGCGCAGCTGGTGGTGGTCCGTGTGTTTGTTGGAGAAGGTTCTAAGTAGTGGAAATCCGGTTCACATCTAAGACCCGGGACATAGAATAAGGCTGCTGGTCTTCCTCTCGGGCGCGGAGGTCACAGCCCTGCGGGAGCAAGGCCCAGCTCTAGGTGCTGCTGCCCTGGTTGAAGGCCACAGCTCTGTGGCGTGGGCGACGCAGCTCTGCTGAGGGAGCGCCGTGGGGATAGGGCCCCAGCAGAGCGGTGTGCAGTGGGGCCTGTGAGTGAAGGCGGGGAAGAGGAGGCGGTCCCTGCGAACGCCGTGTCTGAGGACAGAGGTAAATGCAGATGGAAGACAGGAGGTGTTCAGGGTTACAGGGTGCGGTTACCCTCATCTCCCCACTCCTGATACTGCTTTTCTCGAACCCTCTTCTCCATCCAGGCACTAGGGTTGTTACCATGGAAAGGCCTAATAATTGGCATCCAGGTCCAGCATCCGCATCTCAGAGTCATCCCGATGACCTTCCAGGTGCAGCCCAGTATCTGCACTTCAATGTCCTACCTGGGTCCTGATGACCTCCAGGGCCCTGCCCCTTCTCCCTGATGACCGTCCTTCCTCTAAGGCGGGCGATGCCAGCCAGGTGTCCCCTGTCTGATAACTTCAGGGGGAAAACTGAGAAAGGAATTTTTTTTTTGTATTTACATCCAACAAGTCTTTTGTCCCGGGAGGAGACAGAAGGGGGAGGGAAGGCAAGACCCATCCCCTTAAGAACCCCAACCTAAATGTGCACTAGGCACTCTCTCGGGTCCTGTCTGGAGAGGTGCCCATCGTTCTTACGGGTGTCCCTACCCTAATAAACCTTGCTACGTTGCTTCCCACTACTCTCTGTCTCACGCCTGAATTCTTTCTTGTGTGACGACAAGGACCCTTTGCTTCTCTGGCAACAGTGGGGCTGGCACTGTGGCAGAGTGGGTTACGCCGCTACCTGCAATGCCAGCATCCCATACGGGTACCAATTCATGCCCCAGCTGCTCCACTTCCCATCCACCTCCCTGCTAACAGTCTGGGAAAGCAGCAGAAGATGGCCTGAGTACTTGGGCACCTGCCACTCACATGGGAGACTCAGAAAAACTCCTGGCCCTTGGCTCTTGGCTCTTGGCTCTGGCCTGGCCCAGCCCTGGCCATTGCAGCCATTTGGGAAATAAATCAGTGCATGGAAGAGAGCTCTCTCTCTCTCTGCTTCTCCCTCTCTCTCTGTAACCCTGCCTTCAAAAATAAATAAATCTTTTAAAAAATTATTTAAAAGTAAATTATATATTAAAATATTTTATTATACTTATATATAAAAACACTAAGAATTTGTACACTTGAGTTTTGCCTGATAAATGTGTATGTGCTGCAAAAATGTGGTCTATGATGGACATACGTTTTAAAACACCAAAACAATTTACAGACCTCAATCTTTTTTTTTTTTTTTTTGACAGGCAGAGTGGACAGTGAGAGAGAGAGAGACAGAGAGAAAGGTCTTCCTTTGCTGTTGGTTCACCCCCCAGTGGCCATTGCGGTGCACCGCGCTGATCCAAAGCCAGGAGCCAGGTGCTTCTCCTGGTCTCCCATGGGGTGCAGGGCCCAAGCACTTGGGCCATCCTCCACTGCACTCCCGGGCCACAGCAGAGAGCTGGCCTGGAAGAGGGGCAACCGGGGCAGAATCTGGCGCCCTGACCGGGACTAGAACCTAGTGTGCTGGCGCCGCAAGGCAGAGGATTAGCCTGTTGAGCCGCGGTGCCGGCCCAGACCTAACTCTTAAAGGTTGTGTGCTTCCTCCAATCACCCAGCAGAAATTTCTCTTGAAACTCTGTCAGCATCCTTAGGAAGTCAACGTCACCTACTTCTTTTCTACTCCAAATAGTATTTACTAGCCACAGCTATGAATACTTCTTACTACAAAACTTATTTGCGCTGGCGCCGTGGCTCACTAGGCTAATCCTCCGCCTTGCGGCGCCGGCACACGGGGTTCTAGTCCCGGTCGGGGTGCCAGATTCTGTCCCGGTTGCCCCTCTTCCAGGCCAGCTCTCTGCTGTGGCCCGGGAGTGCAGTGGAGGATGGCCCAAGTGCTTGGGCCCTGCACCCCATGGGAGACCAGGAGAAGCACCTGGCTCCTGCCTTCGGATCAGCGTGGTGTGCTGGCCGCGGCGGCCATTGGAGGGTGAACCAACGGCAAAAAGGAAGACCTTTCTCTCTGTCTCTCTCTCTCACTGTCCACTCTGTCTTATTTGCTTATGTTTCTTGTCCCTCTTTAGAGAGAGTCATCAAATGGACACAGTGGGGAACTAGAAGCCTAAGGACAACGATAAAGAATAAGAGGGAGTTCTTTGTTCTTGGTATCAACTACATCACTTAAATCTTCTAAGACAGATTTTATAGTCTTCTGTAATAATAAATAAGCAGGGAATTTGTAAAAATCTCCCCTCCTAATAGACCCAGGCCCTCATTCATTACACCTTGATGAGCCCATCCCCCTTCCAAGTTCCCTCTGGCCACGGAAGAGGCATCCAGTAAGCTGCAGAGCAGGGAAGGACATGAAGTGGGCCAGGCCAAGGACAGACAGGACATAGGAAGACGGAGCCCATTATACTCAGAGACTCTGCAGTCTGACTCTTCTCATTCTGCTACACATCCTAGAGAAATTCTGGACTCCCAAGGAGCTGACTCTGGCCTTAAATTTGAGCTGGGAGTGTGTGCTCTGAAGAAAGCTAATGCTGGCCACTTGCCCAGCCAGCCAGAGACGTTAGCGCACTAGAGTGAGAGGGAGTCACACTCTAAATAAGAATATCTAAGTGTTTGTCTGGGCTCTGCCCACGGCTGTGTAAGTGGGAGAAACCCACAGTTTTCCAGAGCTCAGATTTCTTTCTGAATAACGTGTGCATTGGAGAAGAATTGTCAGGGCGCCTTTTAACACTAATATTCCACTTCTAGTCTTGAAGCACACACAAACCACAGTAGAAATTTTATTAAAACGTCAAACACATCTAACACATCTACAGCACCTCTCTCTCTTGCCCCTCAATCTCCAATGCCCCTCAGCTTGTCGCTAACAAGGTGCTGGAAGACTCGCGCTCAGTAAAGGCGTCGTGAGACCCAGGACCAGAAGTACCTCCTCAGGAAAAAGGGGCACGTGATCGCAGCGGCGATGGCAGCAGTAGCCCTGACCCCGAAGCTGAAGTGGGAGGCCAGGCGGCTCCCGTTTTCAGCTACCCGGGGCTTAGGGAACGCGTGGAGGGAACACGTTTCCTTTATCAACATGGGTCCTACTGTGGTGATCCTTCCCATCAGCCTGCAGTCTTTCATATCTGTACAGCCTTTGACCTCCACAGATGCATTGATGTCTCCTAACGGAACAAGACAAATGCTTTAGGAAATCGGAAGGGAATCGAATTCTCCCACACCCCTGAAGCCCTGAATGTCAGGGCCTCCTGGGATCTACTCAGATGACTGGTTTTTCAGTCTCCGACCACAACCAGACGTTCCGTTTACCTCCAGTGATATTGAGTCTCCCTTGATAGCATCGGCTTGTACCATTGACACAGGGCAGATAGGGAGCACTGGAACACGACCCCAGAGCCAGACAGGTTGGGCAACGGAAAGCTGTTGGCACAGAGGAACCTGGAAAAGGAAAAAGAGAGGCCTTAAGGGCACGGGCCGCCCTGGAGATGTCTCTCCTTGCTTCCTTCCCCCCCTTCTTTCCTGCTGACGACACTCTAATCAGGACCCGCCACGCAGCCTCCCCACCTGCCCCCAGCCGGCGTCCTTTGCTGCCGAAGTCCATTCACGTGACTTCCAAGCTGCGTGCTTAAACACGGAGATCGGAAAATGAGAAGGGCACAGTCCCTGCCGTCTAGCACTCTCGTCTACAGGGGAGGCGAGTAAGTGATTAACTACAACCCAGCCCCACAGGTTCCATGCTCAAAGTAGAATGGCGAAGGAATGAAGAAATGCCTAAACATCCAGAAGAATTTTCAAAGAATTTTTCAAAGAGCTGAAACCTGAATTGAGGCAGAGATGGGGTTATCAACATGAAAATGGGGGTTGGGTGGGGGTAGCTAGCAAGGACAGAGGCCGGGGGATTTGAGCCAGTTTGGTGGGTTTGGGGATTCTGTGAGGTTGCAGGATTGACGTGCAGCTGGAGGGCCCAGGCGGGGCATGTAACTCGTGTCTATGGCCAGGACTCCTCATCTGACTGGTCCGCACCTCTCCATGGCTCAGCATTCTGCATTTCAGCCCCACTAGAACACAGTACACGTCACAAGGGAACAGAGGGAATGAAGCTGGAGACAGGCAGGGCCAGATGACCACAAGTCGTGAAGCCAAACTGGGGAACCGGGCTGCGGTCCCACAGCAACGACTGATCATGCGACTGATCAACGACTGATTGCTAGACTGATCATGCCATCACCCCGTGCGCAGAGGGTAGGCGCACTGACATCTTAGTCTACACTCCGGTCTCTGTGCCACTCCTGCGCTCTGAGAGCAGTGTGTAGATCCCAAGGTAGCAATTCAGGAAAAGCAGCACCATGCAGCTCGAGAACACAGAGGGAAGACACACCCTCGGGGCGTTTGCGGAGCGCCTCTTAGCGCCTGCCCCACGTCCAGTACCTGAGAATAGCTGCAGATTCCCGAAATGGGTGATGGCCTCTCTGTTGTTGCACAGCAAGTCATCACAGTAGTTGCTGTAGGACACCGCGACCAGGCCAGGGGGAGCCGAGTGCTGGATGAACGTCACGGACTCCGACTCTTCGAAGACGCAGCCTTTGCTGCCCAAAGCCGCTGTCCTGGTCCCTGTCGGGAGACAGGAGGGGGGGGGGAAGCAGGTGGGGCCATGTTGGGCACGGGGAAGGGGGGGCAGCAGGGACAGGGACATTATCACTCTCCCCCGCCCATCCCACTCGCCGCTGCCCGTTTTACCTGCCGTGATAACTAATATGCTTTCCTGGCAAAGCGCCCCATTGTCACAAGTCTCAACCTCCTCGGTGGTCCAGTTAAACGTGTTGCTCAGATCCCCTCCCAGCCTCACGGTCAAGCTCTTCTGGCAGTTCAGAGTGTGGGCCCCTGCGGACGCAAGGAGAGAGCGGCCAGCCCTCGGCCCCAGGCGCGCCCTGTGCACCCCGGGGCCCCGCCGGGCCGCGCCGCCCGCCCCACATACACGTGCAGGAGGCGCCCAGGAGGAGCAGGAGGAGCGAAGGCGGGACGCGGACGGCTCCCATGGCTTCTCTCCGCGAGGGCAGCAGGGGTCCGCGCTGCGGGCGAGGGCGGTTTCAGCTCCGGGGTGGGGCCGCCCCTGCCGCTCCGTCCACACCCGCTCAGCCCGTCCCCGCCGCCCCGGAACCCGGGGTTCGAGCGCCTGGGCCTGGCCCTCGTGGAATCCGGCTCCGGGCTCCGGGCCTCAGCCCCGGGATCCGGCCCGGCCTCGCGGCCCTCAGCCCCGGGATCCGGCCCGGCCTCGCGGCCCTCAGCCCTGGGATCCGGCCCGGCCTCGCGGCCCTCAGCCCCGGGATCCGGCCCGGCCTCGCGGCCCTCAGCCCCGGGATCCGGCCCGGCCTCGCGGCCCTCAGCCCCGGGATCCGGCCCGGCCTCGCGGCCCTCAGCCCCGAATCCGGATCCCGGCTTCCCACCCCTCAGGACCCAGAGACCCGGCTGCCCCAACCTCCTGCTCCGCCCCAACTGAACAAAACTGCTGGCGGCTTCCACACGGCCTGCAGCGCCCTCGCCCAACCGGCCCTTCTCCCGCGTCAGCCGCCCGGCGGCACGGAGGGCGGGACCAGCGGCTGCTCGAAGCCCCATTGGTCACCGCGAAAGCACCCCGTGAGCTCATTGGATGAGCCCGGAGGGAGGCGCGCCGGCCGCACTCCCAGTGTGCGCATGTGTCGACAGCGAGCGGCGGGAGGGGCCTCGCGTCCCTGGGGTCACCCAAGTGACCTTGTCACCACTGCCCCTCAGGCCTGTGTTGGCTCTCCTCCAGCCACCAAACCCTTGCAAATGGCCCCCGAGGTTTCCGGCGCCTGCACAGTGGCCCTAACCCTGCAGTCAGTCGGGGCTCCTCGCTGTTCACGACCCCGGCCCCTGCACGGCCACGTGCGCCTGAGCCCTAGCCCACCGCCCTGGTGCCCGACCCGCCTGCCTTGTCCAAACCGAGAGCCTCGCTGGTCACTCGCGTTTCTTGGGCACCGATGAGAATCCCTTTGCACGTGTCCGTATGCGAGTTTTGCGGAGTCAGGCTGCACCCTGTGTGCTTGCTCAGTTGTAATGTTTCTGAGTTGCAGCAGCAATGGATATTTTTAAAAGGGAAGATGCTGCAGTAAGAACGGGGTTGGGGCAGGTGTTTGGCTCAGCAGTGTAGACAGCGCTTGGGCCACCCAAGCTCCCAGCAAATGCACACGCCGGGAGACAGCAGGATGGCTCAGGTCCTTGAATCCCTGCCACCCATGTGGGAGACCAGGACTGAGCTCCAGGCTACTGTCTTTGGCCTAGCCAGCCCAGGCTGTTGGGCACATATGGGGAGTAAACCAGTAGATGCAGGATCTGTGTGTGTGTTGGTAAGGCTCTAATTTGATGTAAAAATATATTAAGAACTTTAAAAGAGTTAGAAATAGGTACTAGGGCCAGTTAATGCAAATTTTTTAAAAGATGTATTTATTCATTTGAAAGGCAGAGTTACAAAGAGGCAGAGAGAGAGAGTGAGAGAGAGAGTGAGAGAGAGGTCTTCCATCTGCTGGTTCACTCCTCTGATGGCTGCAATGGCTGGAGCTGCGCCGATCCGAAGCCAGGAGCCAGGAGCTTCTTTCGGGTCTCCCACGCAGTGCAGGGGTCCAAGGACTTGGGCATCTTCTACTGCTTTCCCAGGCCACAGCAGAGAGCTGGATCGGAAGAGGAGCAGCTGGGATGCTGACACTGCAGGCGGCAGCTTTACCTGCTATGCCGCAGCACTGGCCCCCAGTTAATACAAATATTAAGAGATAGCAACTTAGCTAGATCACTTTAGAAAGACTAGTATGCCTTTTTGGAGCCCATCAAAAATATTTGTTAACTTAATAATTATTTAGGACCAGAGCATTGCAATTAGATTATATTGTAGTCCTAAACCCTGAGTAGTTGTGCAGTGTCCTAAGAGTCAGAATACAGAAAGAGGCATGCAAGGGGCCAGCATCGTAGTGCAGTGGGTTAAGCCACGTCAGCATCCTCTACTGGAGCGCCGGTTCAAGTCCTGGCTGCTCTACTTCCAATCCAGCTCTCCGCTACTGCGCCTGGGAAAGCAGCGGAGGACGGCCCCTGCCACTCATGGGAGGCCGGGCTGGAATTCCTGGCTCCTGGCTTCAGCTGGGCCTACCTCTGGCTGCTGTGGCCATTTGGGGATGGAAGACTTCTTTCCCCATCACTTGGGCTGAAAGAAAGAAAAAGATAAGGAAGAGGAGGGGGGGGGGGAGGGAGCAAGCTGCTGGTCGACAGGGCAGGACCTCTGGGCTTGTCAGGAGGCAGGAGAGTGGGTGGATGAAGCAGGCGGCCTTCGGTTACTCTCTCTGGCCTCGACCCCACCTGTCAAGAGAAGACAGCAAGAATTTACCTCGAATACTGGGACCCTAATGCCAGGGCCCCAGCCCTCTCATCACTCATGGATCTGCGGGTCCCTGCCCTTGGTCTCCTCCTCCCTCAGACCCAGAAGCCCAGTCCCCAGCCCCTCCCCCCTCAGACCCAGCCCCTCTCCCTCAGCCCCAGGATCTCCCTTAACTCAGCATCTGGATCTAACAGGAAGTAAGGATTTCTTTAGTGTGTTTTTACAACCTGTATTGTTTCTGGAAGTTAAGCTAATAATATGTATTTATTTTTAATAGAGAAAATGCCACAATAAAAATAATTTTGGCAAAAGCTCAATTTTATGTAAAGTATGTATTTTTTTTTTGACAGGAAGAGTGGACAGTGAGAGAGAGAGACAGAGAGAAAGGTCTTCCTTTTGCCGTTGGTTCACCCTCCAATGGCCGCTGCAGCTGGCGCGTTGCGGCTGGCACACTGCGCTGATCTGAAGCCAGGAGCCAGGTGCTTCTCCTGGTCTCCCATGGGGTGCAGGGCCCAAGCACTTGGGCCATCCTCCACTGCCCTCCCAGGCCACATCAGAGAGCTGGCCTGGAAGAGGGGCAACCGGGACAGAATCCGGTGCCCTGACCGGGACTAGAACCCCGTGTGCCGGCGCCGCAAGGCGGAGGATTAGCCTAGTGAGCCACAGTGCCGGCCAAAACTATGTATTTTTATTAAATATTTATTTATGTACTTGAAAGAGTCACAGAAAGAGAGAGAGAGGGAGGGAATCTTCCAACCACTGGTTCAGTCCCCAGATGGCTGTAATGTCCAGCACTGGGCCAGGCCAGGCCAGGGGATCCTCAGGTCTCCCATGCAGGTGCAGAGGCTCAAGTACTTGGGCCATCTTCCGCTGCTTTTCCCAGGCCACCAGCAGAGAGCTGGACTGGAAGTGGAGCAGCCAGGACACAAACCTGAGCCCATGTGGGATGCCGCCTCACAAGCAGTGGCTTTACCCAGCATGCCTCAGTGCTGGCCCTATTAGAATATATTAAGAATGCTCGCCGGCGCCGCAGCTCACTAGGCTAATCCTCCACCTTGCGGCTCTGACACACCGGGTTCTAGTCCTGGTCGGGGCGCCGGATTCTGTTGCTCCTCTTCCAGGCCAGCTCTCTGCTGTGGCCAGGGAGTGCAGTGGAGGATGGCCCAAGTGCTTGGGTCCTGCACCCCATGGAAGACCAGGAGAAGCACCTGGCTCCTGGCTTTGGATCAGCACAGTGCACCAACCACGGCAGCCATTGGAGGGTGAACCAACGGCAAAGGAAGACCTTTCTCTCTGTCTTTCTCTCTCACTGTCCACTCTGCCTGTCCAAAAAAAAAAAAAAAAAAAAAAGAATGTTCAAAAGGATTATAAAAACTACAGTTAACACAAATATTGGAAGTAGCTCTGGCCCCTGAGACACCAGGAGTCTGGTGCCTCTCCGTGGGATTCAGGCCTGCGCACCCCCTTCCCCGGCCGGGAGCAGCGGCAGTTTTGCTGGGCTGCGCTGCAAGCCTGCCTGTTCACGTCCTGGCCACACAGTGTCTTCCAGAACCCGTGAAACAGCCATCTCCCATCACTCCTATGAGGGCTGATGCAACAAAATGTCACAGAGCGGCGGGGCAAATCACGGGCATGGGTCATCTCACAGCCCTGGAGGCCAAGTCGAACACCAAGGTGTGGGCAGACAGAGCTGGCTGCTTGTGAGGGAGAGAGAGCCCGCTCCAGGCCTCTCTCCTGGGCCTTCCATGGCCTTCCTCTCCCGTCTGTATGTCTGTCTCTGCGGCCAGAGTTCCCCTTTCCATAAGGACACACTGCCATGTTGGAGGAGAGCTCCCCTAATGACCTCAGCTTAACTCGATGGCTTCTGTAAAGCCCCGATCTGTGAATAAAATCACCGGGGGGGGGGGGGGGGGGGGCGGGGCGGGGCTATCACCCAACCCTCACCCTCCTTTGGAGAGGTTCATGTAGCAGTGGAACAGGCGAGTGCTGCCCGGAGCTCCGGGGCACCTGTTTGGTACCATCTTCTGTCCTACGGCTGATTCAGGGTTCGTGTTAACACGCGGTGTGGGTGGTGCAGCCCGGAGTGAGTACGTGGAGGGATCGTGGCTTCCGCCTGCAGCGTGCTCACCCGGTTCCACGGGGGAACACTCCCCAGGCACAGGGGCCTGGTTCTCAGGGAGGGCCACAGCCCTCGGGTCTGCCCTGCCTTTGTCACACATCAAAGGATCTGAGAACAAATGGTCTGTTCCGGGTCCCCTGGCTGGGAAGGCGACCATGGTCCTGACTCTGCTCCAAGCGCCCGGTCACAGCAGCCCTCCGTCTCAGACTCAGAAGGAAGTGCAGGAGCCTCGGTGTCCCGGCTGTGTTCTTCACCCCGTTTCTGCAGGGACCTCTCTCGAGCCGCCTTCGGGGAAGCGGGCCCACCTTTCTGGTGTGCAGGAGGTCAGCGGATCTCCCTCCCCTGAGCCAATGCCTTTATTTTTTCCTTCCGAGCTTCCGTTTCCTCCCCCAGGAAATGAGCAGCTCAGCCCAGAGCAACCGTCGGCGAACAATCTATGAAAATCCGTGGGTCTTTTGTCTACATGCAATCCTGCGGTGAGCCTAAAGCGAGGACCTCTTTTTATAAACACCTGCGGCCCCATGGTCGTTTACCTGGATTATTGTGATAAGCCGTGCCCTTGGCCCACGGGTCTGTTCCCCACCCGGTACCAGAGCGATCAACTAATCGTGAGCTACATGCTGTCACTCCTCTGTCTAGAATCTTCCAGTGGATTCTCACTTTACCCAAATGCCTGTGAGGCCCTGCACTTGTGACCCCTCCCCAGCCTCCATCCCCATGTGCAGGTCATGAGGGACACTTGTGGCATGTGAGCAAGCTGCCGCCTGCAGTGCCAGCAGCCGGTTTGAGTTCTTGCTGCTCTGCTTCCAACCATCTCCCTGCTGATGCATCTAGGAAAGCAGCAAAAAAAAAAAAAATGGCCCAAGCACTTGGGTCCCCGCACTCGACATGGGAGACCTGGATGGAGCTCTGAGTTCCTGGCTTCAGACTGGACCAGCCCTTGGGGAGTGAACCAGTGAATGGAAGATCAATCTATCTCTGTATCTCTGTCTCCCTTCCAAATACATAAATAAATCTTTCAAAATATATATTTGTAGGTCATGTTGGCGAATGAGACCTAAAGAGGTGGAGGAGGGCGAGTGTTGAGGGCGAGCAGTTGAGCCTTGATTCTGAGAGGCAAGGCGTGGACTGTGATGGGCACCTCCACTGGATGCTGAGGGGGAAGGGGGTGGGTTGTGACAGGCACCTCCAGTTTCCTCCTCCTCCCCTCCTGGCCCCTGCTCTGCACTGTGAGTGCCAGCTGTGTCAGGGACTTCATGCATGGGATCCTCTGACTTCCAGCTGGGTTAAGCCAATGGGGAGCCCAAAGACTGAAGGAAAGACACGGAACGTGATTGGAATCCCAGTTCCCCCTGTGGCTCCCTTGCTATGCACTGCTGTGGGCCGGATGCATTTTTCAGCCTGAAATCAGATCTTCTGGTGGGCATCTCTCCATATCTCCCCTACCTCTCTTTAGCTCCCAGCAAGGCCTCCGTCTCCCCTCCGCCCCACGCCTAGTAACAGTCATGGCCCTAGGAAACCGCGCTCACTCTCTGGTTCCCAACTCCTCCGGGGTTCGGCTGCCAAGGATCTCATCACTCGTCTCTGCTCTCACTGCTCAGATGCGGGGAGGCCCTGGCTGCTGAGGACAGTGGGCACGGTGCACCTCCCCCTCCCAGCTCATGATGATGCCCAAATACTCCTGGCTGTGGCACCTGTGGGTTCCGGGTCACTAAGCTGTCGGGCCTCAGATGCTGGATCCTCGCCTCCACCATGCCAGCTGGCCGGCTTAGAGGCACCCCAGCACGGACAGCAAGGCACAGCTTTATTCTCAGCACAGGGGCTCCCACAGGGCCAGGTGAGCTGCTCCCAGCCTCCCTCCCGCTGTTATCAGATGACAGAGCTTGTGTGGGTGTTGGGGGGAGGGGATCGCTCACAGAGAGGCTGGGAGAAGACTTTGCTGTCCGAGGCCATCCATTTAGGAGGTCAGGGGGACAGCAGGGCTGGGGTGGGGGGCAGCAGGGCTGGGGTGGGGGACAGCGGGGTGAAGAATCACAAGGAAATGGAGTTAGCAGGAGGGCAGAGGCTCCACCCCCAAGGGGCCAGGGACAGCCCCAGCCCTACCGCCCAAGCCAGGGAGATGGCTGGGGCAGCTCCGCTGAGGAGGGGAGGCCTGCTGGTAATCTCCCTCACGGAGAAGATCCCGATGTTCCCAGTCGAGTTCAGCAAGGAGTTGGGAGAGGACGGGCAGCCCCAGACGTTCACTGTGGTGAACACTCCACCTAGGGGCGGGACTGCGTCAGGACACGGGTGAGGCCCGGGCACCTGCCCCAGCCTTCCTCCCTCACACCCAGGGTCCCGGCCCCCAGCCCTCCTCCCTCACACCCAGGGTCCAGGCCCCCGCCCTCCTCCCTCACTCCCAGGGTCCAGGCCCCCAGCCCCTCCTCCCTCTGACCCAGGGTCCAGGCCCCCAGCCCTTCTGCCTCAGACCCAGTGTCCAGGCCCCCAGCCCTCCTCCCTCACATCCAGGGTCCCAGCCCCCAGCCCTCCTCCCTCACACCCAGGGTCCAGGCCCCCAACCCCTCCTCCCTCACACCCAGGGTCCAGGCCCCCAACCCCTCCTCCCTCACTCCCAGGGTCCAGGCCCCCAGCCCCTCCTCCCTCTGACCCAGGGTCCAGGCCCCCAGCCCTTCTGCCTCAGACCCAGTGTCCAGGCCCCCAGCCCTCCTCCCTCACATCCAGGGTCCCAGCCCCCAGCCCTCCTCCCTCACACCCAGGGTCCAGGCCCCCAACCCCTCCTCCCTCACACCCAGGGTCCAGGCCCCCAACCCCTCCTCCCTCACTCCCAGGGTCCAGGCCCCCAGCCCCTCCTCCCTCAGACCCAGGGTCCAGGCCCCCAGCCCTCCTCCCTCACTCCCAGGGTCCCGGCCCCCAGCCCTCCTCCCTCACACCCAGGGTCCAGGCCCCCGCCCTCCTCCCTCACTCCCAGGGTCCAGGCCCCAGCCCTCCTCCCTCACACCCAGGGTCCAGGCCCCCAGTCCCTCCTCCCTCACACCCAGGGTCCAGGCCCCCAGCCCTCCTCCCTCACACCCAGGAGTCCTGGTCCCCAGCCCTCCTCCCTCACACCCAGGGTCCAGGCCCCGCCCCTCCTCCCTCACTCCCAGGGTCCCAGCCCCCAGCCCTCCTCCCTCACACCCAGGGTCCAGGCCCCCACCCCTCCTCCCTCACACCCAGGGTCCAGGCCCCCCGCCCTCCTCCCTCAGACCCAGGAGTCCTGGTCCCCAGCCCCTCCTCCCTCACACCCAGGGTCCAGGCCCCGCCCCTCCTCCCTCACACCCAGGGTCCAGGCCCCCAGCCCTCCTCCCTCAGACCCAGGGTCCAGGCCCCCAGCCCTCCTCCCTCAGACCCAGGGTCCAGGCCCCCAGTCCCTCCTCCCTCAGACCCGGGCTCCAGGCCCCCAGCCCCTCCTCCCTCAGACCCAGGGTCCCGGCCCCCAGCCCTCCTCCCTTGGACTCCAGCCCCTTCACCCTGGGAGCCAGCCTTCAGCACTCACCCCCATCTAGAGCAAGGTAACCCTTGTAACACTGAGTCGTGCCTTTGGGGCAGGTGACCAAGTTCGACAGCCTGCAGGATCCAAACAACTCCACACAGGTGGGACACTGCAGGTCTCCCAGGGGCGGGACAGCTGCCGGCAGAGAGCAGGATGGGGTGTGCGGCTCTGCTCCCAGCCCCCGGGGCCTGCGTCTCAGGACCCCCCTCCTTCCCTCCGTGTCCCTGGATCCCAAACCTGGCGGAGGAAGGGCATCCACGAGGACACTGGTGTCGCTGGCCTGGTTGCACAGGTCGGCTGCACAGAAGCGCGCGTAGGAGGCGACCAGCAAGCCAGGCTGGGCCGTGTGTGTGGACACATCCTGGGAGGTCCGGGCCCCCGCCTGGCTGCAGCCTTTGCTGCCCACCAGGAGCGACTTGTGTCCTGAGGGGTGAGAGAGGGCGAGGCGGAATGAGTGGGCTCCAAGACCACCGCTCGAGGAGGCTGAGGCCAGGGCCTGGGGTCTCCCCCAGCGGCGCCTTCCCTCTCTGCCCCCCCCCCACCCCACAGCTCTGCTCTTCACATCTGTGTTGGTTCTCTCTGCCCGCACTGCGCGCACAGCTGCAGGTGTGTGGCCAGAAACAGGCGCTCAGGGTTTCATCGTTCCTCTGAGGCCCTGGCATGGGTCCCCGTCTTCACCACCACCCGGCCAGGTGGGTACCGTGTGGCCGTCACTTAACCCCCCCCCCACCATTTTTGAAAACGGAAAACGCCAGGGCTTGGATACGGTTTGTTGTCCCAACTCGTGCGGGAATTTAGTTCCAAAAGTTCGGATGTTAGTGGCATTTACGAGGGTAGAGACTTGCTCCCACTACGGTGTGGAGTGCAGGCAGGCTGAGGGTTGTGGTTAGATCGGTGCCTCTGCGATTGAATCCCAGCGGCTTTGGAAGGAGAGGGAGGGAAGTCGCACAGACACAGCGACACCCGCACCCCCGCCCTGAGGTGACACCCGGCCCCTGCCCAGACAGCACCATGCAGTCTGGACCTCGCTCCTCGGCTGTGACCGCCATCTTTTCTTTACAAAGCAGCCTGCCTCGGGCACCCTGTGACAGTGAGAAAGGACGCAGAGAGAGGAAGAACTGGAGTGAGAACCCCAGGAGAAGGAGGTGGGAAATTCAGGGGACAGAACCCGGGAGGGGGATGCGCGGGACACAGGGCAGCGGCTCAGCCCCGGGCCCGGCCCTCGCACCTGCATTTATGAGCAGCAGCGTCTCCTGGCACAGCTCCCCAGCTCGGCAGGTCTGTGTCCCAGGTGTGGTCCACTGCGAAGGCTCTTGATGTGACTGGCCCAACTCGATCATGCTCCCACGGTAACATATCAGGGTGTCTGGGGAGGGGAAGTCACCAGGGCCCGTGGGAGCCGGGGACCCCGCCGCGCCTGTCCCTCTCATGCCAGCGGCAGTGGCCAGCTTCCGAAGCGCGTGTCAGGTGTCCCAACCATGACGTCCCTCAGTGGCGGATTCAGAGGTCACACCCGCCCACACTGTTCACCCTGTTTCTGCTGGACATCTGCAGGGGGCGGGGGGCTCCTCCCGCAGCCCCATGAGCATGAGGGGTGGTCCCTGCTCCCCCATCTGGACTCCAGGAGCATTGTCTCCACCATGAGGAGGGGACCGGAGAGCCCTGGGCCTGGAAGCGAGAAGCCCTGTGTCTAGCCTTGCCTGGGCTAGCCCATGTAGCCCTCCTGGGCCCCTGCTGCACCCCTCTTCTGTACCGTCCTCGTCAGCAGCCCCATCTTCAGGATGGGAAAACAGAGGCAGAGGAGTCGTTCAGCAGCGTGTGCAGTGCCACACAGCTCGTGAGTGGCAGCTGAGGGCCGGGCTTCAGTGGGCAGGGCAGACAAGGTGGACAAGAGGGACAAGGCGGACAAGGTGGACGAGAGGGACAAGGGGGACGAGGTGGACGAGAGGGACAAGGCGGACGAGGGGGCTGCCTTGGCCCTGGTCCCCTCTCGACTCTCACCGGAGCCAAGGGCTGCTCCTAGGGCCACCTGCTCAGCCTGATGTGACCCAGGAAGCCGAGGACTTGGCGTCCACCCACACGGGCAACCTCACGGCAGCCCGGCAGCCTTCTTCCAGTTGCTCGAGCTGAAAACATGGCTGCTGCCCTTCACAATTCTCTCACACCGCGCGTGTCGCATTCACCAGGAAACCCCGTGGGTCTGAGCTGCAAAACCTCTCCAGAACCAACCCCCCCTTGCTCTTGCCCCCTCACCCAGGGCCTGCACCCCGCCGGCTCTCACCTGCCTCCTCATGGGTCTCCCTGCGCACTCGCCACCTGCTGCTCCCTCCTGGACACACAGCAGGTGCACGCCCACCTCAGGGCCTTTGCGTGCGCTCCCCTCCTTGGTGCCTGGAACCAGCACCTCCGCCTCCCCAGATCTGAACAAACTGAGGTGGATGCTCAGGAGCTGGTTCCGTGGCAGAAGTGGAACCGCGGCTCCAACCAGACACCAGGCTCACTGCTGTGAGCCGACTTTCAAGTCAGGAACCCCGCCAGCTCCCCATCGGGCCGGCAGGGCCTCCCCCAGGCCAGGTCCTAAGGTCTTCAACAGGGGCTGAGGCCGGGGCTTGCTTGGGGCAATCTGTGCACTTGCTCCCGGGCCTTCCCCACCACAGGGCCTTCGCACAGCCGCTCCACCACCCTGTGATGCTCTCTTCCCTCCTCTCCTGCTGGCCCCTTGCTGCACCCCTAGCTTCTGACACCCGGTCTTGATGCTCAACAAACATTTGCAGAACTGCTGAGCTGGACTTGGCCACGGGAGGCAAAGCTGCCTCCAAGACCTGGCTCCAGTGCTGGAAACTCGAAGACAGATCTGCTGAGAAACACTTCTTCGCAGGGTATTAGCTATGTGGTATGGGGCACGTGTGGTCTGGGTGATGTGTGTGTATGTGCGGCTTGAGGGTTGCATGTGTCATGGGGGGGTGCTCTGTGTATGCTGTGTTTGTACGGTGCATGTGTGGAGTGATATCGTGTGTGATGCATGTGGTGTGTGTGTGTTGTGTGTGTTTGGCATGGTGTGTGTTTTGTGTATTTGTAGTTTGTGATAACTGTGCCATATAGGGTGGGTTTTATGTGTTGTACGTTGTGTGCATGGTGTAGTGGTTTGGGATGTATGTGTGGTGTGTGGCGTGTGAGGTGTCTGTGGCATGGTGTGGTGTGTGTATTTTTGTCTGTTGTGTATATCGTATGTGATGTGTGTATACGGTGTGTTGTAAGGGTTCCAAACTGCCTTCTGGAATGTCAATGTTGCGTTGTCCTGGGATGACGAGGACTCGGTTGAAGCGTTCGTGAAAGGGAAGATAAAAGGCAGGCATGGGCCTCCACCCTCCCATCGGTTCAGCTCCTCCCACTTCCAGCAGCAGTGAAAGGAGTCCTGCCCCCACCTGCACACCTGGGCTGGGTCCCGGCCCGGCTCTGGCCCCAGCCTGGGGGAATGAACTAGTGGATGGGAGTGTGTCCTCTCTCTCTCTCTCTCTCTCTCCTCTCTCTGCCTCTCAAGTAAATGAATCCGTGAATAAATGAATAAATTAATTAAATTTTAAAAACAGGAAGATACACTGCTCTGACCCGGCCCCTCACTGCTCAACAAGCTTCCATGGCTCCCTGCCCTGGGGAGAAAGTCCACCCCCCGCCGAGCACTGCAAGTCACCCCATCCACCCCTCTGCTCCTGCCAGGGTCCAGCCCCACAGCCAGGTCACTTCCTGTCTCCAAGGCCTCACCCCGCCATCCCTCCTCATGGAACGAAGGGCCTTCATCCGCTACGGCCTCCATGTCTCTGTGGACACCTGATCGCCCCAGGCCCAGCTGCACCCCCCTCCCCCAGAGTCCTCCCCAGGCACTGCTGGAAGACAGCAGCCTTGCCCCCGCCTGCCGATGTCCACGTCCTCTTAGACCAGGGAGCTCCAGCCCAACCTTAAGACACGCTCACAGACCACTTCTGTGCCCCGCCAGGCCCCACAGCCCTGAGCACCCCGGCCAGGCCCACACGACTCCGTCTCCCAACCTGCTCCCAGAGCGCCCCAGGTCGGACCGGGATCTGCTCATCCGGGGTCTCCACGGGAGGCCTTGGAATCCAACACAACCTCGCTTCAGCACCACGTCCCGAGTGCCCACCCTGAGCCAGCTCCTGAGAGCAGGAAGTGGAGCCCGAGACATTATCCGAAGGCACAGAGGCGTGCGGAATGACTCGGCTCTCTCCTTGACACTGCAAAGGTTGGGGTGACATGGACAGCGAAGAGCGTGATCCCAAGGAAGCCAGGATTCCCATCCCGCTCCCCTCCTGCCTCGCCGTCCTAGCTGCCAGCCCACAGCGCTCTCCACCTGAGGGGGACACTGGGCGCCTCCCAGTGTCCCTGCCTCCTCGCGACCTGAATTTTCTCCCTGCTTTGTTCTCCCAGGGACAAGGTTGATCAGGTGCTCCAGTAGGATGGGCGACAGCTGTATGAGGGTGGTGGAGGGGGACTGGAGAGCCAGGGTTTCTCCAGGCCAAGTTTGTGCAGCAACAGAACCGGAAGCAACCAGTCACTCCCAGAGGAACCACAGGCGAGTGCTCCTGCCCCCACAGAATCGGCCACGCAGCCCCCACGCTGCGCCCCGCTCCCCTCGCCTCCCACCCCACAGCCACCCTAACACAGGCAGGGCAGCATCACTGGCCACGCCCACCAGCAAGCTCCTGCCCCACAGATCCAGACCCTGGGCCTCACCCCCCCCCAGTGGCACTCCCCTGGCCACACCCCTTCCCCGTGCCCTCCCTCTGCACGGCCCCTGGTCACACCCCCTCCCCCCCACCCTCCCTCTGCACGGCCCCAGGGAGTCCTGAGCAGCTCCAGCACTGGGCTGCTGGCTTGGCCAGCAGGCCTTGGGTGCCCCGTGCTAGGGCCAAGGGCGCAGCCCCGCGGCTACCTGCCGGCCAGAGCCCAGCCTCGCCCTCCCGCCTGCCTGCACCCACCTGACTCAGGAGCGCAGCGCTCACTCACATCCACAGGCCCGATCTCCTGGGTCCCGTTGAGCAGGTTGCAGCCTGGCTCAGGCATGCAGCCCTGGACTCTCAGATTGGAGGCGATGCCGGCTGCAGGGGGAGGGGAGAGAGAGAGGCACAGAGATGCTGCCTGCAGGGCCCCCCAGCACAGCCCCGGGAGCCTAGGGCCTCCTCTGGGTCCCCTTCCACACTCAGCCTCCCCTGCCTGCCCACAGCCCCTGATCCCGCCCCCGCAGGCCTCCCACTGGCTCCCGCAAGGCCCCCACCCCCAGGTCCCGGGCTCACCTCCCCTGAGTTGGAGGACACCACGGTAGCAGTGCTCATGCCCCGCGGGACACAGCTGCTGTGGGGCGTTCTCGGGACAGCCCTGCTTAGACAGGCACAGGGGGCACCGCACGGTCCCTGGCACTGGGGAGGGAGGTGACAGTGAGGGGCACTGCAGGGCTCCCGGTGGGGGACAGGTGCTGCTCTGCACCCCAAGTCCTGGCCCCAGAATCCCCAGCTCAGTCTCCCCAGAGCACACCCCCATGAGCTCTTGCCAGGCAGGGAGGGGGGCTTCCCCCACCCCCTCAGCCCTGCCACTGCCTCCCCCAACCCTGCAGCCCTCCTCCCCTGGCACCTGTCTCGGGGGGCAGGTCCCAGAGACGGGCGGAGGTGGATAGGTCATTGCAGAAGTCTCCGTGCCGGCACACGCGGGTGTAGGAGGTGATGGAGAGCCCGGGACCCGCCCGGTGCCGGGTGATGCGGGCCTCCTGGTCCTCTGCCATTGTGCAGCCCTTGGAGAGCACCAAGTTCACCAGGGGTCCTGGACAGAGAGAGGCGGGTAGGAGGCTGTGAGCAGGACATGAGGCTGCCAGAGGGTGGGGATGGCAGGCTGGGGAGAGCCCACAGGGCTGGAGGGCTCACTCCCGATGGGCCCTGCTTTGTGGGAGGGGCCTGGGAGCCCCACACCAGACCCAGGCAGGGCTGAGCTGGGCTGAGGAGAGGGGCAGGCGGGCTTCTCACCGTTGACAATGAGGATCACGGTGTCCTGGCACCCCTCGCCCTGCTCACAGGACTGCCACTGTACTGTCCAGTGCAGGGGCAGCTCGGACACATTCCGCACCGCTTGCAGCGCTCCCCACTGGCAATCCAGGGCCTGTGTGTCTGGGACAGGGAAGCAAAACCACCTCAGTGGGCGTCCCGGCCCGACTCCCAGGGCAAGTCATCTCCCTGGTCGGACCCTCCTCCGGCAGCTGGAGCAGCCCTGCCCTGTGCCAGCCCTTCTGCCGCAGCACGGTGGGACCCTGGCGTCAGGGACATCGGCCCCCGGCTTGGGCCTCCCGGTCTAGTCAGAGAGATGGGTCCAAACACACAGAGGAGCAGGTGGAATGACTCGGCTCTGTCTCTGAAGCTCCAGGGGGAGGGAGGACCAGGGCGGGCGTGGAAACTGAGGCACGGGCAGGATCCCCATCCCACACACCCCCTCGAAGCCCTCCCTCCAGAGACACCCAGGGCAGTCTGCACCTCTGGGGGCCAGGAGCGCTGCCCGTCAGCAAGTGGGGACCTCCCAATGTCCCCCTCTAACTCTGGCTTCCTCTGGCACATTGCAGGCACCCACAATGTCCTTGCCGCTTTTCTCGGCCACGCAGCAAGGTTGGTGGGGGCCCCGTACCTCAGGTGGGGGATGGGTGAGAGGGATGGGGGCGATGGGTGTGATCGAGGAGAACTGGGGAGGCCAGAGTTGCTCCAGGTCAGTGGTGTGGAGGCAGAGAACCAGAAGCTAGGGTGGGCACTGGGTGCAGTGACCAGGGCAATGACCAGGCCACTGCCTGAGAAGCCCGCATCTCCTGTCCGAGGGGCTGGAGTTCAGTCAGGCTCTGCTCCCGATTCCAATTCCTGGCAAAGCGCATTCCGGGGAGGCAACAGGTGCTGGCTCAGGTACGTGGGTTGCTGCCACCCACGTGGGGACCTGGATTGGGTTCCGCGTTCCAACTTCAGCCTGGCCGGCCTCTGCCTCGGCAAGCATTTAGGGAGCTAATCTGCACACGCTAGACCTGTGTCCTCCTGTTTCCGTCTGTCTGTCTGTCTGTCTGTCTCTCTGTCTTTCAGATCCATAAAAATCAAGTAAATAAAAAATTCAAACACCGGAAGCAACCAGTCACTCCCAGAGGAACCACAGGCAAGTGCTCCTGCCCCCACAGAATCGGCCACGCAGCCCCCATGCTGCGCCCCGCTCCCCTCGCCTCCCACCCCACAGCCACCCTAACACAGGCAGGGCAGCATCACTGGCCACGCCCACCAGCAGGCGCCTGCCCCACAGATCCAGACCCTGGGCCTCACCCCCCCCCCAGTGGCACTCCCCTGGCCACACCCCCTCCCCCCCACCCTCCCTCTGCACGGCCCCAGGGAGTCCTGAGCAGCTCCAGCACTGGGCTGCTGGCTTGGCCAGCAGGCCTTGGGTGCCCCGTGCTAGGGCCAAGGGCGCAGCCCCGCGGCTACCTGCCGGCCAGAGCCCAGCCTCGCCCTCCCGCCTGCCTGCACCCACCTGACTCAGGAGCGCAGCGCTCACTCACATCCACAGGCCCGATCTCCTGGGTCCCGTTGAGCAGGTTGCAGCCTGGCTCAGGCATGCAGCCCTGGACTCTCAGATTGGAGGCGATGCCGGCTGCAGGGGGAGGGGAGAGAGAGAGGCACAGAGATGCTGCCTGCAGGGCCCCCCAGCACAGCCCCGGGAGCCTAGGGCCTCCTCTGGGTCCCCTTCCACACTCAGCCTCCCCTGCCTGCCCACAGCCCCTGATCCCGCCCCCGCAGGCCTCCCACTGGCTCCCGCAAGGCCCCCACCCCCAGGTCCCGGGCTCACCTCCCCTGAGTTGGAGGACACCACGGTAGCAGTGCTCATGCCCCGCGGGACACAGCTGCTGTGGGGCGTTCTCGGGACAGCCCTGCTTAGACAGGCACAGGGGGCACCGCACGGTCCCTGGCACTGGGGAGGGAGGTGACAGTGAGGGGCACTGCAGGGCTCCCGGTGGGGGACAGGTGCTGCTCTGCACCCCAAGTCCTGGCCCCAGAATCCCCAGCTCAGTCTCCCCAGAGCACACCCCCATGAGCTCTTGCCAGGCAAGGAGGGGGGCTGTGTGGCTTGGGGTGGGGGAGGTGGCAGAGTAAGGTTACCGTCAAGCTCCCTCACTGTAGCCGGGTGAGCGAAGCCCAGCAGCACCGGAGGCTTCTGGACAAGGTGATGCGCGAGGGTGGGCGCTGTGGCGCGGCAAGCAGGCGACTCATCCCGCCGGAGAGCCTGGCTCCCCTCTCCTTCCACCCAGCCCCCCGCCTCTGAGCCTGGGAGGCAGCAAGTGACGCTCAAATACTTGAGCCCTTGCAACCCACATGGGAGATCAGGATTGAGATCGCAGCCAGCAGCTCGTCCTCTGCGCCACACCAGCAGCCCCTCCATGAACACTTTAAAGCCCCCCCCGCCCCCCATAGAGAAAAGGGGCACGGGGAGGAGCAGGCGGGGGTGGTGGCAGAGTGGGAGGTCGGCGCTGTGGGAGTCAGGAGGTGGGGATGGCTGGGCACAGGGGAGGGAGGGAGAGCTGGGTGCAGGTGAGACTAAGAGCTAGGGAGCCGGGGGGAGCAGAGGAGACAGCAGACCAGCAAGGGAGGGCGGGGCAGCGACCCTGCACCCAGCCCCTCTGAGCTCCCCCACCCCTTCAGCCCTGCCACTGCCCCCCTCTCAACCCTGCAGCCCTTCCCGGTCCTCCTCCTCTGGTCCCCCTCCCTCAGGCACCTGTCTCGGGGGGCAGGTCCCAGAGACGGGCAGAGGTGGATAGGTCATTGCAGAAGTCTCCGTGCCGGCACACGCGGGTGTAGGAGGTGATGGAGAGCCCGGGACCCGCCCGGTGCCGGGTGATGCGGGCCTCCTGGTCCTCTGCCATTGTGCAGCCCTTGGAGATCACCAAGTTCACCAGGGGTCCTGGACAGAGAGAGGCGGGCAGCAGGCTGTGAGCAGGACATGAGGCTGCCAGAGGGGTGGGGCCAGGGATGGCAGGCTGGGGAGAGCCCACAGGGCTGGAGGGCTCACTCCCGATGGGCCCTGCTTTGTGGGAGGGGCCTGGGAGCCCCACACCAGACCCAGGCAGGGCTGAGCTGGGCTGAGGAGAGGGGCAGGCAGGCTTCTCACCGTTGACAATGAGGATCACGGTGTCCTGGCACCCCTCGCCCTGCTCACAGGACTTCTGGCCGGCTGTCCACTCCAGGGGCAGCTCGGACACATTCCGCACCGCCTGCAGCACTCCCCACTGGCAATCCAGGGCCTGCGTACCTGGGATGGGACAAGCAAACCCGCCTCAGTAGGTTCCCCTGCCCGCATCCCGGGGACAGCTCCCTCCAGCCTGGCCCCTCACTCACGGGCCAGCAAGGTGACCCCCAGGAGGGACAGCAGGGTCAGCAGGGGTGCAGCGTTCATGGCCAGGCTCTGTGCTCTTGGACCAGGAAATGAGGCCCTTTTATAGCTCGCCTTGCCCAAGGCAGCCAGGAAGGGGAGGGGATGAGCCTTGCCAAGGAAGCCGGGCCCCACCCTCTGTCTCAACCTCTCGAAGCGCCCTGACATCTGGGTCCCTCCTCCATCAAACCCTGGAGCCCTCCTCCCTCAGACAGGGGTCCAGACCCCCACTCCCTCCTGCTGCAGATCTAGGGGTTCAGACTCTGGACTCCTCCTCCCTCAGACAGGGGCCCAGGCCCCCTGCTGCATCTGCCCCTGAGCCCAGCTACATGGGTCCCCGCCCCCACCCCAACTCAGGGTGGCTGGGAGAGTGGTTTCCTCAGCCTGGGTACACCCTGGGCACCTCTGGCCCCAGGTGGGGAAGTGGCCCAACTCCTTTGGGGACAGTGTGCGGGGCAGGGGGGGACCCGTGTTTCCCCTGCCCTGGCCTCTGCCCCTCGCTGGCGTCCCACTCTGATTTTTTTCTTTCTCTTTACCCCAAGTTTTCAAGCTTGTTCCCAGTTGCTCCCAGCCTTCCCATCAGTTCTCTCCCCTTTGGGCACAGCTCGCGTGAGCCCTGCAGCCCAGGCTCGGCTGCCACCTGGACGGAGGTGAGGTTGGCATGGGAACGGGCTGGCGGCTGAGACTGAGCCCGCAGGAGGAGCTGGGATGTCCCCGGCCCTGCCTGCCTCTGCGGGGTAGAGACAGGAGCAGGGCTGCACTAGGAAACCAGCAGTTCTGAAAACCACAGCCACGGCCCCTGCCTGCCTCTGCTGTGTGAATTCTCCCACCCAGTCGCTTTCAGTTCCCAGCCCGTGCAAACCATCGTTCCAGGAGGGAGGGGCCCAGGAAAGGACAGGGGCATCTCCCGTGGACCAGGAGGCTGGCCGCTGCTGTGCGTGACAGACAGAAGAGACAGAGGTGGAAGGAGTGGAACGAGAGTTGAAGCCGGGAGCCAGTGTAGTGGTTAAGCTGCCACCTGCGGTACCGGCATCCTGTATGGACACTGGTTTGAGTCCCGGTTGTTTCACTTCTGATCCAGCTCCCTGCTAATGCACCTGGGAAAGCAGTAGAAGATGGCTCAAGTCCTTGGACCCCTGCACCCATGTAGGATACCCGGAAGAAGCTCCAGGCTCCTGGCTTTGGATCAGCTCAGCTCCAGCTATTGCGGCCTTTGGGGAGTGCAGCAGCAGATGGAAGACCTCTCTCCTATGTCTCTCTCTCTCTCTCTCTCTCTCTCTCTCTCTCTGCCTCTCCTTCTCTGTAACTCTTTTGAAGAAATCTTTAAAAAAACAAAAAATAAGAGTAGACATGCGTGTGGGAGTTGCCGGCGCTTGTCTGCTTTGGGCGTTCCTGTGCATTGCATCTTTATTTGTGTCTGCAAGGAGCGTGTGCCACATCCCACACCATCCGCGTGGCATGGAGCGGGTGCTCCGCAAACACCGACGACCAAGGGGCTGGCGGGAGGGTGGGCGGGGCCGGCGTTCAGGCTGTGCACTGCAGAAGCAGCGCCCGGGCCGGGTGCTTGTCCGGGTGGTGAAGACACTGGTTAGGGGCTGGCACTGTGGTGCAGTGGGTTGACGCCCTGGCCTGCAGTGCCGGCATCCCACATGGGTGCCGGTTCGAGTCCCGGCTGCTCCTCTTCCGATCCAGCTCTCTGCTGTGGCCTGGGAAAGCAGTGGAAGATGGCCCAGGTCCTTGGGTTCCTGCACCCATGTGGGAGGCCCAGAAGAAGCTCCTGGCTTCTGTCTTCAGTCTTGCTCAGCCCTGGTCACTGTGGCCACCTGTGGAGAACAGATGGGAGAAATTTCTCTCTCTGTCTCTACCTCTCCTTCTCTCTGTAACTCTATCTTTCAAATAAAATAAATCTTAAAAAAAAAAAAAAAAGACGCTGGCATCCCAAATCAGAGTGCCTGGCTTCAGTTCCTGGCTCTGGCTCCCGATTCCAGCTTCCTGCCAATGCAGACCCTAAGAGGACCAGGGATGGCTCAAGTGGCTGGATTGAGCTCCTGACTGCCAGTTTGGGCCCGGGGAAGTGAGCTAGTGGGTGGGGGCTCTCTGTGTCTCCCTGCGTCCTGAGTAACATTTTATGAAAAGAAGGAAGGGAGGGAGGGAGGAAGGGAGGGAGGGAGGAAGGGAGGGAGGGAGGAAGGGAGGGAGGGAGGCAGGAATGAAGGAAGAAAGAAAACGTTGCCTCTTCCAGTCTTGCTGCCCGATCATGCGCTCTGGAGTTGTGCGTGGCCTGGAGTGGTGTTCTGGGACGGGGTGGGGGGCAAGAGTGGGCCAGGAGGCCAGGGGTGCCACAGGACCCAGTGCAAAGCCTTGTGTTACTGAACAAATATGCACTGTGCCAGGCTCCACCCACGTTGCTGAGATGCAGGGAAGTCAAGGGGAATGAGGCCTCTGCTTTTGTTGATCTCACAACTTCGGGAGACAGACTGATGCTACATAGACACAGGAGCGTAGGAAACACCGGGGGGGGGGGGGGGGGCGGTGTTGCGGCACAGCAGGTTAAGCTGCTGGTGCAACACCAGCGTGCCCTGTGAGCACCTGTTGGAGCCCGGCTGCTCCACTTCTGACTCAGCTCCCTGCTAATGGCCTGGGAAAGCAGCAGAGGATGGCCCAAGGGCTTAGACCCCTGCCATCCACACGGGAGACCCAGCCCAGCTCCAGGCTCCTGGCTTCAGCCTGGCCCAGCCCTGACCGCTGTGGCCATGTGGGAAGTGAACCAGAAATGCAAATCTCTCCCCTCCCTGTCTGTTTCTTCCTCTCTCTCTGTAACTTTACCTTTCAAATAAACAAGTAAATCTTTAAAAAAGATTAAAAAAAAAAAGAAAAACAGTGAAAAAGAGAACAATGAACTCGATGGTTGTGGTCCCGGCGGAGGGGAACGTCAGCGACTGAGCTGGCCGGCTCAGGCTGGGCCTCCTGGGGAGGTGATGTTTGAGCTGAGAGCACAGTGAAGAGGAAGACGCAGAGAGAGCCCCCCAGGCAAAAGGAAGGACATATCCAACGGCCTGGGGTGGGGTCAAGCTTGGCTCGGTTGAGGACAGGAGAGAAAGCTGATGCCTGAACTGTGGTGGATGAGAGGCAGAGCGAGGGGCTGGCGGGCAGAACAGGGGCCGATGGCAGCCCTGTGCGTCTCCAGCGGGCGAGGGCAGGGCCGGCGAGCTGCAGGTCTGCCCGTCCCTGGGCTGCGAGCCCTGCCGGCCACCAGGCCTGACTCTGTGGCTCCTGCTGTGTGTCCTTGGGCCATCCAGGTCCCGTCTCCCAGCCTCTGATTCTCTTCCGCAGGGCAGGCGCATGGTTCTGCACCACTCGAGCCACGGCAAGGGCTAAGCCGCACACAGCACCAGGTAGGTTCTCAACGTGTGACAGAGGTCGTTAGCATCACGCAGCCGCCCTCTGTTGCAGGCTCTGCTGAGAGCAGCCGTTTTTATAGAACCACGGGGTCCATGGGGCTGCCTTTGAGTAGCTCAGTCTTGAAGAAATGGAGCCCCAGCGAAGCTAAACCACTCAGCGGCGGCCACATCCTGTGGCAGAGACAGCCACACACCAAGGGCAGGCGTTGGACCCAGAAGTTAAGATGCCAGTTAAAACATCCAGGTCTCATATCAGAATGCCTGGGTTCAAGTTCTCGTTCTGGTTCCTGGCTCCAGCTTCCTGTTCACACAGGAAGACCGGGGGGGGGCGGGGGGGGGGGCGGGGAGGGGCAGCAGCGACAGCTCCAGGACCTCCAGGACCTCCTCCTGGGCTCCTGCCACCCACGTGGGAGACCTGGGTTGAGTTCCCAGCTCCCAGCTTCAGCCCTCTGGTTGTTGCAGGCATTTGGGGATGAACCCAACACACGGGAGTCCTCTCTCTCTCTCTCTCTCTCTCTCTCTCTCCTTTCTCTCTCTCTATCTCTATATCTCCCAATAAAAAGATGGAAAACCAAACAAAAATTTAAAAAAAAAACAGCTGCCCCCAGCCCCCAGGCCTGTGTGTGCACATTTGCTCCGTGCTCACTGTCCAGCCAGGGCTCCCTTTGCCTCTAGGTGGGCCATGTGGGCGGGAACACCTCCTGTCACTCTGAGCCCCAGTGGCTAGGAAGCGGGGGTGTCTGCTTCCCCCACTCATCAGCTAAATGTCCACATCGGGGAGACCTGGGTGGAGGTGGCAGAGCCGCCACCAGCCTCAGTCCCCGGATGTCGGAGAAAAACCGCTGCATCCCCCGCAGGTGCAGGCAGGGGAGGACTCAGCGCGGCTATGTTTGTCGTGAGGATGCACCCGCTACTGCCAGCGATTTTTTTTTTTTTTTGGACAGGCAGAGTTAGACAGAGACAGAGAGAAAGGTCTTCCTTCCATTGGCTCACCCCCCAAATGGCCGCTACAGCCGGCGCTGCACCGATCCAAAGCCAGGAGCCAGGTGCCTCCTCCTGGTCTCCCATGGGGTGCAGGGCCCAAGCACTTGGGCCATCCTCCACTGCACTCCCGGGCCACAGCAGAGAGCTGGATTGGAAGAGGGGCAACCGGGACAGAATCCGGCGCCCCGACCGGGACTAGAACCCGGGGTGCCGGCGCCGCAGGTGGAGGATTAGCCTAGTGAGCCGCGGCGCCGGCCGCTGCCAGCATTTCTGACACACACGGGAAGTGCTCTCCTTGGGTGAACGTCCCGGAATCTCTTCAGGTGCTGTTCTCAGGAGAAGGGCAGCAGGGAGGGGGCGGCTAAGGAAGGAGGTGTCTCGCTGGGGGCCCCCTGTCATTGGCTTTCCCGCGTTGCATCCCCATGGAGCAACCCTTGGGCATCCCCACTCCTGCTCCCTGCTGCCCAAGGTCTGCCCTGAGCTGAGGGTGTGCGGTCTCCTCGGTCAGGGGCTCCCGGGGGGCAAGGACACGTGTCCAGAGACGGGACAGCTGCGAGCTGGAGGGTCTGGGTGAGATCCGCAAACCACACCCACGCAGGTTTGAGTCCAGGGTCGTGGGTGTGCGGGTCTCCGTTAGCTTGTGGGAACGATGACTTCACACCGAGAGAGCAGCGCGGGCCCTGCCGATGAGAAACACCACGTGTCCGATGTACTGCCGGTGCCGCAGAGCGGCAGGGAGGAGAGCGCCCAGCCCGCGCCTGCAGCGCCGCCGTGTGGACGAGTTTTATTTCCTTCCTTCCTTTTTTTTTTTTTTTTTTTTTGGTTATTTTGTGCAACAATTACAAAAATTCTCAGCTCGTCTTACAGAAGAGGATGCAGCGGCTGAGCGAGGGTAAGAGGCTTGCTCAAGGCCAGCCTGAACCCCCAGCTGCCCGGCCGCCCCCAGCTGGGCTCCCCAGGTTCCCCCAGCACAGCGCACACTCTGCCAGTGCTTGCTCCAGACTTGCTCCCGAGGCCAGCGCCAGACATCCCGGCCTCCGCCCCAGAGCCACACAACCCAGAAGCCACCCCGCTTCCTCTGGCGAGAGCACACGCCCCTCCCCTGTGGGTTTCCCGGCTCCAAGCCCTTTGCTGCCCCCGACCTCTGCACCATGGGCTGTGACCGTTCCCCTCCGAGTGTGCAGCTCCAGTTCCTGGGCCTGGGCCGCACACAGCGGCCAGCCAGGCAGGGCCGAGCTCCACCAGCCCCGTCTCCAGAGCCGCCCGACGGCCGGGCTCTCGGTTCTCCGTGTTTGTATCTGGGGAAGCTACAAGGCTCACGCAGTGAACACACATCAGCCCTTCACCAGGACGCACCAGTTGCTGTCCTTTGGCTGTATTTGTTCATAGGCACAACACCTACGGTTTAAAACAACTTTTAAATGGTAGACATGGTGACACACCGCAAAGTGCTACAGTGAGAACCTCAACAGTGGGTGAAGCTGCCGCCTGCAAACAGACACTGGTTCGAGTCTGCAAACAGACACTGGTTAGTCCCGGCTGCTCCACTTCCCATCCAGCTCCCTGCTATGGCCTGGGAAAGCAGTAGAAGATGGCCCAAGTGCTTGGACCCATGCACCTGCGTGGGAGCCCTGGAAGAAGCTCCAGGCTCCTGGCTTTGGATCTGCACAGCACGCCGGCTGTAGCGGCCATTTGGGGAGTGAACCAGCAGATAGAAGACCTCCCTCTTTGTCTCTCTCTGCCTCTCTCTGTAACTCTGCATCTCAAATAAATGAATAAATCTTTAAACAAATACACAACTCTTTGTAGAGAATTGTGAGGACAGACCTGGTGTGAAGTGTGCGCGCCACACCACAAGGCACTCGGCCACCAAACACGGGTGTGCGGAGCTTGGAAGGTGGAAGGGCTTTGGGATTTGGATGTGATGACTTGGACTGGCCGTGACCTGGAGGGCAGATGCGCACACCCAGTGCTGTGACTGATAGTCCAGCCGCCACTCAGGGCACGAGCAGGTCAGCTCACGACGCACTCGGATTCTCCGAGCCCAGGAACGAGCCAGGTGCTGCTTCCCACAGAGGGAAGAGCTGGCCGCACAAGAAGCCGTGGGCTTCCCGCGACACCTGCGGTTCCACCCCGGGGCCTGGAAGAGGCTCCACAAAAACAAACATTAAAAAATCAAAATGTCGGCTTCAGTGCCAAGGTGCTCATACATGCGTTAATTTCTAAATGCGTTCAGCACGAGTTACTTAGAGGAGGGCTTCACAGGTCCGCGAGGGAGTCTGGGGAGCCCGGGGGAGGGGCCGTGGGTGATGTCTGGGTACATCCTCCGTGCCTCGTGTTCGCCCTCCCGTCCTCCGCTGGCGAGGGTGCCTGCCTTTGCCACGCCTGGTCACACTTCTCCAGGCCAGCACGGGGATTAGTCAAGTCTGCCTTCCGCTTACAGGAAGCGTATTGCCCAACTGTGCTTTAGTAACCAGGTTACAAGGTTTTAAAAGCCTGTGGCTGGTGACTGATCCATTGCAAACACACACACACACACACACACACACACACCTATGGGTCTAACGTCAATCTCAACCAACAAAGATTCAAGTTTCTAAGCTGTTTAACCGACTAGTCAAGGGAGTGTTTAAGGCAGCGGCTTAGCTATCACTCAGAGCGCTCATTCCCTCCAGGAGAGCCGGGCTGCTGTCCCAGCTCGGCTCCCGGTCTCTGCTCCTGTGCATTCTGGGAGGCAGCAGGTGGCAGCTGGGCCCTGCACCCACATAGGAGACAGCATGAGCTCCTGGCTCCCAGCTTCAGCCCAATCCTGGCTGCCGCAGGGGAGTGAACCAGGAAATGGACGATCTCCCCCCCACCCCAACTCTGCCTGTAAAATAAATAAAAACTTTTAAAAAGAAAAAATAATAAAGAAGGAGGAGGAGGAGGAGGAGGAGGAGGAGGACCTGCAACCATCATTCTCCAAGCATCCACTCGCCCAAGAGCTGCGGCTGGCAGGGGAGCAGTGGGCGGGGCGACCCCAATCCCCCCTCCCTCAGCCTGCACATCCCCGGGGCCACTTCCTGGGGTCTCCCGCCCTTCCACTGCCCCTTCCCCTCTCAGCCAAGGGCCTTCGGCTGGCTGGCAAGGTCACGGCTGGCTCGCCGCCGTCCTTTTTCACCCATGGAGTAGTGAATTACAGTTCAGTGAGACCAGGGTAGGGAAATTAAAGTGAGGTTTGTTGCAGTCCGTTCCGCGCGGGCAGCGGGCGCGCCGGGAGAAAGCCTGGCGGCCTTGGTGCCTGCTCCGGGCCCCTGCTCCCCGAGGTGCAGGCCGTTGCCTGGTGACTGGTTTTTGATTGACATACAGGAGCTGCCCATCTTCAGCAGGTGGCTAGAGACGACTTCTCAGGGCACCTAACCATAAGCAGGAAGTCTGGGGTGGCCCCAGGCGGAAGCAGGGCCCTTGGTCTTACCCCTGGAAGAGGGTCCTGTGACCTTCCCTGGGGGCTCATGTCCACCTGCCTGACTGCCCCCCCTCACGTAACAAGAGCCCAGGTCTGGGTGATGACCGCTCTGGCTGCCCAGGGGCATTGCTGGGGGTCCTGGGTCCACCCCGGGGTCCCCAGTAGATGCCATCACTGGAACTGATGCATTGTGTCCCCCTTGGAGAATCAGTTGCAGCCAGATGGACTCTATTTGGGAAGAGACCAAGGGAACACGCAGGTTAAAGAGATAAGCCCTAAGGTGCCAGCGTTGTGGCGTAACGAGTAAAGCCACCAACTTTGAAGCTGGCGCCCAGTTCAGGTGCCGATTTGTGTCCGACCCAGCTGCCCGCTACTGAGCCTCGGGAAAGCAGCGGAAGATGGCCCCAAGCTCTTGGCTCCCTGCACCCACATGGGAGACCTGGAAAAAGCTCCTGACTCCCGGCTGTCGAAGCCATTTGGGGACTGAACCAGTGGATGGAAGACCTCTCTCCCTCTCTTATCTCTACCTCTGCCTCTCCTCTTAATCCCAGCTTTCAAATAAATAAATAAATATTTTAAAAATTTTAAAAAGATTCTATCTTTCAAAAAAAAAGGTGCTATAATTTGTTTAAAAGGTGAGAGGGCACACAGACACGTGGGCTTTGTTCAGGAACAGATGGGAGGGAAAGGATGGGGGAGGGAAGTAAGTCGCACCTGGTCCTGTCCGGGTCTACCCCGGGGAGAGAGGGGGAGGGGAGAAGGAAAGGGGGAGGAGGAGGAGGGAAGGGGAGGGAAAGAGCCAGCCCCTCCCAGCTGCCGCTGGCCCTTGAGGAGCATGGAGGGGAGTGTCAACGTGGTGCCTCCCCCCAGGTCCCAGGTGAATGAGGTTCCCTGACGGAGGTAGGTGGATATGGTGGGGGTGTGGCTTCCTGCTCCTGGCCCTACCTAACTGCCTGACATCACCTTGTCACCCTCATCAGCTTTTGTGAAAGCAATGGGGAGGTGGGCACCAGGGGCTCGTTGGGGTGCCAGGGGCTCGCAGGTGGTGACAAGCCCCCCCCTCCAGGGGGTCTGCCTTGGCGTCTGGTGCCCCCGAGCAGGAGGGCAGAGACGGAGGAGAGAAGCGGGCCGGGGGCTTTCAGAAGCTATCCCAGGCCGCCCGAGGAGGTGGGGGCGTTTGTCTACACTTCCCCACGTCTGTGGCTCCAGAGAGGGGACCCGGCTCCTGCGGGAGAGGTGCCAGGATTTTCGGTCGCCCCGCGGTGGGACGCAGTGTGCGGAGCGCCCACTAGAGGGCGCGCTTTCCCCAGGAATGGCGAGCGGAGCAGGCGGGAAGACCCCCGGGGGGGGGGCCGCGGGTCGCGCGTGGCCCCCGCCTGAGTCTGCGGGTCCGCGGGGCGTGTGGGTGTTCCGGGGTCCGTGCGGCCTCAGGAAGAGGGGGTGCTTTGTTCCCTAGATGCCGGCGCTTTCCAGAGGAGCCAGGTGGACCCTGGGGGTCAAGACCCCAGCCGGCTTCCAGCTCCCGGTCTGGGTCTCTCTCCTGCCTGCCGGCTCCTTCGATCGCCTGTTTGAAATAATCGTTCAAAAATCTCCGAGACACAGTTCCTAGGAAGAATGTGCCTTCATCTCGTTGCTGGCAAACCCAGGCACAGATGTATGTGAACAGCTCCTCATCTGCAGGAGCGATGACAGGGGATGAGAATCCTGAGGCCTGCGGAGCCTCTGCTGGGCCCGGGAGGTCATGGCTGTGCTACCGAAGCGCAGGGCAAAGGCGAGGCCGGGAGAGGGACCTGGTGGCAGATCGGACTCCTGCCCCCGCACCTTGTCACTCCCCCGGTCCTGCAGTAGGGGCCACTTCCTGTGTCACAGGGGTGAAGCCGGTGTTTGGGGACTGGAAGAGCTGCATCAGGGTGGGGCTTGGCCCCCGGTGGGTTTTGCACAGGGTCACCTCGCAGGTGCACCAGCAACAAGAAGGCCATCTCTGTTCCTACAGTCTACAAAGCAAACCTGACAGGTGAATGGTTTCTGCCACCAGGGGTCCGGTCCCCGAACGCCACGGATTTAGACAGGGTGGGGGTGAGACACGGCACTACTGGGGAGTGTGTATCTTGAAGAGCTAGGGAGATCTTTCCAGAATTGTCAGGGAAGTATACCCACCGTGGGAGGGCATGCGTTCCCCCGTGGGCAGCTGTAAGAGTGTCTCGGGCCGCTCCACCCTGGAGGGGCGGCTTTAACGGGCACAGCCGCCAGGCGTGAGCTGTCTCCTGTCGCAGAGCCCCGGCTGGCAACGCCCAGATTTCTGAAGCCCATCAGCCT